>CM046878.1:397326079-397816079 GCA_025667525.1 Glebionis coronaria
GGTTGATGATAGTGATTCTAATTGGGAAGAGGAGATTAGTCTTAGTGAGAACTTGCTTTTTGGGACCCTAGAGCCTATACCTCCTTCACAAGACACTATTAATCTTGATCCTCCTTTTTCTATGCCTTCTATGGAAGATTACCCACCTTTTGATCATGACGAGGAGCCCAATATGGATATACTTGTTATGAATGTTTTGATACCTACACCTTCATTATCTCATGATGCTTTGATCACTAAGGGGGAATTTTATATGGTTGAGACACCTTGGTTTTCATCTAGTCCACTTAAGAGTGTGATTTCGATCAATATGGACTTCTCATATGATTTTCATTTGGTGATACTACCTACTTTGGAGTTGTTCACTTGTAGAGATGGAAACTATGTATTTGATCCTGGGGTGCTTCATATATGAGAGCTTTCGTATGTTGGACAAACTTGAGACACGTTGGACCGTTCCATTTATCGAGGCGGATTTTGTAAATCTTATAGTAAATGGTAGCGTGCTAAGTTTGAGTGTATCATGTGAGACGAGCTTCAAAGTGGATATCATTTATTCTCCATGATGGTTTCCCCAAGGACAACCTAATTCGGGGCCGAGTCGAGCTAGCGACTTAGGGTTAAAAAAACTCAAGCAATGAATAACTAGGTTAGAAAACGTAGAAGTAGATCTAAATAGGTTAGGTTTAATTAAGAGGATGTTATAGTAGAGTTGAAGTGGAGGGGTGCCTTTCTTCGTCTTTTGGTGTTTGTTCCAAGGGTTGCTCTCTCACATTTCATGCTTGGAGCTTATGGAGGAGGCCCGTGTATCTGGTTCACTTTGATAAGTTTTTGCTATTGTGATATTCAAAACACTTGTGCTTAAAATGAATACCCTTTAGTTGTCTCTTCCTTAAATTGGGTTAAGACAAGTTATCAATGTCATAAGTGTAGGGGAGTTTACTCCAATACTCTTAAACATTGAGGACAATGTTTATCTTAAGTGTAGGGGAGACTTCTATCGAAGTGACCTTACCTAGACCATTGCTTTAACTTCATGATAACATGGAAAATAAATTTTTCAAACATTTTTCAAATTTTTGATCTACTTTGGCCACCAAAAATATGCATTCATAATTTTTGCATCAATCATTTTTCATTTGCATAACACATTTGCATTGTATATATTTCTTCTTTATTTTTCATCAAAAATATATAAAAAGGAAAAAATATAATAAAAACATGGTTTTAACAAATTTAGACTTCTTTGACATATTAGGCCCGCCATGGATATTTTGACTCAACCCGAGTTTGCTTTTATATGCACTCTCTAGCTAGTATCCTTAACCATGTAGTCCTTCATTGGTCTATTAGGCTAAGCATCCACTAATCTCATTATTTGAGATTTTAAATTTGTGGAGAATGGGAAATGATAGAGTTGAAGCAAGTATAAAAGGGCTAGATAAACTTCATGATAATTACTTGTGGCTAAACCCTTCTCTTCTTTACCTCTATTTTCTTCGCATGTATATATGTTAATAAATAATCAAGAACGGTTTTAATCAGTTTGTAGTCTCTTATGCATTTTTGACTAATCATTCATGGTGATATAAGTACGTCTTAAGATTCTAAGTTAGGACGGTTTATGTGTACTAGACTTATGTCATGCTCAATATTTAGCGGGTGTTTTTCCTTTTATTCTTTTCTACTTTCTTTGTGAGGAATAAAGAAAAATAAGAGCGGCTTATAAAAAAAAATGAGTGGCTAGAAAAAAAAGAAAAAGAAAAAAAAATAATAATTATACAAGACTCCCAAGAGGGGCAGTGTGGTGTTAATTATAGTGACTATTGAGTTCCAATATTACCTTGACGGGTTGCGGGGATTCAATAGATTGCTCCAATCCAATATTACCTTGACGGGTTGCGGGGTTGAAGATCCAAAGTCTCAAAAAGGCGGCGGATGTAAATTATTGTGTGAGTTTTATTTTACTTTCCTTAGCGAGTGTGTAGCTACTTATGAAAGCATGACATGAGGATTTTACACATAAGGCGAATGACTTATTATTCTTGAAACGGACTTATATTAATTGTGAGTGGTTTTTCAAGTAATGGATGAGAGGATTACTTAGGATTAAAACCGTGCTTCCTTATTTTTGGATTTTGCATTTCTTATACTTCACGCTTGAAATAATGACAAATTTGCCTTCAAGCAATTTGCTCAAATAATAACCGGTTCCACATTTAATTGTCATGAATAAGTTGATACACTTTTTACTTGTGAATGCAATGATCCCATTTTTAAGCTTGGTATGGGGAAAGTGAAACTTGAGGGTGATAAGTGTCCATGGTACTAAAGCCCTAATTTAAGTCATTGATTTCTTTATGAGTTATTTCCATCAAAACCATTTCAAGAAAATAAAAAATATATAAATAGAATTGTTTTCTTTGCATTGCATTGTAAATATTCAAAATCATTCATCATGTAATATAGTTTAGTTTATTAAATCATAAAATGGCCAAGGTGGGTTAATTATGAGAAAAGTGTAACTTGGTGCTTTAAAATGCTGCATTGCATGAGGTCATGGCAATGGTCAAGTGGAGGGGAGTTGATAAGTGTGAAAACACTCATCAATAATGATCCAAATACCACTCAAAACACAGTCAAATACATAATATTTAACTTTAAAATATCAGAATTACGCGTGTATTTGTGTTTGGTGTGTTTCAGGTAAAAAAGATGCATTTTGGAGCAAAGATACGTTTTCAAGGATTTATTTGCTGAAAAGACTAAGAAAGAGACGAAAGATGCTTCAAGGACCAATCATGCCATAATTACAAAGATCGAGGATTGAAAGTGTAGCTTTTAACAAGATGAAGGATGAAAGGAATTTACTTAAAAGGTTTTAAAACCATTTGAAAAGATATGAAAAATGAAGGACCAAAGAGAAAATAATGGAAAAGTTATTATTATTAACTTGGTCATTTGACCAAGTCTCGGTCAAACTCACATAACTCGTCTTCATCAATCCAAACGAAGAAAGAGAAAAAGATGAAGCAGTCGTTTATACTTTCTCATCCACCAAACCTGCAATTGCAAATCATGAGAGACACAAGAAGAATCAAGCGAAGCTTATAACTACAAAAATGCTCATCTCCTTCTCCTCTACAAGATGATATCATTTAATTAGATCAAGACTGAAGAACGAAGAAACCCCCAAATGTGATGAAGAATGAAGAACGAGCTTATCCTCGTATTTTACACGTGGCGATTATTGATTGGAGGACACACGTCATCCACCCCCCTCAACGGCTATAAATAGAGACGAAGACCTCATTTTTCGACGGTTAGCTAGGAGTAGTTTACACATAGTTAGGTTAGATAGGAATAGTTAGTTTTATTTTCTCTCAAAGCTTATTGATTTTCAGTTAATAAATCAGTTAGATTCAGTTTTGATTTTGTTAATTTTTTTGTAAATGGTTACCTTTTCTTCCATTAATAAACAAGTTTAAATCTTCAGTTTCATCATCTTCTTCTATGATCTTGTCTCAGATAGTCACTCTTGTTCATAAGAGTTAGTTAAGTTTCTGTTAAATGTAGGTTACGAGTTTGTTGAACTTTTAACCGTTTTCCATTAATGAAGAATTGAATTTTCGAATACAAGTTTTAGTTCATAGAATATTACTGTTACTGTTCACGGTTGCTCACTGGTTAATCAACTTTTCAGTTTTAGGGATAAGTGTTTTCAGTTTCAGTTTCAGCTTTTCTTTGATGAAGTGTCATTTTCTCAAATTCTTCTTTTTCTACAGATTAATAAGCGTGGATCATAAGCTCATTAGATAAGTAACAGTAGATGTTATTGTTTCATCTTATAGTATTCAATTTCGAACCAAATCAATAGAGATTGAATTCCGTTTGGTGTGTTTGTTAGCTTAATCCACAAGATTAGTGTTTCGCTTCTTCAAGTTTATGCAGGTTTCAGAATCGGAAGATCTTGTCTAGTTTTTCTTTGCTTTATTTCAGTATTAGTTTCGGTAACTCAGTTTGGTACATATAAATAGATCAGATTGTGCACATGTTTTGTTTGGCAAATTCTGTTTTGCAGGTTCTTGTTACAGGTTCTGTTTGGATTTGCTATACAGTAGGAGTAGCTCAGAGATTTTCCTAGAAGTCTTGTCAAGTTCAATAGTTTTGTTCGATTTTTGAAGGCGTTGTTTGTTGATTAAAGGCGGTACAGGGCTGAACCTTCGCCATCAAAGGACTAGGCCTGGATGCCCAGGTTAAGCACGTTCTAATTTTCTGCATTTTATAGTTTAGTTACTATTGAGATTTAGCCGTAACTTTGCGTGCTAATTGCTAGTGTAATCTGATAATAGTCTAAGTGTAGTGTAAATTCTAGACGTAGTATGCTTTAAATGCTTTGTTGAATGTTACTGAATTTTTTTTTAAAAGTCTTATACATTTATTTGATTAATATTGTTTTCTATCTGTTAGTATCATTTAGAATTGCCTTATTTTCACTAGACTGCCATTTTAGACTTTAGATCTTAGAGTTTCATTCTCTTAATCTGTGTTTGGCAATAAGATTATAGAGTTGATCTTGTTTTGTTTGATAAGATTTTGCCATGATCAGTAGAATATAGAATTGAGATCTTTTGTAGAATATAGAGTAGGTATATAATTTTCAAGGTTAGTGCCTAAAAAGTAGGAGTAGTAATCTGTTAATGAAATTCAATAAGTCAAAAAGGTAAAAAATAGCTAGCTGAGATTCGATCATCAAATACTATATTTTGGTAGCTTAGAAACAAATTTGAGCATTATACATGTTATAACCCTGATCTTGTATGTTAGTCTTTCGGTTACAGTCCTAGGGTTAGTTAATCTGTTGCGTCGTTAGTCCTTTTAGTTAGTTTTCGTTAAGCCTGCTAGTTATATATTAGACTGTTAAGTTGGTTAGCTAGTCAGTCCTTCAGTTAAAAATCTGTTGCGTTATTAGTCCTTATAAGTTTGGGTCTCGTTAAGCAATTGGGATTTTGGGCTTTTGGGCTTTTGGGCTTTAGTGCATTTAGGACTCAGACAATAATTTCATTTCAAGATTTCAAATTTTAGTTTTAGACTTTATCAATTTGTTTTTACATTTTATAAAATTTTAATTTTACTTTTATGATAAAGATAGAATTTTTATAAAACTTGAAATTTTCTTTTGATAGAAATTAGCTTGTATAGAAATTGTATTTTACATTTTCAGATTTCGTGCATTTAAATGTCATAATTGCAATGTGTTTTTAGATTAGTACGTATACGTATCTAGTGTATAGACTATTTTTACATTTTTACATGCTTTGTGCCCAAGTAGTTAATAATACCAAAATTGCTTCTTTAACAAAAAACAATTGAGTCAAACTTGAAAGTGTTATATCCATTCCATTAAACCGAGAGAAAAACGAACTAAAAAGACAAATATTATTATAAATTTTATTTCAAAATTTGAGAATTTTTATAGAAGTGTATATTTTACGTCTTTTACGGTAAAACGCGTAAATTTGACTAGTTTTACGGTTTTGAGGTTTTGGAGGCTTTTGGAGCTGAAATAAATTAAGGTAAATTAAGATAATATTAATAAGATATTAATTAACAATAAAAAGAAAAAAAAAAGAAAAAAATATATATATGAGGCGGTTTGGGACGAATCAAAAGAAAAGAAAAGGGGAAAAAAGGAAAAAGGAAACCGGACTTTTGTAATGGGCCAAGGACTTTTTAGGAAACTATATAAATACTTTTTATTAACCAAAACACTTTATAAAACCCCTGGAGATCACCTTCAAGTCGGCATCAATGGTGGTTTTAGGGTTCTTCATTAATTTTTCTTCTTTCAAAAATTCTAAGGTAAAATCTTTAATACTCTTTTTAATTAAAGTGTTTTAATTCTTTCTCAATCATCTTATGATGGATTTAGGTTAGGGTTTAAAAAAGAATCTGTATTTTAATGATATTATAATGATTAGATGGTTTAGGGTTTGTAATTAATGGGGTTATGGGTAATTAATTAGGTTAAACTAATTAAACCCGTTTTTAAAAACTGGGCAGAATTTTTGGGTCATTGTTTTGATCATATAAGGAGTTCTACAAACTCTTATTTTGCGATCCACATATCCCTGAAAAGGTAATTGAAGTGCCTTTCCAATGCAAGAAACTAGAACTAAATTGGAGGTCGGGAAGTGGGTCAAAAACAGGTTACAACAGTCGGAGGTCAAAACAGTTTTGAATTCAGCCTGTTTTCTTTTTAAGTTTTGGGTTGTTTGGGGTACTTAGGATTGCATTGGGATCTTCTAATGAACATGAGAGATGGTTTATATATTATAGCAAGTATCTGCACTTGGGCTAAGATTGTGGTTTAGGGTAAGATCCTCTAATGATAGCAATATATATACATATATCGGGGCCTTAACAGTAGCTTTAAGGTTAGGGCAAGTGGGAGGTGTTAGCTAACATATGTAAAAGTATGAATATTCATTTTACAGAAACCATGGGTATGTTTAAGTGGGTGTTTGACTTATAGATTCGAGACCTAAAATTGGGACTGTTTTGTGTAAAATATGAACGGGATAGTTATTGAACTTAACCAAGTTAAGGACTTGTTAGGGAAGGGTAATGGAGTATTAATATGAGAGGAGGTTAGATGTCCATCATAGGTTGATGAACCGTTTTAGTGGTTGGTTCATGTATTGATTTATGTATTTTTGGATTGTTAGCTTGTTGCTAGAGCAATGACTTTTGGAGAAGCAATCAGGTGAGTTCATAGTCCCATTTTGCTATGTTTTTAAATGTTTTTCCAGTATGGGATGGAGATGACACTTGCAATGTTCTTTAACATGACTTAGTACTATGTTTTAAAATGTGTGGACATAAATGTGCTATTGTGTGACTTGCGTGCTTATGTGTTCTTATATGTTCTTTGATATGTGTTCTTATATGTGAATCTTGTTTGGGTTGTGATTGGCTTTGGTACATAGATGTATGGGCGTCTATGGGACCAGTTGTGATGTGTGTGGAGCGTGGGGAACGATCCGTCCTGAGTTCTTGGTTCTGAGTTCTTGGTTCGTGGGGCACGATACGTCCTGAGTACTTGTGCATCGTCTCTTCGGAGGCAAGATATCTCGACGGGGATATAGTTCATCTTCCACATATGGTGTGGGAAAGATCCAGATAGTGTGGTGTGTTCTTGTGTGTGATTGGATACTTCTTGATTGTTATAGTGTGCTTCGTGAATTGTAGATGTGATCGGTACTTGGTTTAAGTTTTGTTGTGGATGCATGTAACATGATTATCACATTATGGTCCATTACTATAAACTGTTTTTCTTCAACTTATTTACAGCGGATGTCAAGGTTTCTTATGATGTTCTAGATAACTTAAACCTATGTTCTCACCAACTTTATGTTGACAGATTTTAGTGTCATTTTCAGGTGAGGTAGTTGTGCAAGATGATGTTAGAAGTGGCTAGAGTATAGAGGCTGCTAGGATTGCATTAGGAGGATTCCCTTTCCTCTTAGATTTTATTTTGTGTTTTGATTAAGTGAACTTTATGGTACCTATATGTTTGATGTTTGTTCATTTGTATGTCTTTGGTAAGAGGTAGGCCTGTTACCTACTTACCTAGACGCCTGCATTGTTGAGATATTGTCACGGCATTTGTGTCGCCATTTATGATATTTTAGTTTCATTTAGTTCTCTCTATAGACACGCTGTTGTTGTGATGATATCCATACGTCGCGCCCCATATTCCACCATGGTGGGGTGTGACAGAATGGTATCAGAGACAATGGTTATAGAGAATTAGGTTGCCTAGTCGCGTAGCCTAGTCTATAGCTTAAGGGTCCCTGCATACAGGCGTCATAGGAGTATGTGTGCATTTTATAGTAATTGATGTGTTTGAATGTTATTTTCGCAGTATTTGTTAGGTTATGAACTACTATGGTTCATACTTAGCTACATGTTATTTTCTTTTTGAGTTTTGAATAGTGCGGGTTGAACTATAGTCGTATACGCTAATCATTGTTGGATTCCGTTTAATTACGTTTTCATGTTCTTTATACATTTTTAATTTTGTCTACGGTGGTTCAGCTGGATTACGAGTTTATATGTTTCATGCATTGGCTACGTTATTTTAATACATGGATTTTGGATCTTATTTTATGTTGTGGTTATGTGCTTATATGAGTTGTAGGATCTATGTGCTTATTTGAGTTGGTAGACCGATGTGTTATGTGTAGTATTAATTCTTATAAGTGTCATCATAGGAGGGAGTGCATTCGTGAAAGGGGACTTGTATAAGTATGGTGGCCAACATAGTTATACAAGTACCACAACACCAATGGATTCTTAAGTATGGTTGCATGAAAGAGGGTTAATACATGCTTGTAATAGTATATGTTGGATGAATCTGAGTGTATGTATGCATATGCCTATATATGTATAATTCCCTTCTACTTATCGGTTGTATTCTTGGGATGTTTTGCTAGCTCGTTCCTCTTCGAGATGTTTAACTTCCGTAGCAGTACATTTATCAAGTTCTCATTTCTTGTGTTCTTTTGTACGGTACTTTTGGCGTGAAGGCTTTTGAGATGGTGGAGATTTCTTTTTGGGGGTAACGATGTCTTCTGTTTCGAGTTATACATGGTAAAAAAATAGAACTTGCAAATTGAAAAAAATAGTTGTTGGTAGTCGATGAAATAAGGAAGTGTCGGAAACATGTTTCAAATAAAGTGGAATATAAATTCTTTAACATATAAGCATGACTCGGTTATTTTAAAATATTTTGGTTTTGAGCACCTAAAGCTATTGTTCTTAAGTTAAAATTTGTTCTTATTTAGTGAAATATGTTAAAATCATGTAATTAATGAGGGGTTTTAGGGTTTAAAAATCGTTTTTTTGGTATAAATCGGAGTAGGTAGAAACTGTCGCTAAACTGTCAAAATATGTCGCTAATTGTCAGAAACTGTCGCTAATGCCTAGGCAGATTTTGAGTAAAATCGTTTTGGTTATAAATTATTCGATTTTAAAGCTTTTTGGGTGATTCAAAAGCCTAAAATTATGTACTCGGAACATACTTTTCAAAAAATTCAGAAAGTTTAGTAATTGGAGGTCAGTAGCTTGGTCGAGTTAATTGTACAAGTGTCGAGTTCAAGATTAATTTTCAAACGACATGGTTTAAACTCGTGTTTTGGGTATTTTGGAGTAATAAACACTTGGAGGGTTAACATAGAGATGAGTTGGGATGGAATTTGAGAGTTTTTTAGACTTTATAATACGTGGTTATATTTGATGAGTTTTGATTTAGGGTATTTATGAGTAAGACTGAAATCGGGGTGACAGTTTTAAACCCGTCGAGTTATGTGATGGCTCCTAACTTGGTTTCAAGACAGTTCTTGTTTGATGAGTTGCGAGATTTAGTTAGGTTGATTACATAACTTTATGGTTTTAATAAGTTTCCTCGTAGACGGTTAAGGCTCATGTGTTGTTGGTTGAGATTATTTATTATAAATTAAGTTTACGCTTGAACGTGAAGGTTTTATCAGGGATATGTATCCTCGTTTGGTTGCTGAGAATAAGTTTGAGTTTGGGAGTAAATCTCGGGACGAGATTTTTATTAGGAGGGAGTGATGTGACAACCCTATATTTTGGATTTGTCACTTTTGAGTGTTTGACTTTGATTATGTGCTTAGTGTGCGTTAACGGGCAATATGTTTATATTTGAGCCTTGGATTGGATGTTAGTCATCGTTCGTGTATTGTGTGGTACATTATATAATGTTATGATGGAGTTAGTTCGTGTTCATGAGTTCACATGGTGGTGGCTATGAAGTGAGATGGCGTTATTTAGTGGTTTACGTATACGTATATGTATTATAGAAAATCGTATTTTTACGATTTACGGTTTAGCATTTAGAGGTCTCGGATGGGTAATCAGTCATATGAATATTTTTCGGGATGGTTTTAAGTCATTTGGGACTTAGTTATAAAGTTTATTTCAAAATTTGAGATTTTTTATAAAAGTGTATATTTTACGTCTTTTACGGTAAACGCGTAAATTTGACTAGTTTTACGGTTTTGAGGTTTTGGAGGCTTTTGGAGCTGAAATAAATTAAGGTAAATTAAGGTAATATTAATAAGATATTAATTAACAATAAAAAGAAAAAAAAAGTTAAATATATATATATATATATGAGGCGGTTTGGGACGAATCAAAAGAAAAGAAAAGGAGAAAAAAGGAAAAAGGGAACCGGGCTTTTGTAATGGGCCAAGGACTTGCTAGGAAACTATATAAATACTTTTTATTAACTAAAACACTTCATAAAACCCTGGAGATCACCTTCAAGTCGGCATCAATGGTGGTTTTAGGGTTCTTTATTAATTTTTCTTCTTTCAAAAATTTTAAGGTAAAATCTTTAATACTCTTTTTAATTAAAGTGTTTTAATTCTTTCTCAATCATCTTATGATGGATTTAGGTTAGGGTTTAAATAAGAATATGTATTTTAATGATATTATAATGATTAGATGGTTTAGGGTTTGTAATTAATGGGGTTATGGGTAATTAATTAGGTTAAATTAATTAAACCCGTTTTTTAAAAACTGGGCAGAATTTTTGGGTCATTGTTTTGATCATATAGGGAGTTCTACAAACTCTTATTTTGCGATCCACATATCCCTGAAAAGGTAATTGAAGTGGCTTTCCAATTTAAGAAACTAGAACTAAATTGGAGGTGGGGAAGTGGGTCCAAAACAGGTTAAAACAGTCGGAGGTCAAAACAGTTTTGAATTCAGCCTGTTTTCTTTTTAAGTTTTGGGTTGTTTGGGGTACTTAGGGTTGCATTGGGATCTTCTAATGAACATGAGAGATGTTTTATATATTGTAGCAAGTATCTGCACTTGGGCCAAGATTGTGGTTTAGGGTAAGATCCTCTAATTATAACAAACTTTTCATACGTTTAAATCAGTGAATTTTGGATAGATAGCAATATATATACATATATCGGGGCCTTAACAGTAGCTTTAAGGTTCGGGCAAGTGGGAGGTGTTAGCTAACATATGTAAAAGTATGAATATTCCTTTTACAGAAACCATGTGTATGTTTAAGTGGGTGTTTGACTTATAGATTGGAGACCTAAAATTGGGACTGTTTTGTGTAAAATATGAACGGGATAGTTATTGAACTTAACCAAGTTAAGGACTTGTTAGGGAAGAGTAATGGGGTATTAATATGAGAGGAGGTTAGATGTCCATCATAGGTTGATGAACCGTTTTAGTGGTTGGTTCATGTATTGATTTATGTATTTTTGGATTGTTAGCTTGTTGCTAGAGCAAGGACTTTTGGAGAAGCAATCAGGTGAGTTCATAGTCCCATTTTGCTACGTTTTTAAATGTTTTTCCAGTATGGGATGGAGATGACACTTGCAATGTTCTTTAACATGACTTATTACTATGTTTTAAAATGTGTGGACATAAATGTGCTATTGTGTGACTTGCGTGCTTATGTGTTCTTATATGTGCTTTGATATGTGTTCTTATATGTGAAGATTGTTTGGGTTGTGATTGGCTTTGGTACATAGATGTATGGGCGTCTATGGGACCAGTTGTGATGTGTGTGGAGCGTGGGGCACGATCCGTCCTGAGTTCTTGGTTCTGAGTTCTTGGTTCGTGGGGCACGATACGTCCTTAGTACTTGTGCATCGTCTCTTCGGAGGCAAGATATCTCGACGTGGATATAGTTCATCTTCCACAGGTGGTGTGGGAAAGATCCGGATATTGTGGTGTGTTCTTGTGTGTGATGGGATACTTCTTGATTGTTATAGTGTGCTTTGTGAATTGTAGATGTGATCGGTACTTGGTTTAAGTTTTGTTGTGGATGCATGTAACATGATTATCACATTATGGTCCATTACTATAAATTGTTTTTCTTCAACTTATTTACAGCGGATGTCAAGGTTTCTTATGATGTTCTAGATAACTTAAACCTATGTTCTCACCAACTTTATGTTGACAGATTTTAGTGTCATTTTCAGGTGAGGTAGTTGTGCAAGATGATGTTAGAAGTGGCTAGAGTATAGAGGCTGCTAGGATTGCATTAGGAGGATTCCCTTTCCTCTTAGATTTTATTTTGTGTTTTGATTAAGTGAACTTTATGGTACCTATATGTTTGATGTTTGTTCATTTGTATGTCTTTGGTAAGAGGTAGGCCTATTACCTACTTACCTAGACGCCTGCATTGTTGAGATATTGTCACGACATTTGTGTCGCCATTTATGATATTTCAATTTCATTTAGTTCTCTCTATAGACACGCTGTTGTTGTAATGATATCCATACGTCGCGCCCCATATTCCGCCATGGTGGGGTGTGACACAAACATATACAATCAAGACATGAACCACATACCAAAATGGCTCATCAATCTATAATGGATATATAACCTTCTCCTACAACTTAACCCCATTTATATACCATAATCATCACATTACACCCCTCTATAAATCCCTTAACTTAGTTTAGTTCATAACTCGTCCCGTTAACATTTAACCCAAAACATTCCCGTTTTTCACACTCCGTATTATGAGCCAAACGCCCACCAAACCTAAACCACATTCCTTGCAATGAAAACCCCATAAACTTATATGTGTTAGCTAAAATCTCAGCCCTTTCCCTAACATCAAAGCTAATCTTAAGTCCTTGATATACAACTTATACTTTCGCCTATCCAGATTTTACCGATTTTGAACTTATGAAATGTTTGTTATGATCAGAGGGTCTTACCATATCCCATTTGCTTAGCCCTTCTCCAGATCTTTTATTTAATATATAAACTAAGTCTCATGTTCATTTGAAGCTCCAGTTATAATTCTATGTACCCCAAACAATTCAAAAGATAAAATGAAAACAGGCTGACCCCAAAACTGTTTTGACACCCGACTGATGTAACCTATTTTTGACCCACTTTCTGACCTCCAATTTAGTTCTCGTTTCTTGCATTTGAATGCTAATTCAATTATCTTTCCAGGGACATAAGATTAGAAATTTAAAATTTTGCTATTAAATCACCCAAAACATAATCGTTACTAATGTTGCTATTTTAATCAGTTAAAGTTCAATTATGTTCGTTTTCCTCGACTCACTCAAATTGAATTCCAATTAAACGTGGATTAATTGTTCTTGGTAATTAAAACTCTTTTTGGTATTTTAAAAAATAAAAACTACTTAATTAAAAACTATTTGATCTAATTAATTAAAAAAAGTAATATTTATTTGAAACTAATAAAACTATTTTAAAACTAATAAAAATTAAGTCTAATATAATTACCTAAAACCTTACTATTTAGAATTTAAAACTAATTTAGACTATATTTAAATCTATTTAAACAAATGTGAAAACTAATTAAAAATGTAATTTTATAAAAACTTTTAATGAAATCTTTTAAAAACAATTTTTAAATAAAACTAAATTAATTTTAAACTAATTTAAAAAACTAAAAACAATTAAAATAAAATATTTTTTTATCTTTTTATTTATTTATTTAAACTTTATAAAAGAAAATTTATATAAAATTTGTATTTAAACTAATAATTAAAAACTGGCAGCTATTTAAAATAACCTATATTAATTAAATAACTCGTATTAAAACACAAATAAGGGTCCAGTCCGAATGGTTAAGTCGTTGGGCTAATGAGCTAAAGGTCAGGGGTTCGAGACCCAGCGTGACCTTTTTGTTAAATATATATTTTTTTTGGAATATGGAACAAACAGATCAATTGTATCTGTTGCTAAACAGCAATATCAGCAAACTCACATAACCCAAATAAGCACATACAAAGAACAAAAAAACAGACGAAAAGCAAATAAGCTGATAAGCTATAACAATAAATAAGCAGATCCAAACTAAAACTAACAAGGGAAGCTATTCAAATCCGAATAAGCAGATATATATAAGCAATAAAAGCAAAACCTCAAACACTACCAAATTAAACTAAATCAGAAACCAAAAACGTAACAGAACAATAAGCAAATACGTCC
This sequence comes from Glebionis coronaria, assembly GCA_025667525.1. NCBI lineage: Eukaryota > Viridiplantae > Streptophyta > Magnoliopsida > Asterales > Asteraceae > Glebionis > Glebionis coronaria. The sequence continues at coordinate 397,340,120 of CM046878.1, forward strand.
TAAAACAGAAAAAAATATAAGCAAACGAATCTAAACTTTTATAATAAGCAAAACCAAATTTATAATAAGCAGTAATAATAAGAAATTATAACTAAATAATCACTAAGCTAGACTTAACAAAATCTAAACACCCAACAAAGTTCATCAGTCAAAGAAAATCTCAATACCAAAATAAATCAAAGCAAACAACCTGAATGAAAAAAAAAACTAGCAACTATCAGAAACACAAGCCAAACTTAAACTCAGCAGACTATATAAATAAACTAAGCAGATCTAAAAGCAAACGTAAGCAGATTAATAAGCAGAAAATTAAACAAACATTAAACAAAAAATAAAAAGTGAAGATGAACCTGGTGTCGAAAACCTTTGGGAAGAAGGGTGAGCGCTGAGCCCCCTTATAATAGAAACCGAAACCAAACGTCACTACCTTACCCAAATGTCACCGAAACATCAACGAACTCATCAACTCCAACACTTCTTCGAATCAGATTTCATTTAACTTCCCAGTAGGGGAAATTAATTTACCACTTTTTATTTTCAATAATATTAAGCAAAACAGAATAGAGATAAATTGCAATAAAAATTAAATTAATTAAAGAGACAAGATTAATACTGAAATAAAATTTTATTAATTACTGAAATCGAGTACAATACTGAGAAAAAAGGAAATTACAATTTTTAATCTAAAAACTAATTTGCATAAATAAAAATAAAAAATAAAAAAAAGGCACACCGAGTTAAAAATTTGATGGGGTTTTTATAGGGAAACCCTAGAAACCTTGTTGAGGAAGATATTAAATCCTGGCCGCTCTTTTCTTCTCTCTTTCTTCATTCTTGATCAAACGGCTGTAACTCTCTCTCTTTCACTCGGATTGCCACCTTGGTAGTAATATGTGTTTATTGTGCTAGTTTACTGTTGACGTGGCCTATTTTTATTGGATAGATGATTGGTGGAAGGTGTAATCCACCAATCATAGAGGAGAGGTGACGAGATGGGGTTTCCACGTGTTCCTGATAACAGCATCTTCAACCTCCGAAAAATGGGGTATTTAATTGCAAGCGCGTGAGACATAATCTACCTTTGAGTGAAAACCCCCTATTTACTGATTTAGGGTTTGTGAGGTAAAAAGCTGCGTTATTTTTGAGAGAGAGAGAGAAAAGATAATGGTGACTTTGGCTGTATCGAAAACAAAATGGGGTGGGGGTGAATAAGTTTAATAAAACGTGTGGGTGAGTAGTGAGTTGACTTGACTGGGTAGATAAACATGTTTGACTGAGTAAATAATATTTACCTTGAATGTTAAACCGTCCCATGTTTTATTAGCAAAATGGCTTGGCCCAAATACTAACCCCTTCCGTCTCATAATTTTGGATAACAAATGGGCTTTTGGCCCATATTTTAAATATCTTAAAAATCTTAATGGGCCTGTTGGCCCAATACCCGAATGTGGGACCCACTTGGCCCAAAATCTTCATAAATGATTAAAACTGCTAAAATCGAACTTGAATTTGGCTTCCTTGATCTTTTCTTTAAACTCGTGTCGATCTGCCCGTTTTCGTGATCTTTGGGTTACTTTTGATTTCTTGACTTTGTCTTTGTCTCTTTCATAGACTTTTCTTTAACAAATGACTGTGAAATCCCGTGTGTTCTTTCCTTTTGATCTTTTGTACCTATTTTAAACAAAAACACAAAACCACGCGTAATTCCGACTTTTATGATACTAAACACATGATTAGGTCTTGTTTTCCTTGATTTTAGTGGCAAAAGGATAAGTGTTTACAAACTTATTAGTTACCATACATGTCAGAGCAATCAATCGCGTCATACACTCGTTTTTCCATACGAGTAATCACCATCTTACCACAAGGCATAAAGTCCATCACTAAAACCGATCCATATCGTGTGACCCCATAATCACACAACATGAGTATAACCCAAAACATATAACACACTAAAAAATAGCCATATGGTAGGCAGCCGTTACATAAACTCATATATTATACATATACCCAAAATCCACAGCTCATCATATACAAGCATGTATTAACCCTCTTTCATGCAATCATACTTGAGAACCCATTGAAGTTATGGTACTTGTGTAACTAAGTTGGCCACCATACTTATACAATTACTCTTTCCTCAATGCACTCCCTCCTATGATGACACTTATAAGAATCAATACAACATATACCACATAAATCCATCTACTCACATAAGCTCATAACCACATAAACAATAAGGTCCAAAGCTTCATCTATTAAAATAATATCACTCTTAGAATACATAAATCCATAGTCTAGCTAAAACAGCATAGACAAACTCCAACATAACATCATAATCAGTTATAAGTCATGTCTCCCATAAGAGTGGAAACAACTTAAAATCCCTCCTATCTACCTACTCCTAGTAACTCGAATCACCACATGATTCTTAGGGAACATGACTTAAACATCAAAAGAAAAATACTATACATTAGGCACACCAAATAACTTATTATGGTGAAAGTAATTTATATATCAAAAGCAACACAGAAATTAACAGGTGACTAAGTATGGGCAACTATAGTACAACTCATACTAGTAAAAACTTAGATTAAAAAAAATCAATAGTGTGGAAACCTTGGTTTCCGGATCTTTTAAGCTACTAGGAATGATCATTGTTCATATGATTAAACAATCAAAGCGGAATTAGAACAACAATCATTAACAAGGTGTTTAGGCACGAATAACATGAATTAAAACACTTGGATTGCCCATTATATTAATAACGAAAAACCACTAGACGTGTATACATTGAATCCCACGTCTAGTCGACACACACTTTAGGTTTACATTGTGAATGAATTGAATGAATAAAACCTAAGACCCTTGGTTCCTTTTATAGTGTAAGGATTAGGGTTTACAAGAGATAAGATCAAATAAACATCTAAATTTTCTATTTAGATAAAATATATATTGTGTATATCATAAATAACATACTCAATATATTCCCTAAATAGATTTCTCCATCAAATCTTCAACGTTGACTTTTGTTGACAGCGTTTGACTTTTGTTGACTTCTGTCAACGCCCAATTTGCTCTTGTCAACGCTTGGATTACTCTTGTCAACGCCTGAGTAAATGTCTTGATGTTTTCTTCGTTTTTGAGTTTCTTCCACATCAACTTTTTGACCCAACAATCTTCCCCTAGTTGATAGTGGTAAAACTCAATGTGTATCTCTTGTAAGTTATACATGATCTTCAAATTGCTTCCCCTCAAGTGTAGCACGTATTTCTTCCCCTTTTTGTCACATCAACAAGGAAGTAAACAATGTTGCAATGTTGAAGATTCTCCATATGTAGGCTCTGTGTAATGATCTTGAAGAAAAATAAATAAAGTATTCTTGATGTAGAAGTAGAATAACCCAACCTTGTATTCCATGTCTTGTACTATCCATGTGACTAAGAACTTATAGAGGAGGATATAAGTAGACCTCGATCCCTTGTCAATATTCTCATCCTTTGTGAGACACTGAGCACGATAATGTAACTCCTTCAAGTGTTATGACAAGTCTTCGTCACCAATCATGTAAAGCACGAACAAGTTACCTTTAAAGTCTATGGCACTTTAAGATATGATAGAACACAAACTCGCGAAAATCTTCTTCAATCATCAAACTTATCATAAGAATTCTTCCCCTTAAGCTAACACCTCTTCATGACGATTTTAATGGAATCACATCTTCATACCATATGTAAAAGTACTAGATCGGATAACTCTTTCGCAAGGCTATCCCGATTACATAGTTTAAAATATCCATCAAATTCCCATAAATAGTTGTTAACTCGCTTTAAAACCATTAATCCCTTTCAAAATATCCGAGCCATAAATATCACCATGATATTCTAAATTAAAACGGAGATTCCATGTACCTTCGTGTGTATAATCCTCCTTTTTGTGTGCTTAAAACGTACCAATTTTCTCAAACAACAGCGATTCCTGTGTTGTCCAATATCACCTTTTATCCAACATCTTTGGCAGTTGTATTGTCCGATATCAGACAATACCTATCAGCGTTGAAGTTCATATATCGGACGACACTGTCAACTCTATCAGCGTTGACTTATTATGTCAGCGTCAAAATTCTTCCTGTCAGCGTCTGGATTTGAAATGTCAGCGCCAACCATAAACCTTGTCAGCGTCCATTCTTATCAGCGTCAAACCATACACTGTCAGCGTTGCGTTCACTCTTTCTTGTCAACGTTGCTCCAGGACTTTGACAGCGTCAAAATAACAACCATCAACGTCTTAGAATTTAATCCATACTAATCACTTAATAACTCAAAAGTTGAAACGTGAACGCCTTTGTTTGCCATAAATCTGTGAATTCCTTGTATCCTTCACGTGATGCATACTAAGCCAAACACACCACTTTAATTTACTTACCAATCGTGTGAACACATGATTGTCCATCAATCATAAATCGTTCATCATGTGAACACCATAGTTTCGTATGAAAACAATGACCATCCAATTAGAAAGCCTCAACCATGTGAACACAAATGTTGTCCACCAATAGGATCAATTCCTAAACCTTAGAAGATAGCGTGTGAACACAAAGTTTGGAAGTAACTTGCTATTTAATATTTGATCATGTGAATCGCAAGTCTACCGTAACAACCCAAGATATCCTCTAATCATGTGAACACACTTTTGAATAACCAATCAGAAGCATAGCTTCGTGTGAACACAATAGATATCGACCAATCAGAAGCTTTCAATCGTGTGAACACAATTGTGACATAGATCGTGTGTATGCAAAGTAACGTCACTTGCTTGATCCTTTGTGTGAACATGCAAAATTTTCACCAAACAGCAGACCTTGTTGGAGAAACCAGTTACGTCTTTGCCTTTGTCTTGAACCATTGCTATTGCATATTCCACAATCTTCTTTCCATACATAATCCATGAACTACGAACACAACACTTCTTTTCCGTTTAAAACTCGATCTAGGGTTTATAGCTTTATTTATTGAAACCCTAACTTAGGTTTTGTAAATAAACCTTAGATCAAGTATTATCATGAAACATAACAGTCACAAATCTCATAAAATTCTGCTTTTCTATGTCGATCTAGGGTTTGAGAAACCCTAGGTCATGATTTTATGTGAAAGCAAAACATTAATACCTTTAAACAGCAACCTTCGACCTTGAATAACTTTTTCATTAGAGCTCAGATCAAAAATCCCTTCGGTGAGATTCTAGACACAAGTGCCAAGAATCTACAGTCCAAAAATCACGAAGATCCAACGGTTAACGAAGGAGAGATCGTGTTTTGAACATGGCTGTCCACAGAAAACTGCATTCACTCACTACTGACTTTGACGCTTAATAACTTTTGCCTGGGGATAAAACTCGATAATCCCTTCGGTGGATGTTTAGATCTATGTATTTAGAACATACATATAAAATTTCGTGACGATCCAACGGTTCAATCAAAAGTTATGACCTTCTGAATACTGCTGCGCACACAAAAACGTCCAGAAAAACCCTAGACGGATTTTTCTTCTTTTCACCATACACGAACACCTTGTTGGTCCTAGCATCACGAGCCACGAGGCTCTGATACCAATTGTGGAAACCTTGGTTTCCGGATCTTTTAAGCTACTAGGAATGATCATTGTTCATATGATTAAACAATCAAAGCGGAATTAGAACAACAATCATTAACAAGGTGTTTAGGCACGAATAACATGAATTAAAACACTTGGATTGCCCATTATATTAATAACGAACAACCACTAGACGTGTATACATTGAATCCCACGTCTAGTCGACACACACTTTAGGTTTACATTGTGAATGAATTGAATGAATAAAACCTAAGACCCTTGGTTCCTTTTATAGTGTAAGGATTAGGGTTTACAAGAGATAAGATCAAATAAACATCTAAATCTTCTATTTAGATAAAACATATATTGTGTATAACATAAATAACATACTCAATATATTCCCTAAATAGATTTCTCCATCAAATCTTCAACGTTGACTTTTGTTGACAGCGTTTGACTTTTGTTGACTTCTGTCAACGCCCAATTTGCTCTTGTCAACGCTTGGATTACTCTTGTCAACGCCTGAGTAAATGTCTTGATGTTTTCTTCGTTTTTGAGTTTCTGCCACATCAACTTTTTGACCCAACAAATAGTACACAGGAAATATAATCAAAATCATACACGTAATCCTATGATGCCTATATGCAGGGATCCTTGAGCTATATACTAGGCTAGGCAACCTAATTCTCTATAACCATTGGCTCCGATACCATTCCGTCACACCCCATCATGGCGGAATATGGGACGCGACGTATGGATATCATCACAACAATAGCGTGTCTATAGAGATAACTAAATGAAATGGAAATATCATAAATGGTGACACAATGTCATGAAGATATCATAAAAAATGAAGACGTCTAGGTAAGTAGGTAACAGGTCTACCTCTTACCAAAGACATACTATTAATAAATAACAAACATATAGGTGTCTACAAAGTATCACTGATTCAAACATAAGTAAAAACTAAGAGGAAAGGGGGGTTCCTCCAATGCAATCCTAAGCCTCCCAGCTAGCCACTCCTATTCTTACGCTTAACCACATTTTCACCTAAAAGAGACACTAAAACACGTCAACATAAAGTTGGTGAGAGTCATAGGTTTAGACTCCAACGCCAAATCAGTTATAAGCTGTGAATAACAACCATTAACAAAAGAACATATGGACAATGTGCTATAATTATGTATTAACAACTAGCATTCAAGATTAACCAATCACCATAAATCCAAGGCTCCAAGCCTTACCAATAACCACAATTCCAAGGCTCCAAGCCTTACCAATAACCACAAATTCCAAGTCTCCAAGCCTTACCAATAACCATGGTCCCATAGGCGCCCATACACCTATGAACCAATCCCAAGGCCCCGCCTTGTCAACATCCCCTTGGTACCAAGTCAAACCACAATAACAATCAAGAATCACATAGTAGTTAATCACATAAGTGTACACACAAGTCCATCAAAAACCATAAAACATTCACAGCATAAGTTACAAAACCATAAGTGTCTCTTCCATCCCATCTGGAAGTCAAAATCATTAAAAGACATGGGACTATGAAACTCACCTGAATAAGCTTCTCCAAGTATCTGCGCTCTAGCAAAAATCTAAACACACAAACATATACAATCAAGACATGAACCACATACCAAAATGGCTCATCAATCTATGATGGATATCTAACCTTCTCCTACAACTTAACCCCATTTATATGCCATAATTATCTCATTACACCCCTCTATAAAGCCCTTAACTTAGTTTAGTTCATAACTCGTCCCGTTAACATTTAACCCAAAACAGTCCCTTTTTCACACTCCGTATTATGAGCCAAACGCCCACCAAACCTAAACCACATTCCTTGCAATGAAAACCCCATAAACTTATATGTGTTAGCTAAAATCTCAGCCCTTTCCCTAACATCAAAGCTAATCTTAAGTCCTCGATATACAACTTATACTTTCGCCTATCCAGATTTTACTGATTTTGAACATATGAAATGTTTGTTATGATCAGAGGGTCTTACCCTATCCCATTTGCTTATCCCTTCTCCAGATCTTTTATTTAATATATAAACTAAGTCTCATGTTCATTTGAAGCTCCAATTATAATTCTAAGTACCCCAAACAATTCAAAAGATAAAATGAAAACAGGCGGATCTAAAAACTGTTTTGACACCCGACTGATGTAACATGTTTTTGACCCACTTCCCGACCTCCAATTTAGTTCTAGTTTCTTAAATTTTAAAGCTAATTCAATTATATTCCTGGGACATAAGAATCGATAATTAAAAGTTTGTAGAAATCTAGATATGATCAAAACAATGGACCAAAAATTCTGCCTAGTTTTAAAAACGAATTTAAACATGATTAAACCCTTTAATCATCATTAAGCCCCATAAAAACCTAATTAACTTAATATTAAGAACCCTAATATTATTAATTACAGAAATCATCATTCCTAGTATGAAACCCTAATCAAAAATGAAAAATCCTAAACCCTAATCCATCATACTATGTTACATACGTAAATTTAACGTTAATCGAGCTGGTTTAATTACGTACCTTTAACAGCACATCCACGACCCACCCCTTAAATTTTGGTTATTTATACTCTACCCCTTCTATTTTATGTTTACTTATACTTCTATACACTTCCGGGTCGAAACCGGACACCCTTTCGCTAATTTTCGACTTTTTGCGTAATTTTCGATCTTAACTTTATTTTCAAAACTTTCCTAAAATAGAAAACTCCTATAATACATATAATATAGATAATATATATCTAATGTACATATATCACGTATGATACATACACAAAATCCTACGAAAACGATAATTTAACTTTCACGGAAATTTTCGCGTGATCTCGTTTCATTTCACTTCATTTCATTTCACTTCATTGCATTTCATTTCATTTCACTTCATAGTCACTATAATGTGAGCTTATGTGTTAGCCCTATATTTTATATAGTCGAACAAGAATGTAATAGGTCATCTTAGTCGTTAAAGGTCTTTTAGTGTAATAGGTTAGTCGGGAAAACCGGGCTTGGACTTTAAGCTAATATTGTATAAGTTAGGGGCGTAAGCCCAAGACAAAGCCAAGCCCGGCCCAAGTCACTTAAACCCAAGGCCCAAAGGCCAAGGGTATATATATACCCTCTTCCATGTGTGGAAGAGGGTGTTGGTTTATTTTACTTTCTCTCTCTAGTAAACAAAAACCTTCCACCATCTCTCTTGTTTCTCTCTCTACTTTTCTACTCTTTCTCTATCTAGAATCTTGTGTTATGGATTAAGTAGGATTAACATTTGGTATCAAGAGCCTATAGTAAATAGGTGATTGAAGTTCGTGTGGTATTGCTCTTTTAAAATTCGTGTGTTTTCTTCATATTTAGCTCGAATCATCAAATTTTTTGCGTTTTCGTGGTGTTAGTGAGTAGACAAATCATCTACATAGGCGTGGTAGTGATTTGGGTTACTTAGGTTGGTCAAAAACGCAAAATTTTTGGGTGTTTGGCTTGATTTTTGGTGTGAAATCACGTTTTCCATAAGTGTTCTTCATTGTTCCTATTTTTTAGGATCTTCTGTCTCAATTTCGCAACTTTTGTCTCAAATTCGCAACTTCTGTTTCAAATTTCGCAATTTCGTCTCCAATTGCGAAATTGTATGCTTTCCTGAATTGCGAAATCTTGCAAAATTGTGAATTGCGGATTTACACCTTAAGGAAATTGCGAAATTGTTCTGTTTCAACCATTGCGAAATCCTATCTTAATTGCGGATTTAGTGCTTAATTGCGGAATTGTGATTGCGAATTTGAACAATTGCAGAATTATACTATTGCGGATTTTGTGCTCACTCAGTATTGCGAAATCTTGTAATTTTTGGCAATTGTGGATTTTATTGCGGATTTAGTGCCAAGTTGCGAAATCTTCCAAGAATTGAGGATTTAGTGCCAAGTTGCGAAATCTTCCAAGAATTGCGGATTTAGTGCCCAATTGCGAAATCTTACTTAAAGTTACGGAATTGAAATTTTGGCACATTGCGGAATCTTAGGCAATTATTGTTCGAGCATTTTATAGACTTAGCCACTATCTAGACTAGTCTCGGAACATAGTTTACACGAAGATCAAAAAAAAAGAAAAAAAAAGAGTTAAGATTTTTAGTTCAAGTAAAATCAAATTTTTTCCCTACTAGTTTTTGGCTATTTCTAACTCATTTTCAAAATTTGGCGATACAAAATTTTTTTGGCTTACCGTTTTGTCAGACTGGGGAATTTATTGTCGGACTGAAGATTCTCGGAACGCTACGAAATTTTTACCACACCTCATCACAACAAATCTACTAAGATCTGTAATTCATTCACAAGTAATCACCATGTCTAACAACAACATCAACATTGCGACTGCTAATCAAATTCGTTTAGAAAAAGGTGGCAACGGTAATCCACCTGTGCTCACTGCCGGTTGCTACGTTCAATGGAGATCTCGTTTTCTTAGATTTCTCGACGGAAAAGAGAACCGAACTGCTCTTCGTCACTGCCTTGAGAATCCACCTCCAGTTTTTGAATTCAGACCAATTACCACACAAGCAGAGGATGGTACCTCATCAACTATACGAGCTATGGAGGATTTCGACACATGTTCTGCTGAGAAAAAGAAACTCCTCCAAGTTGAAGCTGATGCTGTAAACTTCATACTCACTGGAATTGATAACGATATCTATTCCACAGTTGAAGCATGTCCTAATGCTATGGAAATGTGGAATGCAATTCATCGATTGAAGCAAGGTGAGTCGATCAATGTTCAAGATCTCGAGACTAATCTACTTTGGGAGTTTGGAAAATTCACATCTGAAGATGGTGAATCCATTGACTCATATTACTCGAGATTATACAAAATGATGAATGAGCTTGTCAGAAATCAGTGCACCATCTCCAATCATCATGCCAATGTTCAGTTTCTACTTTAACTCAAACCAGAATGGCAAAGGTTTGTGACTTTGGTTAAACAATGGGAAGATATCAAGACCATCTCCTATCACAAACTTTACGATATCCTAAAACAACATCAGAATGAAGTGAATGAACTAAGGGCTGAAAAGGCAGAACGGTCTGCTAACTCTATTGCTTTTGTGGCTACTACTTGAACAAAACCCGTACACCGTCAACAACCACCTACTCATTCCTCAAAGTCATTAAGCTCATCCACCAAACCTCCAGCTACTGCTAAAAAGGCAAAATCAATTGTCCCCACTCCACCTCCAAAGAATGACACTGAGTCAGATGGAGACAGTGATGATGAACAAACCTCAAGGGACAAGAAGATTGAAGAACTCATGTCTCTACTCACCACAACTTATAAGAAGATCTACAAACCTGCCAACAACAACCTCAGATCATCATCCAATGCTCGATATAAGGAATTTGATCATACACCTAGGTATGATCGTGAGGCTAGGTATGATAATCAGAGGATACCGAATCAAGTTGGGGCTAGAGATACTGTAGGCACTCCGGTTGTGCAGAAGACTGGGATTCAATGCTTCAGTTGCAAGAGATTTGGGCACATGGCTAGGGAATGCAAGAAGCCAAAACGGGTTAAGGATTCGGGATATCACAAGGAAAAGATGCTGCTGTGTAAGAAAGAAGAAGCAAGATATCCACTCACAGCAGATGAAGTTGACTGGCGTGATGACACTGATGATGAAGCCGATGATCAGGAGCTAGAGGCACATTATGTGTACATGGCAAAGATTCAAGAAGTGCTTCCAGAGACTGCTGATACTTCTGGACCTATCTTTGATACCGAGCCAATTGAAACGGTACCAACATATGATAACAATAATGTGTTTGCTAATGAACGATGGCATCCTGATCAATCCGAAAGCATCAATGACACATATGTAATGGACACGAAGGATAGCAATATCTCTACGGATTCACGGCATATGTGTAATGATGACGTTAATGCTGCCCAGGATACTGACTCGGATGAGGACCGTGATTTGCTTGCGTCTATTATTGATTCTTTAAAACATGAAATTGAGGAAAACAAAGAGGCTAATAAACTTTTGAAGAAAGCAAACACATCCTTAGCCGAGGAGATAGACAGGCTTAAAGAGTGTGATTATGTAAAAGAAGCTGATCGACGAGTTGCAATAGCTAATGGTTTGGTATATGAACGTAAGGTGCTCAACGAACAATATTGTTATGAAGTAACACATGAAATTCATATGTCAAAATAAAAGATATCAGAACTTGAAGAACAACTGCTGCTACATAAACTGCAAATTACTGAGTTAGAGTCGGTTAACAAAGAACAAACTGAGCTTTATAAAACTCGTGAAGAAAAGGATATTGAAAAAATTCTTGGTTTGGAAAAGAGAGTCGACACGTTAAATAACATTGTTTACAAAACGAGTCAGTCTATTCAAACCATGAATATGATCAATAGAAATATGAAAACGAGTGTTGTCAAGCCTGAATATCTCAAAAAAGTTCAAAGTACCAAGCCTGCTCTTTATGATATCGGTTGCTATGTTGATAATCTTGCTCTTATGCTTTCCCCTGACTGCGACGAAATCATTCGTCAACAAGAAGAAATTCGATCAAACTTAAGTGATTTAATAAACCTTTTTGATTTTGATAATTATATTAAGTTTGTTCCTCAAAAAGAACTTTCCAAAGAACAAAAGATGTACAATAGTGTTCCACCACCAAGTGAGGAACCCCAAAAGAAAGTTTCTTTAAAAAGGAGTTTCAAAAAGCGATCAATTTTGTTAGAAAAACAAATTTCGGATGAAAAACGTAAATGGGATGAGAAAAACAAAAGTGTTCAGCATTTGATTTATAAAACAAGGGGTTTTAAGTTTGTACAAAGGTGTCGTCGACTATGAAAAAGTTTCTAGGGATACCATTTGGAATATTAAACCTAACCCACAAGTAGAAGTCGTCATTCAACATTGCATTGTTCCAACCATTTATGATCTTTCAAAAAATGTGGAAATGTTTTATAATGCTCTCACTGAGGAAATGTTAACTGATTTAAGATATGTCAAATCTCTTGAAGATGAAGTTGATTTCTTCAAATTAAATTAAAGACACAAGAACACCAACTTTCTAACGAAATTGATCGACTTTCTAAGGAATACTTTTATGCTGACCATATGAATGCTATACTTGGTGTGTATACCGATCTTGATCAATATTGTCATGTAGCATGTCTAGTGTCAGAATCGGATGAGAAATGTCGCAATCTTGAAGTAGAGCTTTCGAAACAAATTCAGTTATATAACAAACTTTCGAAAAGTTTTTCCCAACTTGAGAAACACTCCATTTCTCTTGAACTTGCTTTACAAAAAGGTGATAAATCTCATTAATCATAAAAAATGTCAAGAAATGGCAGCATCTTCGTTTCGTATTTAAATGAAAAAGATTTTGAAATAAAGGATTTGAAAGCTCAACTACAAGAAAGGGACATAGCCATCAGTGAGTTACAAAAACTCATTGAGAAAATGAAAGGAAAGTCTTAATTGGGTAAACCATCCGTCGTTCGTCAACCGAATGCGGTTAAATGCCCTAAATCATCTATTTTGGGCAAACCCCCACAAACTTTGCCTAAGCTAGGAACAGATAAGAGCACAAATGTGATAGCACCTGGAATGTATAAGATGAACACTAGGTCCACTCAAACTGCAACATCGCGGTTACCTCAGAATACTAGGAAAACTAATCAACGTGTGTCTTCTTCTACAGGAGTAACTCCCACTACTAGCGTTGACGGACCAAAGCTTAAGAGCACTAGAATTGAAGATAGAGTCATGCCTAACAATAGTCAAGGGAAGAAGAAGGAAGTAGAAGATCACTGTAGGAATTTTAAGTTTTTTAAGAATAAAACGTCTGTAACTGCTTGTAATGACAGTTTAAATGCTAAGACCTCGAATGTTGAAGTTGTTTGTGTTGAATGTGGAAAATGTGTTCGTACTTTCAATCATGATGCTTGTGCTCTTAATCATAATGGCGTGAATACTAGAACTAGGAAGCCTATTCCTGTGCCCAATAGTACTAGAGAACCCACAAGAACTTTGAACCAATCCACTGATCAACCACTTAAGAAACTAAGTGCGTTAGACTCCACTACTCTACGTAAACAAAACAGATTAAAGAAGCTATATGAGAACATGATTAGGACATGTAAACGGGGGTATTCGAGATTTACACCACCCGGATACAAATGGGTACCTAAGTTAACCACTTTAGTGATTGGGTCTAGGAATATCAGCTTGCCTGTAGACTTTGCATCTAGGCCCACTACTATTTTGGAACCCGTTTCTATTAAGGGATCCCATTTGTCAAATGCTACATTGTCTTCTATTTCTTCTGCAGCTCGTCGAAATCATCCTATTCATAATGGACTCCGGGTGCACAAAGCACATGACGGGCAATCTCAAGCTTCTCATTAACTTCGTGGAGAAGTTTCTGGGTACGGTGCGGTTTGGAAATGATCAGTTTGCACCGATACTTAGATATGGCGATTTGGTTCAAGGAAATCTCACAATCAAACGGGTTTATTACGTCGAGGGACTGAATCACAATTTATTCTCGGTTGGTCAATTTTGTGATGCGGATTTGGAATTGGCTTTTCGGAAATCTACTTGCTATGTTAGAGACTACGATGGAAATGACCTTCTACAGGTTCTCGTGGTTCTGATCTCTACATAGTAACTCTTCAAGACACATCTTCAACAAATCCAATTTTCTTAATGGCTAAAGCTTCATCATCTCAAGCATGGTTATGGCATCAACGATTGTCACATCTCAACTTTGACACCATCAACTTGCTTTCGAAAAATGATATTGTGACCGGTCTCCCAAAGTTAAAATTTGTCAAAGACTATCTTTGTCCTTCTTGTGAGTTGGGGAAAGCAAAACGGAAGTCTTTCAAATCAAAGACTACCCCTAGCTCAAAAGGACGATTGGAACTTCTACACATAGATTTATGTGGTCCCATGCGTGTAGAAAGTATTAACGGGAAAAAGTATATTCTCGTGATTGTTGATTACTCTAGATACACATGGACTTTCTTCTTAAGGTCCAAAGATGAAACACCAGAGGTTCTCAAAAACTTTCTCAAGATGATACAACGCAATCTTCAAGCTCAAGTCTTAACCGTAAGAACGGATAGGGGTACTGAATTTTTGAACAACAACTTGCAATCTTATTTTCAAGAAGAAGGCATCGAACATCAAACGTCTATTGCTCGAACTCCGGAACAAAACGGCGTTATCGAAAGGCGAACCGTACTTTGGTTGAGGCTGCTCGAACAATGCTTTCTGCTTCAAAATTACCGCTATTCTTCTGGGCTGACGCAATTGCAACTGCCTGTTATACTCAGAATCGTTCTCTCGTCATCCCTAGACATGAAAAGACACCTTACCACATCATCAATGGCAGGAAACCTACTGTCAAATTCTTTCACGTATTTGGATCTTTATGCTACATTCTTAAAGACGGTGAGAATCTCGACAAAATGAAAGAAAAAGGTGATGCATGTATTTTTGTGGGGTATGCGACACTATAGAAAGGATATCGGGTCTATAACAAGGGAACAAAGATTATTGTCGAAACAATTCATGTGAACTTTGACGAATTTCCACACATGGTACTTGATCACAACAGCTCAAGTCCCGCACCTCAATGTCCAGCGATGGCACCTACACACAACAGTGTACGTCCCGTGCAAGAATGTCAAGAAAATACTCCTACAGCAGACTCGACGGATACGACACAAATGAATGAGTTGGTTGATTTATATGATCCAATGTTTGATGAATATTACTATAGAAAAAATCAAGTTGTGTCAAAGCCTTCCGCTGTCAATACTGTTGATGCACCCGCACAAAGTCAACGAGACACAACTGCATCTACTTCAACAACCGTTGCTCAAGAGACAATTCCACTGGATACTCAACAAACTCAAGATACTGTCATACAACCAACATCACCAACCGTCAATGCTGAAGGAGGAAACAACCATCAAGCAGTCGATGCACAACCTGACGAAGAGGAATTTATCAACCCGTTCGGTACACCGGTACACGAAGTCGGAGAGTCTTCTACTCAACATGTTGATCCGTCCATCATGCATACATTCTACCAACGATATCCATCCACTCACCAGTGGACACGTGATCATCCATTGGAGCAAGTCATTGGAAATCCTTCACAACCGGTTCGAACACGCAGACAACTCAAAACCGATGGCGATGTGTGTATGTATGCACTCACCGTGAGTTCAACTGTACCTACAAACATCAAACAAACCATGACTGATCATGCGTGGATTGAATCAATCCAAGACGAAATTCATCAGTCTGAACGCCTAAATGTTTGGGAACTTGTTGACCGACCCTATGAAATGTCAATTTTAGATTTCAAATGGATCTGGAAAAACAAACTAGATGAAGAACAAACCATCATCAAAAACAAATCTCGTCTTGTGGTTAAGGGATACCGTCAACAAGAAGGCATAGACTACGATGAATCATTCGCTCCAGTCGCTTGTTTGGAAGCAGTCAGGATATTCCTTGCTTATGCTGCACATAAGGGCTTCACGGTTTTTCAGATGGACGTTAAAACTGCTTTTCTCAACGGTCATTTGAAGGAAGAAGTGTATGTGAATCAGCCGAAAGGATTCATCGATCCTCATCATCCAGACAAAGTCTATCGTCTCAAGAAGGCTGTATATGGACTTAAACAAGCTCCAAGGGCATGGTACGAAGAACTTTCAAACTTCTTGGTGTCCAAAGGATTCTTCAAAGGTTCTATTGATCCTACTCTCTTTACTAATAAATATGGGGATGACATAATGCTAGTGCAAGTTTATGTTGATGACATTATTTTTGGTTCTACGAACCAAAAACTTTCAAAATGTTTTGAAAAATTAATGCACAGCAGATTTGAAATCTCAATGATGGGGGAGCTAAAATTCTTTTTAGGCCTCCAGATTCATCAATCCCCACGTGGTATCTTCATTAACCAAGCTAAGTATGCTTAAGAGATACTTAAAAAGCATGGTATGACCTCATGTGCTCGCGTTGGTACACCATTGTCGACCACATCCCTAGACGCTGACTTGTACTCGTATCCCATAGACCAAACGCGATATCGCAGTATGATCGGGTCACTTATGTACCTTACAGCCAGCAGGCCTGATATTCATCATGCCACATGCTATTGTGCACGATATCAAGCCAGACCTACTCAAAAGCACCTCAAAGAGGTTAAACGGATCTTTCGGTACCTTAAGAATACCATTCACATGGGACTCTGGTATCCGTAGGAAACCGGTTTTCATCTAACAGCTTTTTCAGATTCTGATCACGCAGGTTGTCTTGATAGTCGAAAAAGCATTTCTGGTAGCAACCAATTTCTAGGGGAAGACAAGCTTGTCAGCTAGTCGTCAAAGAAGCAGGATTGCACTTCGCTCTCATCAGCTGAAGCAGAATCTGTGGCACTATCCGCGGGTTGTGCTCAAGTCCTCTGGATGAGAACTCAACTCATGGATTATGGATTCCACTTTGATAAAATACCTATGTATTGTGACTCAAAGTCGGCCATAGCCATATCTTGCAATCCGGTTCAGCACTCCCGCACCGAGCACATCGATGTCAGATATCACTTCATCAATGAACAAGTGGAACGCGGTATCGTGGAATTATACTTTGTCAGAACTGAGTACCAGCTGGCAGACTTGTTTACAAAAGCTCTCTCGAAAGATAGGTTTGCGTATCTCGTTGGCCGTCTTGGTATGAAGTATATGACTCCAGAAGACTTGGAGGTTTTGGCAAATGAAGCTGTTTGATATTCTCTCATGATGACTTCTAAGCACATCACAGCTTAGGACTCGGACCTCAAATAAGGAAAGTTTATCTCGGACGATAACTTATCCTTTTCAACGAGAAATTCATATTTCTCGGTCATGAGCTTCTCATAAAAACATTCAAACTTTTTAAGCTCATGAAAAACGATTTCTAAGTAAATGTCAGCTTAGACCTCGAACTTCAACTTAACGAAATTTTATCACGGATGATAACTTATCCTTCACAACGGGAAATTTATTTTTCTCGGTCATGAGCTAGTCACAAAACAATCCAAGTTTTGATCTCATGAAACAACGGACCTGACAGGGAAGTGTACGTTTCAGTACGCTTTCCCTATGCAATAGAAGAGAAGTCTTCTATCCTGATTATTTTAAAACCGTTGAACACAATTTTTTTAAGAATTTCTTAAAAGGTTTTTCTAAATCTTTCAAAATTGTGTGTTCAACACTCCCTTCCTCATAATAGGTTTTTATATCTAAAAATGTCATATGTTATTTTGATCAATTTTTAAGGGGGAGCGTTTTAAAATAAAGCCTTTTAATGTTGTTGGGTACATCTCTAAAATTGTCATAGTTTATGTATCCAACACATTCCAAAAATGATATTAAATCTATCATATATATTATCGGTAAAGGCATCTCCACTCTGTACCTCAACATATATTGTGGTGTCGTTTTTCTAAAATTTTGTCAAGTTTTGTCTTAAGACACACATATATTGTTGAGGGGGAGCGACCCGACTGAAAATGTTCCATGATTCATGCGTGCACACATGTTTCTCTCCCGTCGATTTTTCAGAAATTGTCATATTTTAATCAATTGGTATATCTCTAATATTATATTTCTATATTAGAGATAGGGGGAGAAAATGTGATTAAAATGTAATATATCGCAACATGTGATCTTAAAGACTCAAGTGCAACTCTTTCCTTCACATGCCAAACTATTTCGTATATCGATGCATGTGTGTAGGGGGAGCTTTTTGGAAATGTAAAACTTTCAAAGTGTTAAAAGTTTTGATTTTTATCAAACACTTTGAATGGTTTTCAATGGTTTTATGGTTACGATCTTTACCCAAAACAACCTACTATCCACGACGGAACGATGGAGTCAAAAGGTGGTTTAGGATAGGAAACTAAGTCCTATGATCCAACCAGAACCTGAGGGATCTACCCAAGGACATTCCATAGCAAGAAATAGTTGTCCTTAGGAAAGATGGAGTTGAATGAAGCTGAATGCGGACCAATTACTTAAGTTAGCACTGGAACAATCACAACAAGGTGCTAGTGATGACGTATTGGTAAGCATTGAAGGAGTTGAATATTCTATGCAACTTAGGCAGAAACCGGGTTAACACATATCTTGAAGACAAGTGTCATGAACCAAGTGATGCGATGCACAACCCTTTCCCAGCCATTCGAGTTTCTCTCAAAAGAATATTCTCTCATTGTCACGGAGATCAACACGTATCTATTGACTTTCTCACTCCGAGTTAGTTAATATTGAAAACGTGACAGTCTGCTCCAGCCTCCGATTACCAAAATGCACTTATTGAGTCTAGAGCCAAAAGAGATCAATTTATCATCTCATTAGGACACAATCGAGTCCTACGCACTATCCTTGTGATATTGCCAGAACATCTGAGTGATACGATTCACAATGAAGATGGAAATCCTGCTTGAGCCAGCATTAAACAAGCTCATGGTAGGTAACTTGTGCGATTCTACACGAATCAAACTTGTGAGAACTAGAAAGCAACTAAGTTTCGATTCTTAATTGATTCAAACTTGATTCCAGGTTTCTTCGCAAAATCCGTGTGATCTTGCCAGAATTCACAGAGATGAATAGAAATCCTTCCAGTGTCAACATCAAACAGCACTGCGGTAGGTAACTCGCAAGATTCTCTATGATTCAAGCTTGTGACAAATTGGAAAGCAACAATGGTGCGATTCTTTTAGAATCAAACTGGTTCCAGGAAATCTGAATTGACGACTCTAATCAGACGGATAATTTATCTTTATGATTCACTCTTTATGTTCGCAGTCTGCTTTGAGACGGTCGAGTAAAGAGAACTGGCTACTACCGTCGGGAAACCCTGTCAAGGAGATTCTTAATCAAATCTACCCGATCACAGGTACGGCATCTAATACCGTCTAAACGATCTTCACCGACCGGAGGTAAAACTCTACCGAGTTAGGATGAAATGTTCAAAGCCATTTTATCCGTGTCTATATATGTTGCTGCATATCAAGAAGGTGGCGTAGCTGTGTACTAACCGATGTCGATTTAGAAGTCACAAGAGCACAAGATGGCGATAATCAAGATACATAAGAATGTAAGAATGTGAAAGGGTTATCTTAGTCACAAGGAGCACAAGATGAAGATCTCAAGCACTCAAAGTCAAATGACAAAGGCTCAAGATAAAGATCACAAAGCATGAAGGAACAAAACGTTACAAACAAGATCAAGACCAAGATACAAGACCAAAGTAAGAAAATCTCCTCTACAAGAATGTATTCACTCAATCATCTTATGCTTTTTAAGTTTTTTTTAAGATGACCGATACATTAGGGGAGATTGGTAGCCCTATATTTTATATAGTCGAACAAGAATGTAATAGGTCATCTTAGTCGTTAAAGGTCTTTTATTGTAATAGGTTAGTCGAGAAAACCGGGCTTGGACTTTAAGCTAATATTGTATAAGTTAGGGGCGTAAGCCCAAGACAAAGCCAAGCCTGGCCCAAGTCACTTAAACCCAAGGCCCAAAAGCCAAGGGTATATATATACCCTCTTCCATGTGTGGAAGAGGGTGTTGGTTCATTTTACTTTCTCTCTCTAGTAAACAAAAACCTTCCACTATCTCTCTTGTTTCTCTCTCTACTTTTCTACTCTTTCTCTCTCTAGAATCTTGTGTTATGGATTAAGTGGAATTAACATTATGATTCATGAAATAACCATTCATTGATTTACTTAAGAGCACTTCGTACTCATGAACGATGTCCAAACCATCCTCATTCACACCAAATAAACATCTAAACACATAAACACATAGTCACACATAACACCCTAAAATTACGACTAAGTGACGAACCTCAAAACCACGGTTGTCACACAACTGGAAAGCAACAATTGTCTGATTCTTAATTGAATCAAACTTGTTCCAGGAAAATGAATTGACGACTTAATCAATAGAATGGAACTGCTTGATTCACTCTTTACTATGAACTATCTTTCAAGATATTCAAGTACTGAGAACGGCTACCACAGCCGGAAACCCTGTCAAGGAAGTTCTTTGAACTTACCTAATCATAGGTACATTATTCGTACTTTATAACGGGAAACCAGAGGAATGCAAACGGTGGTGTAACTTCAAGAGTCGTAATTCAAGACCACATGCTCATGTAACTGAAGAAAGCTCAAGAAAATCTAAAGATAAAGACTTCCTCTACTCTGATGATCAAGGGAGATTGTTAACAAGCTTTCACATCAAATCAAAGTTTGAGTATATGGGGAAAGACACAAGAACACAAGATGGCAAAGTTTTAAGATCAAGTCCAGGCAAAGATCAAAGATCCAAGATCACAAGTCATGAAAGGAACTATGAAAGAACTCTCAAGACAACGAGCTTCAAAGTCAACAACACCAAAGAAGTGAAGTCACATATTACATGACCACCCCTTAGGGGGAGATTATTAGCCGTATTTAAAGTGATGGTCATATAATATACCGTTGCGAAGCTCGTGGAAAATGCTACATAATGGTGTTGGGAGTTCTAGTATAATGTTATGTATGTAACGAGCAATAGTCCCGAACACTCAAATGTGGAAGGCCTTCTATACATTACACTTGTAGTATAAAAAGCCCCTAGCACCTCATTTGAGTGTGTGTGTCTTCCATTTTCATTGTTGGAAGAGAGATAAACTTATGTCTTTCTCTCACTAAGAATTCACAACCTTTGTTCTTCTCTTTTTCTTCATCTAATCTAATCTTTCTTTTTTGGTTTAATCTTTATCTTTCTTTCTATAGCCTATATAGTCGTGTGTATCATTCTATCAGCTAGGCCCAATAGTGACGAGTCATTATTTTTTGAAGAGGAGAGTAGATCACAAGTGAATAAAGACTTTGTGAAACCATATAATTATGCTTATGAAAATAGTCCTTATGAAATTTTCAAACCACAAAAACAGAAGTCTCATGAGCAAATATTTTACGAATGTGAACAAATAAGAATTAAATGGAGACAAATTTTTGCCACTAAGAAAAATAATGTTTCAAAATTTATTGAGTACTTGCCATATAAAATTTCTGTAAGCAAGAGTAAGCAAACACTTAGTTTTCTTAAACAAAACATCGAAAATTTCAAAAAGGTTGTTGACGACGACTGGAAAGAACGTGAACGTTTGAAAGGCAACAAAGAAATTCCTCACGATATAACTTTGCTTGTGAAAATTATTTTGATTCCTCTTGCGGAAAGAACGCAAAAACATTTTTTGGAATTTGAAAGATTAATTAAGCAAGAAATGTTTGATGATTTGAAATATGTGGAATCTCTTGAACAAGAAGTGAACGACCATCAACCTAAAAGAGACGAATTTTCTATAGCATATGATCTACTCTTGCAAGAATGCCTCTCAAAAGATATTATGTGTGCTTATGTTACATCTTGTGCTGATATTGATGAATATTCTAATGTTGCATGCAAATATCTTGATCAAGTCAAAGAGTGTGAACGTCTTGAAACTGAGCTTCCGACTAAAATTGACAAAAAAGAGTTTTTGTTACTTCAACATAGATATGATTATCTTCAAAAACATTATCATTCACTTGAACTTGCTTTGCAAAACAAAGTTGGCAGCTTTTTAAATGATACACCTTTGGAAGAAATTATCTGAGTCCTGTCGAAGTCTTGATATTTCGGATTTGAAAGCTCAGTTACAAGAAAAAGACATAGCAATAGAAGAGTTGAAGAAACTCGTTGCTAATACGGGTGGGAAAGTTGTGGAACCTAGCGTTACGAAACTTGTTGTTAGATAACCCAATGCCTATAAAGTGAATAGATCCTCTATCTTGGGAAAACCATCCGCTTTCTCAAATTCCTCGTTTACAAAAGCTGTGTTTGCTCCTAAGATGGATGGAAAGGAAAGGTTACCATAGACACAACCCATAAGGAATACTCTAGCACCAAGCGTTAAACACAATAATGTGATTAAACCAGGGATGTATAGAATGACCACTAAACCTACAAATAAAGTTAGTCTATCGCCTCAGACTTTTAGAAACACTAATACCCGTGTGTCTTCTACAAGAGTAATCTCCACTGCTAGTGTTAGCTGGCCTCAGCTTAAGAGCACTGAAGTGAATGATAAGGTTTAGAAACACAAGAGTCAAGGGAAGATGAAGGAATTAGAAGAACACACTAGGAATTTGAATGTTGTTAAGCATAAAAAGTCTGTAATTGCGTGTAATGACGATTTGAATGCTTTGATGATTTGAATGCTTTGAATGTTAAATTTGTTTGTATCAAATGTGGAAAATATGCTAATGCCAATAATTGTATGTGTGCTATGAATAATGTCAAAGGCGTAGATACTAGAACTAATAAGCAAGTTGCAATGCCTATTAGTGCTAGTAAACCCAAACGCAAAGTTAACCATTCTGGTGCAACCCCCTCTAAGAAAAGTATTGCATCAGACTCCACCACTAAGAACCCTAGAAGCAGAATTAGGGAATTATATGAGTCTTATAGCAAGTCTTGGAAATGGTAGTTTTCTAATCAATGTCCTCCAGGATATAAATGGATTCCTAAAGTTAGGGCAAAAAATGTGAAAACGAGTGTTAGTATGCCTTTAAATGTTACTAAGGACACTAATGATTCTGAAATCACAACAAACGTGGTCTCCAATTTAGCAAATGCTCCATCGTGTTCTAATTCTTCTGTAGGTGATACAAATAATTCTCTTCTTACTAGACTCCCGATGCATGAAGCACATGACGGGGAATCTCAAGCTTCTAATTAACTTCATGGAGAAGTTTCTGGGTACGGTCCGGTTCGAAAATGATCAATTTGCACCGATCCTAGGATATGGAGATTTGGTTCAGGGGAATATAACGATCAAAAGGGTATACTACTTCGAAGGGCTAAATCACAATCTTTTCTCGGTTGGTCAATTATGTGATGCAGATTTGGAGGTTGCATTTAGAAAGAAGACATGTTTTGTTCGTGATTATGATGGGAATGATTTACTCACTGGTTCACGGGGTATAGTTCTTTACACAATCTCACTTCAAGACACAACTTCTACAACTCCAATTTGCTTCATGGCTAGAGCTTCAACGACTCAGGCATGGTTATGACATCAACGTTTATCTCACCTCAATTTTGATACCTTCAACTTGCTTTCCAAGAAAGATATTTTGAGAGGCCTTCCAAGCTTGAAATTCATCAAAGATCATCTTTGTTCTTCTTGTGATCTTTGTAAAGCTAAACGAAGTAGCTTCAAGACAAAGACTACACCAAGCTCTAAAGGACAGTTAGATCTTCTTCAAATAGTTTTGTGTGGTCCCATGCGTGTTCAAAGTATCAATGGGAAGAAATACATTATGGTAATTGTCGATGATTACTCAAGGTACAAATGGACTCACTTCTTGAGGTCCAAGGATGAAACACCCGAAGTTCTCATCAACTTCCTTAAACTGATACAATGTGGTCTTCAAGCTCAAGTAAAAGTGGTACGTACTGACCGAGGAACAAAATTTTTGAATTCAACACTAAAGAACTATTTTGAAGCCGAAGGAATTGAACATGAAACATCTATTGCTCGAACACCCGAACAAAAAGGTGTTGTTGAAAGACTAAGCCGTACTTTAGTTGAGGCTGCTCAAACATTGTTATACGCTTTAAAACTTCCACCATTCTTTTGGGCCGAAGTCGTGTCAACCACATGATACACACAAAACCGATCCTTAATTATTCCAAGACACGAAAAGACACCATATCACATAATTCATGATCGAAAACCTTCACTCAAACACCTTCACGTTTTTGGATGTACTTGTTACATAATACGAGATGGTGAAAATTTGGATAAGTTGAAAGAGAAAGGTGATGCATGTATTCTAGTGGGATATGCAACTCAGTCTAAGGGATATAGAGTTTACAACAAGACAACAAAATTGATAGTCGAGACTATTCATATCAGATTTGATGAATTACGAGAAATGGCACTTGAACAAAAAAGTTTAAGTCCCGATCCACAACGACATACGACTTTCGTTCACAACCGCATGGAACTCGGAACTCAAGACCACGGCAATGAACCGTCAAGTTCAAAGCTGGTTCAAGGAAATGTTCCAAGAGCAGATATGACAGTCAACACGACTATTGAAGAGTTGGAAATGTTATATGGACCAATGTATGATGAATATTTCACGGGGGAGAAACATGATGTATCGAAGTCTTTTGCTGTCACTCATGATTAGAATGATGATACCGATCATCATCAACAAAAGGATACAACTTTATCCACTTTAATACGAGTTGCTGCAGATTTACCTCCTCAGAATATCACATCAACAACCGCTCCTACAACATCCACAACTACTGTCATTTCTCTAGAGAACACAAATCAAGCAGACTATGTATTAAATGACAAAGACGAATTTATCAACCCATTCGGTACACCGATACACAAAACTGGAGAGTCTTCTACTCGCCCATGTTGATCCGTCAAATATGCATACGTTCTATCAACGACATCCTTCAACACATCATTGGACCCGTGATCATCATTTGGTTCAAGTAATTGGAAACCCTTTCACAGCCCGTTCGTACAAGACGACAACTTGAAACCGATGGTGATGTTTGTATGTTCGCACTCGCCGTGAGTACAGCTGAACCAACAAATATCAAAGAAGCCTTGGCAGATCACGCTTGGATTGTATTAATGACGGATGAACTTCAAAAATTTGAAAGACTTAAAGTCTGGGAACTTGTTGACAGACCATTTGATGTATCACCATTAAATCTTCGATGGATCTGGAAAAACAAGATGGATGAAGAAAACACGATCATTAAGAATAAATCTAGGCTAGTATGGAAGGGTATGGACAGAAAGAGGGTATTGATTTTGAAGAATCATTTGCACCAGTAGCTCGTATGGAAGCGGTCAGGATTTTCTTTGCTTATGCTGCACATAAGGGTTTCATTGTTTATCAAATGGACGTAAAGGCGGCGTTTCTCAATGGTCCTTTGGAGGAAGAAGTCTATGTCACACAGCCAGAAGGATTCGTAAATCCTCATTATCCTAACAAGGTGTATCGTCTCCACAAAGCACTTTATGGACTCAAGCAAGCTCCAAGGGCATGGTACGACGAGCTCTCAAAATTTCTGGTATCCAAAGGTTTCTCAAAAGGTTCCATTGATCTAACTTTGTTCACTTATAAATATGGGGATGACATTTTGCTTGTGCAGATTTATGTTGATGACATTATTTTCGGGTCTACAAACCCAAAACTTTCAAAATGGTTTGAAAAAGTAATGCACAAAAATTTGAAATGTCTATGATGGGCGAACTAAAATTCTTTCTAGGAATTCAATTTCACCAATCCCCAAATGGTATCTTCATTAACCAAGCTAAGTATTGTCAAGAGATAATCAAAAAACATGGTATGACCTTATGTGACCTCGTTGGAACACCATTATCAACCACATCCCTAGATGCTGATTTAGAGGGAGATGCCATAGATCAAACGAGATATCGTTCTATGATCGGCTTCCTCATGTACTTAACAACAAGCTGACCAGATATATCACATGCTACGTTTATTATGCACGATATCAAGCACGACCCACTGAAAAGAACCTCAAGGAGGTTAAACGGATCTTTCGGTACCTTAAGAATAGCATTCACATGGGACTCTGGTATCCGAGGGAAACCGGTTTCTTTCTAATGGCCTATTCACATTCTGATCATGTAGGGTGTCTTGATACATGAAAAAGTACTTCTGGTGGTGCACAATTTCTAGGTCAAGATAATATCGTGGGATGGTCTTCCAAGAAGCAGGATTGTACGTCACTGTCATAAGCCGAATTAGAGTATGTGTCTCTATCTGCGTGTTGTGCTCAAGTTCTTTGGATAAGAACACAACTCACGGATTATGGCTTCCACTTTGATAAAGTACCTATGTACTGTGACTCAAAGTCCATCATAGCCATCTCCTGCAATCCGCAACAGCATTCTCGCACGAAGCACATTGATGTCAGATATCACTTAATTAAGGAACAAGTTGAAAGGGGTATCATTAAACTATACTTTGTTGGAATTGATTACCAATTAGCTGACTTGTTTACAAAAGTTCTTTCGAAAGAGAGGTTTGTGTATCTAGTTAGGCAAATTGGTATGAGATGTTTGACTCCAACAAAACTTGGAGATTCTTGCAAAGAAGCCTGCTTGATTCATCTATCAAACATCTACATGTAAATATTAATGAAAAATCAAATACAAAATTAAATATCTTTGAAAATCTAAAAATATTCTTCTCGACATGTCTTTCAGTATCGATAATATGGACGTACCTAGAAAGTCGCTCAATAACGACACGGGTGTGTACATAAAGCTCGAATGAAAGTCGTACATAATTTTCAAAACATGTCATTTCTATTTTTATAAAGGAAAATATCTATTTTGGCAATTTTTCAAACAACGGGTAGAGCAATCTATCTCGGGTTGAGCTTGTCACAAAACATTCGACGTTTTGAGCTCAACACAATGGCTTGTAATAACTTTCAGATCACAACCCGGATCAATATCACGGGGGAGTGTACGATTTTTGTACTCTTACCCTTAGCAAAAGAAGAGAAATCTTCTTATACTTGAGTGGATTTTTCAATACATTCAAAATCTATGAACTGAAGTTTATGCTTAAGAAAAACCTCTTCGCCAAAAAGAAATAGAGTTTTTCGAAAAGCGTTGAACAAAATTGTTTCAAGAGTTTTTCCATGATTATTCAAAATCTTTCAAAAAAATTATGTTTTTAACAACTCCTATCCTCAAAAGTTTAATGTGGATCATATCCTCGTAATGACAATTCCATTGGATCAATTTTTGAGGGGGAGCGTTCCAAATTCATGCTAAGTTTGACACACTTTTCCTCCCAATCAGTTTTTCAAGACTATTCTTCACAATATATTTTAATCAAAATTGGTATCTCTAATATCAAACGATTTTATATATTAGAGATAGGGGATAAAATGTGATTAAAATATGATCTAAAGACTCAAGCACTTATGGTTACGATCAAATACCCACAACATCTTTAATTCACAACGTTATTGGTATCAAAAGGGTTGTTAGGTTTAAGTTCTATGATCCAACCAGAACCAGAGGGATCTTCCCAAGGAAAATCCAATAGATTATTAGAAGTTCTTAGGAAAGATGGAGTAGAATGTGAATGTAGCCAAATGCCAACTAAGTACTGAAGCTAGCACTGTAACAATTACAAAAAGGTGCTAGTAATGACGTCTTGGTAAGCATTGAAGGGGTTGAAGAATGAAAAAGAAATGTAAGGATAAATGGTGAAAAGAAATTAGCCCTCCATACAACTTAGGTAGAAACCAGGTCAACACATTATGAAGACAACGCATCATGGACCGAGTGATGTAATGCACAACCCCTCCCCAGCTGACTCAAGCTTCTCTCACAAGAAGTTTGTTTTATTGTCACGGAGATCAACACGACTTCTATTGACCTTCTCACTCCGAGATACTTGGGGTGTTACTTGGGTGGATCGAAAGCACACAGTATATAGAGCAATGATCATAATAGTTATTTAAAACATATTATATGAATTAATTATACACACTTAGTATCTTGTCTAAAAAACCACATTTATTATAAATTCAAAGTAAATATCCCAGCCCGATGGTAAACATGATGCTTCCTATAATGCTGGAATCCAATGCATGAACCTGCTTATTTTCCTGAGAAAACATATAAAGTAAAATGTGGAGGTCAACACGAGGTTGGTGAATTCAAAAGTTTAATTAAATAAGTAAATTACTGATATGCCAAACACCACCATCATAGTAGGACAATCACAGCCTAATACTATAGTAGTTCCTACTGCCCTGTAATAGAAGCTAGACAATGATGCTCAGTACGCCCATTTGGGTCTATCCTGATGATGTTTCCCTCAGTCCGACAATGAAATAAACCTGTTGCTTGGCCTAAACGTTCCGTGATACGAAGTCTTGTAGGCCGGGTGTTGTCAATACCCGAATAGATCTATTCATACATTTCGCGCTAAACTATTAACTATTACAGTCCACGGGAATGGGGCAAACAATAGGCAATAAATTGTTGTTTGTTGTGTGTGCATGTTTGCATATTTAAATATACAGTTTTTGTATGTTTTCTCCCCCAGTTATAAAACAGTAAAGATGGGGCCATGAACCCACCTTAGTGGTACTGATGCAGGGATGATATCACTGAGTAAACTGGCACAGTATGATCACGAAGTGATGAAATTACCTAAGTAATTTAAATGACTCAGTAGATGCAAAATAATGCATGATAATGTACTGATGAAAATGCATGATCACGAATTAATAAGTTTTATAATAAATTACGTGTTTTAATTTATAATGTGCTGCCAAACACCTATAATATATTTTTAGTCTCTAAAAAATATATTTAGATTATCACATAAAGGGTTATAAATTAAATAAATAGTTTTTATCTAATTTAAATAATTGTAAGAAATTAATATTCTATTAATTTTCTTAAGTCATTAAATATATTTAATGTGATTAGGCTTCGTAAATAAATCTGAATAATTTATTTAATTATCTAAAATGACGTAATTTAATTTATCAATAAAGTAATTTATTAATATTTTTAATTAAATTAAATTTACACGTGGGTCCTTGTAGTATAAAAACTTACAAAATAGCCATTAAGGTTCCGTTCGTTAAGTATATCGCGTCGTTATTCCTTGTCTGTTTTATTTATTTTCAAAAACGCCCCTAGGGCTTATAAAACTTTAGGGAAATGACAAAACACCCCTTAAGTCTCGGAATAATTAATGTGGGGATAGGGTGTGTTCTAAGTTTCCAAAATGGCACAACTAGTCCCTAATGTTTCGAAAATATTTATTTGAAGCACAAAAAGTAACCTAGGGTTCGTAATAAGTTACCCAAATGACACATTTGGTCCTTTAAGTCTCGAAAACTTATAATAGAGTATTTAGGGCTTGTAACAAGTTTCAAAAGTGACACTAATAGTCCTTGAAGTCTCGAAATTTTTAAAGGGAAAACTAGGACTCGTATTAAGTTTCAAAAAATGGCATATATAGTCCTTGTGGTTTTGTTTAGCTCACGGTTTCAACACAAACGCACCCTACACTTTTAGAAATGATACATTTGGCCCCTTTCTTCTTTAAAAGTCACGAAATATGTACACATGCTTTATTAAGTTACAGTTTTGACTATAACTTTCACTAAATGGCAACCAAGGCACGAAAAGTCTCCAAAAATGGTTTTGGGCTTGGTTGACCCAATAGGGCCACGGTTTGGATTAATGGGCCTAACCTTTGGGCTTGTTTAAGTAACTAGTAATTTAGCTAAGTATGTTAATTAATCTAATATTTACTTCTTGGGCTTGTGGGCTTATTCATTAGGCTAATAGTGGGCTTATATGTCACGACTTATATATGTTTTAGGCTTATGTGACGTAGCTTATATAAGCCTTCATGTCTCGGATTATATAACTTATGGGCTTATAATGGTTAGCTTATCTAGGGTACCAACTTACCAATATTCCTTTACTCCTAATCAACTTGTGCTCATTTAAATGGTCTTATTACACTAGGGTTACACTCGGCTTAATAAAAAGCCGAGCCTTAAGGCTTACTTGTTTGAGCTCATAGTTTGTATATAGCACCTATTTACTAGTCAAGGCTTACGTTTCTTTAAAGCAAGGTGTCCAACTAGTTCTTCCTAACCTAAGGATTTCTAGTAAATCTACCCACGAAACTTAATAAGCCGTGGGCTTATAAGGTGTTTGTGGTTTGATTCGAGATAGTTTTACATGTGCATGCAAACATGGATTTCTTTCCTAAGATTTTTCATGCATGACGCGTGATGAGGAATAAGAAAATATTGAAATGGAGTCATGGAAGTCTTTTACTTACTTATTTTGGTGGAGGAGGTGATGGTTGATCAAAACTAGGGCTTCTATGCGTCGGTTCTTCTTAGACGTGGCATAGGAGAGTCTTGGCTCGTCTTGAATGCTAAATATCTTGTAAAACTTGCACTAAATGCTTGAGAGGACCAAGCACTTGTAAGAGTAAATTCTTGGGTTTTGTCTAGGCGTTTTGTGATATCCAAATATGAGTGAAAGATAAGAGGTGTGAGATTTTAATGTTTGCAAAATATCTAGGTGCAAATGGATTGTGGTTCGGGGTGTGTACACGCCAAGAGAGAGGTGTTTAACAAGATTTGAAATCTACAAAGTACTAATATGATCTAGTTCCTAAGATTTTGAGGGTACAAGGTTTAATTTTCAAGTTTGTACATTTGCCCTTAAGTATTACTCCTAGCCATCGCATATTAACAAGTCAAGGGGACAAGTTGTGGGCAAATAGTGCTAGCTTTAATTGGCAAAGTTTGTACAAGTTTACTTTGTGTCTAGGTGAATTTGGGTAATGTCTTAAGTTGAATATAGTTGTAGTCTAGGTGACATTCGGCTAATATGAGACGTTTAGGTTGAGTTTAGTGTCTAAGCATAGTCACTAGGTGTTTAAGTATGGTATTTTATGAGTAGGTTTAAGTCTAGGTCGATTTGGTTAAGTTTTTGGGATCCTTGGTGAAAGCATGGTCGTAATTAAATGAGAGTACAATTTATTTTATTAAAATGTAAGACAACTTAATTTAAATAAGTTAGAATGGTGATTTGTAATGTTTAATAATAAATAGCCGTTGATGTCGTATCGGAGTATCATTCATGAGGTGAAGAAAAATATATATAATTATATATCTTAAAGTTTAAAATAGTTCTTAGGTAAAAGTTATTATTTGTGATCATGAGTTTGGATT
The DNA here is from genome assembly GCA_025667525.1 of Glebionis coronaria. NCBI lineage: Eukaryota > Viridiplantae > Streptophyta > Magnoliopsida > Asterales > Asteraceae > Glebionis > Glebionis coronaria. The sequence continues at coordinate 397,371,674 of CM046878.1, forward strand.
TTTATAAATCAATATGATGAATGCTTATGATCATGTGTTCAGGTGGCTTAAATGTCCAAAAGAAGTGATTGTTTATTGTCCCCCATGCTCATATAATGTAGTCATACAAATGTGGCTGTGTCCTTATGATTAAATACTCATAATCATAATGTAATGCTATATGATCAAATGTTTCCATGTTCTGGTGATTAAAATAATGTATGCTCATGTATGATGCATATGATTGCTCAAACGTTTTCATGCAAATGTGGTAATATATATAGATATCATGAGGTGGCGTATACAACGATGACATAGTCAAAACCTAAAATTTACAGGTTTTACATGTTAGACACACCTTTCACCATTTCATTTCTTATTAGTAATATTGGAAATCCTTAGAAAGGATTATGTTATTCTATTAATCTATGTTTCTTCTTGTTCATAGTGTTTGTATTCCACACAAATACTTTATTTCTCTTATAGTCTCTCTATGAATAACTTGTGATTACAGAAGTTGTTCACCATCCTTAACAGGCTGAAAGATCTATCTCTAAAGGACCCAACAAGTGGTATCAGAGCCTGGGAGATTCTCTGTACAAGAAGAATCATTTTTAAATCATGTCTGTATCAAGCTCTTCTGAAGATGGACCTCAATCTTCCACCACTACTACTACACCACCAACACAATAAATTGTTGCCACTGTCTCAAACACAAATGGAAAATTTACATACCTGAAGAAAGATGAATATGAAAGCTGGGCTATGAAGATGGAATACTGGATCACTAATACTGATCTGTCACTTTGGAGAATTGTTAAGAATGGAAATGGTAAGAAGAGTACTAGAAGGGATAAGAATGGGAATATCACCATTCTAGACACTAAAACTCATGAAGACATTATAGCAGCACAAAAGGAAATCAAAGCAAAAATCATCTTGCTTTAATCCCTTCCTGATGATCATATGGGTGATTTTTATCATCTAGATGATGCTAGGGAAATTTGGAATGCTATCAAAGATAGATTTGGGGGAAATGAAGAATCCATAAAGATGAGAAGATCAATGCTCAGAGATGAGTTCTTAGAGTTTAAGATCTCTGAATCAGAAGGACTTCCTCAAGGGTATGACAGGTTCCAAAAGATTCTTAGCCAATTGAATCAACTCAAGGATAAACTAAAAATAAAGATATCAATTCTAGGTTTCTTAGAGCTCTGCCTCGCTCTTAGAACCAGGTAGTTATGTCTAGGAAAAATGAGGAATTGAGTATCTTTCTTAATGATCTCTTCTACAAACTCAAAACTTTTAAGTCAGATGTGAGAGGGTAGCCTAGTCATTTCTGCAGATCTTACTCCACTACTGCTAACTCTACCTTTGTTATCTCTATCAGTTATAATCAGATGACTTATGCGAGTAGCCTAAGCTACTCATTCTCTTCTCAACGCACTCCTGCTCTTGAATCAAAAGCAAAGACTGGTTGCTTGGTTGAATCCATCCTTCATTCCTTTGTTGATGTAGAGCCACAACAACAGTTAGCCTTTGATGACTTCAAACAGGTTGACAAGCTTGACCTGGATGAAATGGATCTCAAATGGTAGATGGCTATGCTTACTCTAAGAGTTCACAAGTTTGAGAAGAAGGCTGGTAGGAAATTCAGCTACAACCCAAAGGAGCAAGTCGGGTTTGATAGGAGCAAAGTCAAATGCTATAACTGTCATCAGCAAGGACATTTTGCTAGAGAGTGCTCTAGCAGAAATGATCAGGACAAAAACAAGTAGTTAGCCTTCAAGGTTCAAGAACATTAGGAGGAGTAGAAATCCTTGGTATCTTGTGATACTAAGATCAATTAGAATGAACATGAGGCTCCAACAGTAGCCGAACCTGGTACTGATGTGTTTGCTATGATTGGTGCTCACAATTCTGAGGCAGAGGAAGCAGAAGAATTTGTATTGATGGGAATCACTCCTCAAGTACAAAATTGTCCTTTTGGATGTGATACTAAATATTTTGACCTTATGAAACAATATGATGAACTTAATGCTCAAAATGAAAAATATTTTTTAGAAGTTCAAGCTTATAAAAGTTCTCTAAAAACGCTTGAACAACAAAAGAAGTGGCTGCAAAATACTCAGTTAGAGTGAGGATAAAATTAGGATTCTGAATATTGTTAGAAAACACATCTAACAAATTGAAATATACTAGGAAACTTAATGAAGACATCATCAAAGAAAAATAGGAGATGCAAGCTAAGTTAAATGCTACTTTAATAAGGTTTAATAAATGGAAAAGTGCTCCTAAAAAACTGTCTAAACTTGTAGATAGCAGCATCTCTAGTAGAACAAAAAGGGGGTTAGGTTTTGACAACTACATTGGACCAGATGATATATTTGATTCATCTTTGTCTAGTGTATTTGATCTTGATAAGGAGGAGGGAAAACCACGTTACAATAGGTTTAAACCAACTGAAGGAATGCATGTTGTTCCTCCACCTATCACAGGAACTTTTATGCTTGTACCCTTCCATAAAGACTTAGATGAATCACAGATGCTAGAGTCCCCTAAAAGTACTACTAACACGAATGACTTTGTCTCTTGTACCTTCAGTGACAAGGCCAGTGATTTTTCATCCTATGATTCAAGTGAAAAGTCTGGTTCCTCAAGCCCCAAGAGAAATGACACATGTGTTTCCCCTCCTATTGGTTCTAAGCCTGGTGATGAGAGAGTTGCTCAAGATTCTACTTTAATGTGTTTTGATTCTAGTTTTATGTTTTCTAGGAATGCTACTACTCCTATACAATTGTGTAATAAGAATAGAAGCAATAAACAATGTCATTTGAATAAAAAGCATTTGTCTTCAAAAGCATGTTTTTGTGTGTGGTAGTAGATTACATCTGATTAAAGATTGTGATTTTTATGACAAATGGCCCACAAGTAATCCTCAGTTTGCTCCTACTGGTACACTAGTAGTTGCTCCTACTGGCTTGTATACTTTTTCTGGTAGGATAAATCTATGTGCCCAACGTTTTCTTACCATCAGGAGGAACTCTCCTTCAGCTTCTACTAATTAGAGAAACAAACAAACCAATAACAACATACCAACAAGCTTCTATTTTCAAAACTATAACCAGTATGTTGCAAGTAATAATAATACTAAAGCCCACACGAATTTTGGGATGGGACATACGGGCACTGTTGTCAAGCCCTCAGCAGGTTGTTCTTGGACTCAATGCAAACCACCTACGATGAACAGAATGTACATGAATAATAGTGGATCTCATCAATCTCAATGGCAATCTTACAATGATCCACAAAGCAGGCTCAAGTCAGGAATGGCTTGGTTCCCCTTAAGACACTAATAGTTGTTTATGTTTCATGTTGTTGTAGATTAATCCCTACCAAGATCTAAGTCTTGGAATTGTAGATAGTGGTTTTTCTAGCAGCATGACTGGTAAGAAAGAATTTTTGGAAAACTTTCTACCATTTCAAGGTGGAAAGGTTTACTTTGGTGGAGGAGAAGGCCGTATCACAAGGAAATGGACTATTTAGACTCCTAAACTCAAGTTTGAACAAGTTTATTATGTAGAAGCACTCCAACACTTCAACTGGATCTCTGTCTCTCAGATATGTGATAAGAAGCAATTTGTTCTCTTCACGGATAAAGAATATCTGGTACTATCCAAAGACTTTACGCTTCCCGATGACTCTCAAATTTTGCTCAAAGTTCCAAAGAGACACAATCTATATAACATCAAGTTGAATGAAGTTAATCCTACTGGTCAATTGGCTTGCTTGGTTGCAAAAGCTTCAGAAGATGAAGCCATTAAATGGCATCGAAGGATGGGGCATGTGAATTTTAAAACAATCCATACGTTGGCTAACAGGAACCTAGTATCCGAGCTGCCTATCGAAACCTTCAAGAATAATATTAATTGTCTTGCTTGCAGCAAGGGAAAACAACGCAAAGCATCCTTCAAAGCCATTACTGCTCTCAGCTTGATAACTGAAACTTTGCAACTTCACATGGATCTTTTTGGTCCTAACTTCATCAGAAGCATTGATCATAAACACTTTTGCCTGGTGGTGACTGATGGTTTCAGCAGGTTCTCATGGGTCTTCTTTCTTGCTAATAAGAATCAAACTTACCCCATTCTCAGAGACTTCATTACATTAATTGAGAATCAGCTCTCAAAGAAAGTTAAAGGCATTCGATGTGATAACGGTACTAAATTTAAGAATGCGGAACTTATTGCACTTTGCACCTCAAAGGGAATCAAAAGAGACTACAGTGCTGCGAGAGCTCCCCAACAAAATAAGGTTGCTGAAAGGAAGAACATTACTCTAATTGAAGCAGCAAGAACTATGCTTGCTGATTCTAAACTCCCTACTATGTTTTGGACATAATCTGTCAACACTACATGTTATGTGTTGAATAGGGTCTCTATTACAAACCCTCATCAAAAGACTCCCTATGAGCTTCTCACAACAAAAGTACCAAATATCACTCATTTGAAACCTTTTGGCTGTCTCGTTACCATTCTCAACACTAGTGACTATTTGTGGAAATTTGATGACAAAGTTGATGAACGATTCATTGTGGGGTATTCAGCTCACTCTAGAGCCTATAGGGTCTATCAGCTTACTGACAAGCGTGTCATAGAAACCATCAACTTGAGGTATTTTGAATAGAAGTCAAATCTTCAAGGAAAAGGTCCTGATTGGTATTTTGATCTTGATTATCTTAGTGATTCATTAGGATACTTTCGTTTCAAAACTAACCAATATGCAAGTCCCCAAGATTTTTCCCCTTATTCTATAGGTGCTTCTTCAAGCTTCTCGGACACATAGGATGATGATGATATTATTGTTATCCCCTCATATCCCCCATCCACTCATCATGACACCGCTAGTACTACTGATGGTGCAAATACTCACGACGACTCTAGCACACAACTACACCTTGACATACTGCTCAAGCAACAACAAGATGCCACTACTGCAGCTGACAAGGGATGGTTTAAGTTTCCCATGGATACTCCTGGTACTAGTACACCCTTTCCTACTGATGTCTTAGTTCCTTTTAGTGATGCTCTCATGCCTTCTAGTGCAAGTCTTCCCCCTACTGGCAGTCTACTTAGTGATCCCAATGCAACAGCTAGGTTCTCTGGTCCATCCAACCTAGGTAACTACAATAAGAAACATACTACTAAGTCGAACGACATTCATAAGCATCCAACTTCAAGAATCTCCACGTCGTCTTCCTATGATGATGACTTAATTGCTAACCTCAACATATGTTACACTCTGTTCCCGAGGTTATATTTTAGAGTGAAAGGGAAAGGTTTGGGATGGAAATAAAAAACTTTATGTTCTTGAGATTTTCAAGGAGGGAAGTGGAATGTAAAGGAGAGTAAATTACACCAAATTTACTCTCCAAATCTTCTTCCCAAATTGGAGAGTAAATGAGTGAAGTTGTTTTTAAGGCTTCTTTTTGGTTACATGCTCCTCCTTTCTTTCTAACTCAGGAACACAAAGTAAAAAAAATATTTCATACTTCTCTCCTCTTTACTTCTCACATTTTTTCCATCTTCATCTATCTTCTTTCCAATTTTTTATCGGGAATAGAGTGTAATCCTACTAACAGGATTAACACAGTGCACCCTGAATCTCAAATACTTGGGGATCCTGGTTCAAAAGTGAAGACTCAAAGCATTCTTAAGAAAGATACTTCTGGTCATCATGCTCTTGTGAGCTATGTTGAAGGCCAAAAGCAGAATAATCACACATATTTTCTTTATTGTTTGTTTGCTTATTTCCTTTCTCAGGTAGAACCTAGGTCTTTCTCACACGCGCTTGAAGATCAAAGTTGGTTAGAAGCCATGCAGGAGTATATGCAACAATTTTTTTTCTGAATGTTTGAATTTTGGTTGACTTGCCTAATGGGAAATCAGCCATTGGCACCAAATAGATTCTCAAAAACAAGATAGATGCAAGAGGCATTATGGTCAGGAATAAGTCAAGGCTAGTAGCACAAGGTCACACTCAACTTGAAGGGATTGATTATGATGAAGTGTTTTCTCCTATTGCCAGAATTGAGGCCATAGGACTATTTTTGGCTTTTGCTTCTTACATAGGATTCACAGTGTTTCAGATGGATGTCAAGAGTACCTTTTTGTATGGTACGATTGAAGAGGAAGTATATGTCACTCAGCCTAAAGGCTTTGTGGATCCCCTTCATCCTAAGAAGGTTTATAAGGTATGGCTCTGTATGGTCTACATCAAACTCCTAGAGCTTGGTAGGAGCGTTTGTCTACTTTCTTGTTGAAACATGGCTACAGAAGAGGTACAATCGACAAAATACTAATTCTTAAGAAGAATTCCAAAGACATCATTCTGGTTCAATTATATGTCGATGATATCATCTTTGGTTCTACAAAGAAGGAGTGGTGCGATGAGTTTGAAATGTTGATGAAAGGTGAGTTTCAGATGAGTGATATAGGAGAACTTACCTTTTTCCTTGGACTTCAAGTCAAACAGCAGCAGGAAGGATTTTTCATTAGCAAGACAAGTATGTCTATGATATCATTCAAAAGTTTGATTTGGAACCTCTTACACCAGCAACAACTCCCTATGATGTCACCAAGATAAAACTCAAGAATGAACTGAATCCACATGTCAATGTTCACTTATACAGATCAATGATAGGCTCACTCATGTATTTGAATGTATCCAGACCTGATATTATGTTTGTAGTCAATGCCTTCTCTAGGCATAAAGTAGCTCGTACCATCTCAAATTTAAATGCTGTCAAAAAGATATTTAGGTATCTTAAAACCCAACCCAAGTTAGGTTTATGGTATCCTAGGGAATCCCCTTTTGAACTTGAAGCCTACAGTGATAGTGATTATGCTAGGGCTAACAATGACAAAAGGTCAACTACTGGTGGTTGTCAATTTTTGGGTAGAAGGTTGATCTCATGGCAATGTAAGAAGCAAACAGTAGTAGCTACTTCTTCCACAGAAGCAGAATATGTGGCTGCTGCTTGTTGTCATCGATAGGTGCTATGGATTCAAAACCAAATGTTAGACAATGGGTTTAATTTTATGAATACCAAAATCTTCATTGATAACCAAAGCACCATTTGCATTAATAAGAACCCTGTATTTCATCAAAGAACCAAGCACATAGAAATCAGACATCACTTTGTCAAAGATGAAAATGAAAAAAAGCTGATTCAGGTTCTCAAAGTTCATACAGATGATAATGTTTCCGATTTGTTGACCAAATTTTTTGAAGGGACCAAGCTCAACAACTTGGTGGTCCACATTAGAATGCTCAATTCTTGAAGCCTAGGATTGAGGGGAGGTTCAGCCTAAGGGGAGGCTTGTTGTATATCTGTACTTGTCCATTCTTGGTCTTTGTATCTCGTCAATAGTCATGGAGCGGTGGTGTGTATTCTACTACTAGTCTTCTTTTAGGTAGCTCCTGGTGGATATGTCTTGGTTCATTATGGCTGTATGGTCATCTTGGTAATGCAGGAGTTAATAATTGTTCCTACTAGAGAACACTGTTCATCATCGTTGACCTTTGTTGACACAAATTACTAATGGTGCGGACTCTCACCATTTGACTTTTTGGTCAACTTAGTTACGCCTGCTAATCCAATTTTCCTATTATTTTAGCCAAGAGGATTTTGTTATAGAAAGTGATGCCTAAAAACATTATTAATGTTAAGTAATCTTTCTTAGTTTTGATCACGACAAATTAAAAAGACATTTATTGTCAAAGACAATCGTAAGGAGAATAATTATACAAACACTATCATCAAGGTAATAATCATTTAAGTATTGCACTAACATATCTTAATCATGTTTAGTGATAAAAATAGTGATTAGCCCTAAACTTACATTTTGTCAAATGTGACAAAAGAGTTTTAATAAACTTTATTTTTAAGAAAATGTTTTATTAAAATGGAAAATGTAAATTTGAATATGGAATATTCTAAATACCATAGGAATATCCTTTGAAGGTAAAACTTACCTAAGATATTACTTCCCCACTAAAGGAAAAAAGGAGAGGAGTCTATACCCACGGTTCCTCAATAGCTATGCGGTATTTTAGTGATAAAGAACCGCATGCACAATTAAGGAACCGCGCTCAGAGATCCGTTGGCCTTTGTCTCCTATAAATAGTGGATCAAATCTACACTTTCCATGAACCTTTTTGGACATTCTTTCGGCCTTCTTTCTATTTTCTAAATCCTAATCATATGTAAATTATCACTTAATATGTTAAGTATGTTTACTTATGATTATCCTCTTGATCTCCTTCTTTACTTGTCAAAAGAGAAGATCACTCGCACACTAGTGATGTGATTAAAGATGAAGCCATGATGAAGATCAACCTACCTTTGATCTAGTCATGTTCATCATTTTTATTTGAGTCGTGTGTAGATCCATTGTATTTGTATATACTTGGATTACTTGTTGATATGTGTGTAAACACCCATCCTTTTTACCACTTAGTTACAATAATAACCGAGACAAAACGTGTATTTTATGTCTTAAATGTTAGAATTATGCGTGGTTTATGTTTTTGTTTTGATTTAGGACGAAAAGGTGAAAAGTGGAGAAAACACGGGAATTCACGGGCTTTTATCAAAGAAAAAGACGAAAGACGAAGTCGAAAGATCAAGAGTGCAAAAAGAACGGAAGTCCAAGACCAATTCTGAAGATTTATTGAAGAAAAAGTCAAAAGACGGAAGTTTACTAAAAGCTGAAGAACTCAAGTCTAAATTATTGAAGAATTACAAGACGAGTTCAAAGAAATCCCGAGACAAGTCGTTAAAGTCAAAGAATTAAGAAGATTAACAAAGGATTAAGAAGATCAAGGACTAAAGCATGCAATTAAAGAAAGAAGAAAAAGGGAGGAAGCTTCCTAAGCACCTCCCTAATCTCCTCTATAAATAGGATTTATTTTCATTCATTTGTTTTTGTTGGCTAATAGAGACAATTAGTTCTTCCAATTTTAATTACCTTGTCATTTAAATACATGTCATTTACTTAATTGTCAAATTTAAATACTTGTCTTGCACCTTAAATTCCTTTAATTTCAAGTAAGTTTCCAAATTTAAATACTGATCTTCATGTTTATGTTTTTGAGTTTTTATTGATTAAAGTAGGTTTTGATTATTTTGATTAGTTTTTTTAGTTTGATTGATTTGGATTGTTTATTTATGATTAGTAGATATTTATTGATTAGTTTGATCTAATCTTGTGGTTGATTTTGATTAGTTTTGTCTAGATTCGTGTATATTGTTCTTGCGTGTTCTTCATTTCTGTTCCCAGGATTATTCCGGATCAAAGCCCAGATATTCCGAGTGAAGGTGTTTGTTGAAAAAGTTCCGGATCAAGGGCGTTCATCCGGAATAAGTGACATATTCCGGATCAGCCTCTCATTCCGAATCAACCAAACATTCCGGATCAAAGATTTAGCCAAAGTGTTCATCCGGAATATCCAACATTCCGGATCAAGGAGACATTCCGGATCAATCTTGTCTATTCGGAATAATTTAACATTTCGGATCAAACCTTTCATTCGGAATACCATATATTCCGGATCAAGGAGTTTTATTCGGAATAATTAAGTATTCCGCATCAAGGTATTCATCCGGAATCTTCAACATTCCGGATCAAGGGGATTCAAAATATTCCGGGTCAGCAACATTCCGGACCAAGCTTAAGTATTCCGAATCAAGACTTTATTCCGGATAAGTGACATATTCCGGATAAAGGATTTATTTCGGATCAAGGTTTTTGGTAAATATTCCGAGTGAAGAAGCATCATTCTGAACGAAGGTGACATTCCGGATGAGTGATTATTCCGAACGAAGGTTTATTCCGAATGAGCTATTTTCAGGTTCTTTTTAGTTTCAGTTTTTAATTTTCTGTTTTTAATTTTCAAGCTTTACTTTCCCGCCTTTTTACTTAGTTGCACTTTAAGTTTAATTGTCTAGATTTATTTTAACCTTGCCTTAGTTTAAGTTTTAGTTGCGTTTAAGTTTGCGTTAGATAGATTTAAGTTTGCATTATTTACTTTTAGTGCCTTTTAATTATTCATCTTACTTTTAAATTCCCATCTTTTATTTTAAATTAGAGTTAGATTTAAATTAACGTCATTTAGTTTTAAGTTTTGCATATTTATTTTAAAACAACCAAAAATATTCTTTTTCACCAAATACAGCTGAGTCGCATAGTTAACCGGAAATCAATTCGTTAAGACACCGAGAAACGAACTTTTTCAACTAGCAAAATAACTACATTAAAATGGCGCCGCTGCCGGCTCTTTTCGTAAAGATTAACGGTTCTCTGTGAAAGACGCGTTGCTTTTTGGGATCCGTTCGTTCGTGAGCGTTATTTTTCTTGTTAAAAAAATTCAAAAAATCATAAAAACTAAAAATTGTTAAAAATCCATAAAAATCTAAAAATTTCAAAAAACCAAAAAGATTTTATTTTTATTGTGTATATATATTCTCTTTGTGTTTGGTATTGTTTTCTTTTGCCTTTGTAGGTGTATGCGTACTAGATCTTCTACTTATCAAGAGCCCGAGACTCCTGAAGAATTAGCTATGGCAGGTGTTAACAACAACAATAATCCACCGCAGCTCAATAATAACAACAACAATGTTCTTCCACAGCCCGATCTTCAGACAATGGAAGAGCTTTGTCAACCCACCATGTTTGGACGAGGAGGACCGATTGCGCCGATGCAAATCGCGGCTCAGGAGTTTTCGTTGAAGCACCACATGATTCAGCAATTTCAAACAAATCCTTTTCGAGGAATGCCTGATGATGATACCAACAAACACCTCGACAAATTCATTACTATCACTCAAAGCATGAAGTTGCCCGGTGCCACAATGGATGTGCTTCGCCTTCAACTCTTTCCACATACTTTATCACACCATGCCGAGAAATGGTTTGATCGTCTCCCGAAGAATTCAATTCATACTTGGGATGACATGACTCAACGCTTTTTGTCGCGTTACTTTCCACCATCCATGGTCACGAGCCTTCGCAATCAAATCAGCGGTTTCATGCAAGAACCCGATGAATCTCTTTTTGATGCTTGGGAAAGATATAATGTTTTGATCGATCGATGTCCAAACCACAACATGCTCCCTGTAACCCTAATTGATACTTTCTACAACGGTTTGACTTTTTGAGATCGTGATACGATTAATGCAGCCGCCGGTGGCACATTTATGAAAAGAAGACCCGAGGAGTGTAGAGAGCTTATTGAGAACATGACTACTCACCACAAAAACTGGGATTCCTCCGCTTCTTCAAGGAACAACCCGAGAGTCAATGTTTCTTTTACTTCAGCAAACCCCGATATGACCGAATTCACCCGCATGATGACTGAAATGAACAAAAATATCTTGCTTCTCGCTACAAACCAACAACATCAAGTTAAAGCGGTTGCCAATCCTTGTGAAACATGCGGCGGTCCACACCCATACACTGATTGTCCTTCTACTCAAGGAAATCTGGAAAACGTGTATGCGGCTTACGGTAATTATTCACCAGAAAATTACCAAGCCCGACCTCAAGGGGATCGAAATTTGCTGAGTTACCGATCTAACAACTACCTTTCACCTGGTTTTTCTCCTCAAAACAAAAACCCCAACAACAACTACAATAGAAGCAACCAAATCCCACCTAGAGCTTCTAATCCTTATCAACCACCCGCTCAACAAGCCCCACCCATAAATCAAGATGTTGAAGCCATAATGAGAACCCAAGGAGAGCAAATCAAGAATCTACAGAGCCAAATTATCAATCTGAAAGGGGATATCACCAAGCAAGGGAATGACATAAGATCCGAGCTTCGAGATAATATTCAATCCTCCTTCAGCAATCAAACAAATGATTTAAAGAATATGCTGGCTAGTTTCTTGCCCACTAATCAACCCTCTAACTCGAGTTCTCTACCTTCAAACATCGTCACCAATCCGTGAGCGAATGTGAGTGCTATTACTACCCGTAGTGGAGTTACCATAGTAGGACCACCTATCCCACCCCTATCATCTACACCTCCTCCACCACCATTTATCCCTACTACTCCCACACTGATTATTAGTACACCATTACCGTCTCCGCCTCGTCATGATGATGTACCCACTAAAAATCCTCCACCAACCCCACCTTCAACATCTCACCCTTCACCTTCTACACCTTCACCACCCAAACCCAATATTCCTTATCCATCTCGCTTAGGCAAGACCAAAATGCTAACCAAGGATGACTCATTAGTATCAACCTATGTGAAGATGATTTCTCAAATGAATTTCAACATCAGCCTTGTTGAAGCACTTGTCCACATGCCGAAATTTGTCAAAGCATTCAAGGAATTGCTTAACAAGAAGGAGAAGCTGATTGAGCTTGCCAACACACGCTTAAATGAAAACTGTTCTGAAGTTATTCTTAAAGAACTTCCGGAAAAACTTGGAGACCCCGGTCGTTTTGTGTTGCCTTGCATTTTTAACAAAACCGAAGAATTTACTGCCCTAGCTGATCTCGGGGCCAGTATAAATTTGATGCCATTAAGTGTTTGGAAAACACTTTCATTACCCGACCTTACACCAACGAAGATGACTCTTGAGCTTGCAAATCTCACTCTCGCTTACCCCGTTGGTATTGCCGAAGATGTGTTCATTAAAGTTGGCACCTTCACTTTTCCGGTCGACTTTGTTGTTGTTGATTATGAAATGGACCCTCGTATTCCTTTAATACTTGGTCGGCCATTCTTAAGAACCGGACGAGCTCTAGTCGATGTTTCCGAAGGCGAGTTAATCTTAAGAGTCGGGAATGAACAACAAGTTTTCAAAATGGGGAAGCTTACAAGCAAATCCTATGGAAGAGAATCCGCGAATATGATTAATGTGCTTGATGATTTTGTCGTCTACAACAATCCTCTATTCGATTCTTGCATTGATAATCCACTTTTTCAAGATGATGTGGATGATTCTCTATCCAATTTGGAACCTTCTCCCATATATGATTCTCCACCGATCTTTGATGCTTATGATGATGATTCTAGCTCAGATCGGACGATTATGATGATTTTACCTCCGAGTATCCCGACATGCCCACATATGATGATTTTGATGAGGCCGATACTCTTTCGAGTGATTCTTCTCATGATGAAGATCCTCTGCCTACCATGCTTAATACTACTTTGGATGACTACTCATTTGAGGAAGACTTTTCAACTTTTCTCAATACTTACTTCCCTCATGAGAGTGATGCACCTCCTTTGGACTTCGATGATTATGGTCTTGATCCTACTTTGGATTTGAAGAAAATTCTTTCAAAGGAGAAGCAACTGGACGACACCAACATCCGCAGCACGTATGATTTGACACCTCTTTGTCCACCTTCTGAGGACGAGGTTGTGCATTTTCTTCGCGGATCATCTTCAAATTCTGCTGAGCCTGAGTGCTATTTTCCCCTAAAGGAAAAGGTGTTCGACCCCGGTATTGAACTTTTTCAGCCATCTCAGTATCCATCTGATGATATAAAAGGAAAGATATTTGGAACTTTTGAAGATATGCTTGCACCACACCATACTTGCTTCCACCGCGCTCCGTCTTTGCTTAAGGGAACCTTGCCTATTCTTCTTTGGCTTGCCTTGTTCGCCTTAAGCTTCTACTATTTGATGGACGAAAACTATGTATTTGATCCCGGTGGATATGTTTCATGCTTCTTCCTATGATAATCAAGGTCGAGTCAGTCTCACGACTCGGTGAACAAAAATTAAGCGCTTCTTGGGAGGCAACCCATGTTTCTATCTTTTAGCTTTATTTATCCTAAGTGTAGGGGAGACCCGTTGGTGTTTGCTATCTCCTCTCTTCTCTTATTCAGGGATTCTAGCGCTCAATGATCCACTCTTGATGATTTTTGACGACCCGTGATTCCGTGTTCTCATTTTCCCGGTTCTATCCTAAACTCTTTTCGATTCACTATTTTATATTTTCCAATATTAAAATAGGATTCTCGTTAGTTGTCTTTTCCTTAGCAAGATTTAAACAACGTGCACAATGTCCTAAGTGTAGGTGAGTTTACTCCCACATTCTTAAACATTAAGGACAATGTTTATATTAAGTGTAGGGGGACTTCTATCGAAGTTAAGTGGTCTTTTCCTTGTATTTGTCCTCATTTTAACCGGAAATCAATTTTTCGACATTTTTCAAAATTTTTGATCTATTTTGGCCTATTAGTTTTTCCCTTTGTATAGTTATTTTCTTTCTTTGCTAGAATAAATTTTTAATAAAGTGGTTTTAATTTTCAAACGTTGTGAATCTTTTGACTCAACCCGAGTTTACTTATCTAAGTTTACTCTAGCTAGTATACTTAACATGTTTAAGTCAAGTTTTGCTAGGCTTTTATATAGGGAGCTATAAAACGCGAAAGTCTTAACTCTCACGGGTTAAGAATAAGAACTTTTCGCAAGTTCCTATAATTGATCCTAGAGAGTCGTTTATCAAGGGAACTTTAAAATGCGATTTCTAAACTTGAAAAAGTCTAAGAGTTTGCAAGATCCTATAGGCGACTCGAAAACCCAAAACTTTGATTTAATAGGCTAAGCATCCACGAGTCTCATTCCTTAAGATTTTAAATTGTGGAGAACGAGAGATGATATAGTCAGTTATAAGTTTGGTATTCTTTCGTGAATTTATGTGAGTTAATTATAAGCCTATTCTCCCATCGCTTGCTAATAAATTTATCTGCAATAAATAAGGTTGTACGATTTGAAAAGTTACTTAGCTTCTAGCCAAAGATCGTTTAAAAGTTGCTCGTTATGGATTAGAGTTCACACCCAAGGCATAACTTATTAAAGCGGGATGCGAAGATTGGCGAGTCCAAAAAGGTCCTAACAAGACATAAGGGCTACATTTTGTTGCTAAAGATCCCAAGTGATGTGAAGAATCATTTATCAAAAATCAATATGAAGGATCGAGACACACGACGAAAAGCAAAAAAATTCCCCAAAAGTCATGGAGAAGTCTATCCGAAAAGGCCCTAACAAGGTATGACGATAAATAGAGCCAAGTCCAAAAAGGAGGCGGATCGTTGTATATCAAAGTCCAAAATAAAGATTGGAGAAAAATGAAGAAGTCGTGGTCCAAATATGAAGAATCTCTCAAAACTTCAAGTGAAGAAATTCCTATATGAAGAGAAGACCATAATTTCATGAACGTCTCTCAAGGTTTGAAGTATGAAGTCGCTGCCAAATATCGGTCCGAGAAAGGTCTCAAATCGCGTAGCGAGTTATGCCAAGATATGAACTTTTTGAGGTCCCGAGAAGCAGTTTTAAAAGATTTTGTCCTTTAGCTAACTATTGATTAAATCGTCCCACTTTATTTTAAGCCTAATAAACTATCGAAATAAGTCAACAATGCATCCTCGTGATCATTCAAGACAACAATAAAATATAAGAGATAAACCTAGGAATAAGGGAGTCTAAGTAAATAACTGGCCCACATGAGTTCGTGTTAGTTTGCTAACTTATAATAACAATGATCTCATTTTTAAGCTTGGTTTGGGGAAAGTGAAAACTTGAGGATGATGATCATTCACAACATTTCCAAAACCCTAAGGTATGTTTTTGATTTCTTTACTTTGAATATTTATAATTTTCTATCTCTTTAATAAAGGCCAACGTGGATTGATTATGATGAGAAGTGTAGTCGTGCTTTGTAACTAATGCATTGCATGAGGACATTGCAATGGTCAAGTGTAGGGGATTTGATATGTGTGTAAACACCCATCCTTTTTACCAATTAATTACAATAATAACCGAGCCAAAACGTGTATTTTATGTCTTAAATGTCAGAATTATGCGTGGTTTGTGTTTTTGTTGTGATTTAGGACGAAAAGGTGAAAAGTGGAGAAAACACGGGAATTCACGGGCTTTTATCAAATAAAAAGACGAAAGACGAAGTCGAAAGATCAAGAGTGCAAAAAGAACGGAAGTCCAAGACCAATTCTGAAGATTTATCGAAGAAAAAGTCAAAAGACGGAAGTTTACTAAAAGTCGAAGAACTCAAGTCTAAATTATTAAAGAATCACAAGACGAGTTCAAAGAAATCCCGAGACAAGTAGTTAAAGTCAAAGAATTAAGAAGATTAACAAAGGATTAAGAAGATCAAGGACTAAAGCATGCAATTAAAGAAAGAAGAAAGAGGGAGGAAGCTTCCTAAGCACCTCCCTAATCTCCTCTATAAATAGGATTTATTTTCATTCATTTGTTTTTGTTGACTAATAGTGACAATTAGTTCTTCCAATTTAAATTACCTTGTCATTTAAATACATGTCATTTACTTAATTGTCAAATTGAAATACTTGTCTTGCACCTTAAATTCCTTTAATTTCAAGTAAGTTTCCTTTTAATTCTTGTCAAACTTTATTTTTATTGTTCATCTCCTATCTACCTTTCTTTAATCTTTGATCTTTATATTTATGTTCATGTTTATGTTTTTGAGTTTTTATTGATTAAAGTAGGTTTTGATTATTTTGATTAGTTTTGTTAGTTTGATTGATTTGGATTGTTTGTTTATGATTAGTAGATGTTTATTGATTAGTTTGATCTAATCTTGTGGTTGATTTTGATTAGTTTTGTCTAGATTCGTGTATACTGTTCTTGCGTGTTCTTCATTTCTGTTCCCAGGATTATTCCGGATCAAAGCCCAAATATTCCGAGTGAAGGTGTTTGTTGAAAAAGTTCCGGATCAAGGGCGTTCATCCGGAATAAGTGACATATTCCGGATCAGCCTCTCATTCCGAATCAACCAAACATTCCGGATCAAAGATTTAGCCAAAGTGTTCATCCGGAATATCCAACATTCCGGATCAAGGAGACATTCCGGATCAGTCTTGTCTATTCGAAATAATTTAACAATCCGGATCAAACCTTTCATTCGGAATACCATATATTCCGGATCAAGGAGTTTTATTCGGAATAATTAATTATTCCGGATCAAGGTCTTCATCCGGAATTTTCAACATTCCGGATCAAGGGGATTCAAAATATTCCGGATCAGCAACATTCCGGATCAAGCTTAAGTATTCCGAATCAAGACTTTATTCCGGATAACTGACATATTCCGGATAAAGGATTTATTTCGGATCAAGGTTTTTGGTAAATATTCCGAGTGAAGAAGAATCATTCCGAACGAAGGTGACATTTCAGATGAGTGATTATTCCGAACGAAGGTTTATTCCGGATGAGCTATTTTCAAGTTCTTTTTAGTTTCAGTTTTTGACTTTCTGTTTTTAATTTTCAAGCTTTAATTTTCCCGCCTTTTTACTTAGTTTCACTTTAAGTTTAATTGCCTAGATTTATTTTAGCCTTGCCTTAGTTTATGTTTTAGTTGCGTTTTAAGTTTGCCTTAGATAGATTTAAGTTTGCGTTATTTACTTTTAGTGCCTTTTAATTATTCGTCTCACTTTTAAATTCCCATATTTTATTTTAAATTATAGTTAGAATTAAATTAACGTCATTTAGTTTTAAGTTTTTCACATTTATTTTAAAACAACCAAAAATATTCTTTTTCACCAAATACAGCTGAGTCGCATAGTTAACCGGAAATCAATTCGTTAAGACACCGAGAAACGAACTTTTTCAACTAGCAGAATAACTACATTACTTGTGTTAATCCAATGTATTTGTGAATACTTGGATTAGTCTTCTGTAAATCCATTATATATGTGTATACTAGGATTTGTCGTGTGTGGATCCAAGTTACATATGTATACTTGGATATATTTTATTGAGTTGTAAGTGTTGTGTGTTAGTTCTCACTAAACTACAAAGTG
The DNA here is from genome assembly GCA_025667525.1 of Glebionis coronaria. Classification (NCBI taxonomy): domain Eukaryota; kingdom Viridiplantae; phylum Streptophyta; class Magnoliopsida; order Asterales; family Asteraceae; genus Glebionis; species Glebionis coronaria. The sequence continues at coordinate 397,389,529 of CM046878.1, forward strand.
ATTTGTGTATGTGTCTTGTGAGTTATCACATAGCTTCAATGTGAAGAGTTGTAAAGATTGGTTCTAGCTTTGGATTAGAACTCGACATCTAGCCTTGTGTCAGAAAAGAAGATGGGCGATGAAGATTGGTTCCAGCTTTCGATTAGAACTCGACATCTAGCCTTGTCTCGGAAAATGGTGAAGTAGGCGACGTGTGTAGATTGGTCCTAGCTAGGTCTCGACATTTAACTTAGTGTCGGAAAATAATGTAAGCAACGTTGTAAGGTTTTCTCCGCCAAATAGGGAGCTTGTGGATATAGTGGAAATCTCGAGTAAGGTGTACTGGTGGAGTGGAGTAGGAACGGAGATAGAGATTCGTTTCCGAACCACTATAAATCTTGGTGTCTCCCTATTAGGTTACTTCCTTCCTTACCCTTTACTTGCTTTCTATATTACATTGCATACATCTATTTCTTATCATTGTTAATGCATTAGAATTGAATCTAATTATTATGAAACTAGCTTTCAAGTAAAAGGTAGTTTTAGACAAACCTAATTGAAAGGAATTTTAATTAGGACATAAAACGAAGAGAAACTATTCAAACCCCCCTTTTAGTTTCTACAATTGGTATCAGAGCTATGGTCACTCAAGATTTTTGAAGTATATTATGCTTTAAAGCTTGGATCGATCCATAGTATCCTCAAATTAGAAGGATTGGTTGTACTAAAGTTTCTCTTTGTTCAAAACTATTTTTCATTGAAAATAGGCCTTTTAATTGGTAATATAGCCTCTCATATAGATTAGCAGTGTTTATACATTTTTTATTTACTCTTGAAATGTATCTACTAGTTTGTATCTTGCTATGTGTAGTTACTCATGAAGATTAATCATTAAATTTATTGTGGATTGAGTTGCTTACACTTGGAGAAGACTCGTCTTCTTTGATTTCCATCATCATTGAGTGATGATATCAAGATGGATGAGAGTGATACTAGTCCTTTAGGACTTAGTAGTCACTTTATTCATGTTTGGGCATTGCATTGGTTATTAGAAGACTTGTAATGCATTTTCTAGCTAAGGTACGCTTTCCTCCTTCCACACGCCCTATTAATCATTCTTTTGATCATTACTTGACTATGTGCTTGTTCTTGGCATCCTTGCCTTGACATTTTTTGTGGTATATGATTCTATTCTTATAACCTCTCAAACCTTCATTCCTTGGATACTTGACTCACTTAGGAGATGTAGAGTGAGTTAGTATTAGCTTAAAGTATCAAGCATGATTTCCAGGGTTTGAACCCATACAGTTAGTAGGCCCTATATCATTTTTAAGATGTGTAATTGAGATCATCTCTAGAATGATTGATTAATCCCTTGAGATACCAAACTACTTAATAAGTTGTAGTTAGGATATTACACATTTGGAATTGAAATATTCCAAGGATATTGTTATTGCAATCCTTAGCAATAATAATTGTCCGATCATGTGGGAGAGAAAGTGAATCTATACTTTGCTCACATTCTGAAATAGCTTAAGACTATCCTTGAAAGTGATCTTACTCTATTTATCAAAAATGCTTGGTATGGTTCATTACCAAACTTACGCCAGAAAGGCACGTCTTAAACAACGATAGATTACACAAGCTCTTCGTTTATGCAACTTGAAGATTGTTGCTTGTGTCTTGAGCATTGAACTTTACCTTGATTCACTTCCCTTGGCTTCTCTCTTCTTTGTTTGTTTCTTACGAGTAGTCATTTTTCCGTATCATACTTATTCGGTCTTTTTCGGTTTCGATTTAACTCGTAATCCTTCATTAAGGCATCATCACCTAGTATTGAAGTGGTCCAATGATTTCCAAAAGGCTTGAGATATAATTTAAGTATTTAAGAAAAAATTGGTTTTGAAAATTTTATTGATTTTCTTGGTCAAAAACCACCCACTGCAGGCGGTTATTTATTTGTCACGGCTCAAATGCGCGGTTCCATATCAATAAGGAACCGCGACCCAATAAGTGACTAAATTAATTTGGGTTTTTAATCATTTTCAAACAAAACCCTCTCATTCTTGTCCATAGGCGACGAGTTCCACCACTAAACCACCATTTTTGATTTTCCAGAAGCTTCAGTCACTCAAGATTAATTGATTCCAAGTCGTGGGTTTCACTCATCCCTCTTCCAACATCAATTAATTGTAAGTACATTCATTAATTTCAATCAATTTGTTCTAGGGTTCTTATTTTCATAATTGGGGATTTTTAAAATTAAGATTGAATTGGAACCTAACTAGGAATGTGGGTTGACATATTTATAATGCTATGATTCCTTTGGTTTGAATTCATTACGATTTCACTAAAACCCACTTGTAGAGCAATCCAAATTTTGACTAAATTATTTTTGTTAAATGATGGAATTGATATGAACCCATGAACAAATTGGTAATTGCATTGTTAATGCTTACCTAAAAATGAATTTTTGATAAACCAATATACAAATTCATTGTTGATTTTACATAGTTCATATGTTCTAGTCAATGATGAATTTAGTACATTGTGAAAATAGGAATGATAAGGATTAATCCTTTATTTTTCAAGTAATTGATTAAACATATTCTCATGATTTTGACTTTTAGTCACTATGTAGCATATGAGTGATTGTGGAAATATTTTCTATGTTGTTTATAGGTGCTTAATCATGCCTTCAGAATATCAACAAGACGACCAATATACTAAGAGATACATGCCTAACCTTGCCGACTTTTTCCCTTAGGAAATTCTTGCTCATACCATTCGTTCACTTCAAAATCATTGTTTCCATAAGGGTAGAGTTGTCCATGAGGACATTGAGGATTATGAATACATCAAAATTATGTTTGGTGAAATTGGGTTCGATTGTTTGTTAAAAATTGATGAAGTCTCTTATCCTCAATTCCTCTTGGAGTTCTTTAGCACATATTCTCTTATCTCTAATGATAATGGAATATTTGTTAAGTTCATCATTAATGGTAAACTCATCCAGTACTCTCTCGAGGACATTGGCGAGGCACTTGGTGTGCCATATGTTGGTCAATGTCGATTCATGGATTTGTAGAGAATTGATGGTTTAAATGAGTGTATCGACAACCATCCATATGACATCGACATGCCGGACCTTGACCTCATCTTCGAAGTCATCACCAAAGGGCGTGTTAGAACTGTTGTACAAAGTATTCACTCTACTAAGAGTTCTTTGAATCACTATGAGATACTCGTAAGCGACCTTAATAATTGTTTGGTTTGTTGGGCCGACATTCTTAGGGAAAATGTATTTTGTCTTGGTGGAACCGGGATCGTATCCCGGCGTGTATGGTACATATGATAAATTGCATATTTACCGACACCAAGTATAATCTTGCATATTATATCGCTCGACGGATCAACTATGCTCTTTCTAGACCAACCACAAACCTTCCTTATGCCATGCTCCTCACTCGCCTTTTTAGAAAGGTGGGTAAAGATTTCCCTAAACTCGATCTCTCTAGCTTTCAACCGATTAACTGTGTGATGCTGCCAATTCAAGTGGTGAAACCACGAAAGCCTAGAATTGATCGAGGTACGAGAAGAAATGACCCTCAAGAGTCCGACGATGAGGACACTCCTATGTCGCCAAGTGATGGTGATGATGTAGGTATTACTTCTCACGTTGGCTCTTCGAGTGACTCCACCCCATCTACGAAGACTTTCATTGATGGGTTAGACCAAATTGTTCATCCTCCTCACTATGTCACTAGTGATCTTCCGGAAAAATTCGGACTTGAGCACGTTTATCGTTCAAATCTTCAAACGCGTGGTAAGTTGTATGATCAATGAATGGAGTTAAGGGGTGCTTTTAAGAGCATAGGGAAAATGATCAAGGGCTTTGGCAAGAAAAAGAAGTGATGATCAAGTGAAGCTATGGTATTGATGCAAGGTTGACATGTTTGTAAACATGTTCATGTAATGTTGGATTATTTCCTTTTCATTAGTCTTATTTATGTTTCTTGCATTTAGACTTTGGATTTGGTTAACTTATTCTTTGTGTTTGGATTACTATATATTTTAATCCTAATGTGTTCGTGTGATCGATGTTTCGATTTGCATGACTTTGTGAAATTATGTGTTTGTTAGCTATCTAAATTTTGGTTAGTAATCTACTATGGCTTGTTAAATCCTTGTTTAAAATTTGGGTTGCTGAAAGTTGCTAGAAAATCATTTTATGGAGCCCTCTGCCCGCGGTTCTCTAAAGATTGGGCGGTTCTTTATCAATAAAGAACCGCGACCCTATTTGAGGAACCGCATGTATTGACTTCGAAGGCATCTTTTCTTTACACTGTTTACTCTAAATCTTTGTAAGCATTGATGAAATTTTTGCTAAAAACTAGCTTTTTTCCAATTTTGCATTCCTAATTTCATTATTCATCAAAATGAATTTAACTCATTACTATTTTGGATCATCGCTTCTCCTTCTTAAACCTCTCTTGGTTATTCTTCTTCTTCATACTCTAAGCCTTCTTCTAAACCTAGACACACAACCATGGTGTCCATACGATCCTCAAACTCCTCCAAACACTCTTCTTCCAAAAGAAACCTTAAGATTAAGATCGAGTTTCCTAAACAAGGCTCTTCATATTTTCTTAGACCCAAGAATGATATTACTCCTATGCTCATTTCTTCATCACCTTCACCACCTTTTGCTCCATGCAAGACTAGCTCAACTCATGGTACTAACCATTTACCGGGTTCTACCTTCTCTTCATTCCAATATAGGATGAATGAGTTGTCTTCATCCTTCACTCCAAGTCCTCTCTTGGATGTAAACCCTCAACCTCTCCAAAGCATTCCTTTTGAGAATGACTTTGTTGAGCCTTTGCTTAACTCACATTTCACTCCACCAAACTCACCCATATCACCATTAGACACCATGCCTCCTCCTCCTCCTCCTCCCTCTAACACTCTAATATTAGGTGTTCCCATTTCCTACAACATGGGTGATCCATACTTCTTTGGTTTCCTAGAAGCTCATGGCTCTAATTGTCCATGTTGCCTCTATAACATCTACATCATTCAAAACCTAAGAATGGAGATGTTTGGACTTCATAATAGGTTTCAAGATTTCTTGCTTACTTTGTTCTCCATGCCTCCTCCTCCTCCTAGGAGACGAATGATGATATTCCAAAACTATGTTTTAAAGAAAATCAAGCCAAGGAAGTCTACCACATCAAGAACTAGTTTAGCTAACTTTGTAATAGTTAGTTGTTATTTCATTTCTTGTATTTCATTTTCCTTCATGAGTTTTTCTTGAGGATGTTTAATTGATTAAGTCTTTGTGTGTTTCAACCTATGTGCTCACATTAATTAACTTCAATTTAATTAATTTGAACCTTAATCTATCATAACCTCTAAGACTTGACTAAAATTGGATCAAAATGTTATCGAAATATTTTGTCACCCTTTGTCAAGACACTCTTTGTGAGTGTGTTGCCTTTTGTGCAAGCAAAGCATTATCTAGTGCTAATATAGGTAAACATTCAAGATTTGCAAAATTTTGAAAGAGTCTTATTTTTTCTCAAAACTTTGTAAAATTGTTTTTTCACGTCCACTGTCGGCGGCTCATTAAATGTCTCACGATTATTTATCTTTAAAGAACCACAGGTTCATTTAAAGAACCTCGGACAGAAAGCCAATTTTTGGCTCGTGTTTGGTCTTTCTTCTTTGACCACGGTCTTTTTCAAGATTCTTTGTTTGCTAATTTTGGCTAAACATTCCGTGAAACCTTTTGTTTTCATTTCAAATCTTTGCCTTGTCTACTTTCTTTTAATCCTCTTGTTTTGGGAGTTCATCTTCTCATCCCGCACAATGTCTAGCTCCTCTAATCTTATCCTTGACATCTCTTTGTCACAATCTTATAAACCTAAAGCTTCTTCTTCTAAGCTTTCTAAGAAATCGAAAAACTCGGTTTGACCCCTTTGGATCAAGAAGAACAAGGATCATCATGAATCCTTTTCTCCCAAACCTTGCAAGACTTCTTATTTATCTCATATTGAGTATTGGAATGAGACTTTCTCTATCAATCCAGTTATCAGAGAAAGAGAAGCTCTTCCACCACCACTCATCTTTCCCCAATCTCACTAGGCATTATGAAAACTCTCTTATCCACTTTCTCATTATCCTCCACCACCTTCTTATTTTGATGGTCCTCCCCCATCAAACGACTTTGTTTTGCATCATGGAAGCTCGTATGCTTGTTGTCAATTTCAAAAAATTAAACTTGATCATGTGTATGACAAGCTAAATTTCCTTGAATTTCTTCTCACTCGACCTCCTCTCAAAGTATTTGTTCCCGTGAACAAATCTTCGAATGATGCCTTGTCGTCTTATTTTTACAATTAAAGTACACTTTGTTTTTTTGATTGTTTGAGTCAAATAAAAACTTAAGCAATCTTGGAAGAATGAGGATTATCACTACCAGAGTAGTTTATGCTTGTGTTGTTTATTTTGCTTAATTGTTGTTTTGATATTCATATTGTGTGTATGAATATTTATCTTGTATGTTCTTTCATATTTTTGCAATATGAATGTTATGTGTGTTATTTCTTTTCCCGCTAATCCTTTATCACACATATTGTTAAGAGTTGATCATGGTTAAAATTTGCAATTGTTTTTGGGTGATTCCAACAATTCTAAGTTTCTAACCCTTTGACATATTATCATTACAATTGGTATGGATGTTTCTTTTCTACCTTCATTCCACCAATTGTACTTTGATTTTGTCAAAATACCCTCCTTGGACATACTTAGTAAATACTTACTTCTAATTTGAGATTTCTTTTCTTCCTCCCTCTTAAGTTATTTAGTAGATAGTGACTAATATATACATTGGTGTTTCTTTTCTTTCTACTAACCTTTGTATGTAGCATGTCATCTAAGCTCAATTTCTTGGTGACCCAATCTAGGGGGAGTAAACACCGAGGGGGAGCTACTAGCAAAGTCAATTTTTCTCTTCTTCAAAGACTTTTGTTAACCTTTTTTCTTCGACAAAGGGGGAGAAATGATAGTAATAAAGTCGTTAATAATCGAATAATTTTGAATTTTACATAAATGAGTTTATAGTTTGTTGTAATTAAAAAGGGATAGATTGCTAATGAAAGTAATGCCTAAAAACGTTATTAGTGTTAACTAATCTTTCTAAGTTTTGATCACGACAAATTAAAAAGACATTTATCGTCAAAGACAATCGTAAGACGAATTATTTAACCAACACTATCATCAAGGTAATAATCATTTAAGTATTGCAATAACATATCTTAATCATGTTTAGTGATCATAAAAAGTGATTAGTCCTAAACTTACATTTTGTCAAATGTGATAAAAGATTTTTAATAAACTTTGTTTTAAAAAATGTTTTATTAAAATGGAAAATGTAAATTTGAATATGGCATATTCCAAATGCCATAGGAATATAACTTACCTAAGATATTACTTCCCCACTAAAGGACAAAAAAGAGCGGAGTCTATACCCACGGTTCCTCAAATAGCTATGCGGTTCTTTTGTGATAAAGAAACGCAGGCACAATTAAGGAACCACGCTCAGAAATCCGTTGGCTTTTGTCTCCTATAAATAGTGGATCATATCTACACTTTACATGAACCTTTTTGGACATTCTTTCTGCCTTCTTTCTATTTTCTAAATCCTAATCATTAGTAAACGATCACTTAATGTGTTAAGTATGTTTACTTATGATTATCCTCTTGATCTCCTTATTTACTTGTCCAAAGAGAAGATCACTCACACACTTGTGATGTGATTAAAGATGAAGCCTTGATGAAGTTCAACCTACTTTAGATCAAGCCATGTTCATCATTTTTACTTGAGTCTTGTGTAGATCCAGTGTATTTGTGCATACGTGGATTAGTTGTGTTAATCTAATGTATTTATGAATACTTGGATTAGTCTTCTGTAAATCCATTGTATATGTGTATAATTGGATTTGTCGAGTGTGGATCCAAGTTACATGTGTATACTTGGATATGTTTCATTGAGTTGTAAGTGTTGTATGTTAGTTCTCACTAAACTACAAAGTGATTTGTGTATGTGTCTTGTGAGTTCTCACTTAGGTTCAAAGTGAAGAGTTGTAAAGATTGCTTCTAGCTTTGGATTAGAACTCGACATCTAGCCTTGTGTCGGAAAAGAAGATGGGCGACGAAGATTGGTTCAGATTTTGATTTGAACTTGACATCTAGGCTTGTGTCGGAAAATGGTGAAGTAGGCGACGTATGTAGATTGGTCCTAGCTAAGATTAGGTCTCGACATTTAGCTTAGTGTTGGAAAATAATGTAAGCAACGTTGTAAGGTTTTCTCCGCCAAGAAGGGAGCTTGTGGATATAGTGGAAAGCTCGAGTAAAGTGTACTCGAGGAGTGGAGTAGGAATGAAGATAGAGCTTCGTTGCCGTACCAGTATAAATCTTGGTGTCTCCCTATTAGGTTGATTCCTTCCTTACCCTTTACTTACTTTCTATATTACATTGCATACATCTATTACTTGTTATTGTTAATGCATTAGAATTGAATCTGATCATTATGAAACTAGCTTTCAAGTAAAAGGTCGTTCTGGACAAACGTAATTGAAATGAATTCTAATTAGGACATAAACCAAAGAGAAACTATTCAACCCCCCCCCCCCCCCCCCATAAAATTGTAATTAGTTTTGAAAGGGAAAACCCCTTAATTAGGGGTTAATGAACAGTTACATTTTTGGGTATCAATAGTCAAAGGGGTAACTTTGACCCATCCATCAGTACTACGTTTTTACACACACACACGCTCCTACCTACTTCTCTTCATCAATCATCTTTCTTCAATCAATCATCAGAATCAATGGCTTTACTACAATACAAGGCTGACCACAACAAAGTTGCTTTTCTAGGTGATGGACCTCTTCGTTAGGACTATGCGCAAATCCTGGAGTTCTTGGAGGCTTCTCACATTAGGTATTCCCTTACTGTGTGTCCTACTGTGTATGACTCAATGATTAGGCAATTTGGGCCACTACTCATGTTAGGGACATTGTTGGACATCCAACAGAGATTTATGTCACCATTGATGGTCGTCTATTTGTGGTGACAGAATCTCGAGTTAGGTCATCCCTGCATCTTTAGGATGCTGATGGAATCATATCTATTCTAGATAATGAAGTCCTTGATGGGATGGCTGAGATTAGGTATGCTCATGAGGGGAAATTCATATATCTTAAGAATACATTCTCTCCCCCAATTGAAGCTTTTGATTCACTTCTTGATTCACTGCTTGAGCCCCAAGGCTGTGAGTTGGGATCAATTTCCAATTCCTCTTGCTACTGGTCTCATTTGTCTCTCCCAGAGTCGCATATTCAACTTTTCTAGATATATCCTAGATGGTATGTTAGGCAACCTTAGTGGTCTTAAGAAGAAGTTTATTATGTATCCTTGATTTTTGCAACAAATTCTTATTTGTGTCCCAAATGATCCTAGGGAGTTTATTCCTGTTAGGTTAACTCCTAAGTTTTATTCCAACATGAAGTTGGCCTATATTAATAGTGAAATGCCACTCCTACCTGTCATGCTAGGTCTAGCACCTAGGGATACCAATGAGGTTCCTCTGGCTGATGAAGCCCAGGAGGAACCCCATGTGGTTGATGACCCCATAGTTGAGGAGCCTCATGAGGATGTGTTACCTAATGCAGCTGTTGAGGAGCCTCGTTCCCCGAATGTGGCTCCCCCTGTGGCTCCTGCTACCCCTCATGTGTCTCCATTTCTAGACTCCCCGTCTGTTGGTCCAGTCCATCACTCATCGAGAGGGGAACCCTCTTCTAATGAGGAGCCTTCTTCGTCCTTTATGGTAGAAGATCCGACTAGGACTGTTCACCAAGATTCTACTTCTGGTCCCAATGAAGCTTCCCAACAACCAAATTCTCTTGGTAGGGAGGCTGAGGAACCTGTTACTCTCACTTCTCTACTTGCTTTGGTTCACAGGTATTATGAAAAGATACAAACTCTTGAAGCTAATCTGAACACCCCGCCAAGTCACATGATGTGGTGGTTCTATTGGTTGCTCGAGTTAAGTCCTTGGAAACGCAACTAAGGCGGTCAAAGAAGCATGTGGTACTATCAGATTCAGATAATGAGGCGACGGCCATGGAAGAAGATGGGTTATTTATGTTGGCCAGGGTAGCCTTTGCAACAAAACCTAGTAAGGAGATTCCTGCTCCTCCTAGTGCTACTGGTGTTCTTCCTCCTTCAGGTACTCAAAGTACAAGCTCACCGCATCCTGTTCCTATTTTTGTTGATAAGAGCAAGCCCCCCATGGCTGATGATTCTGCTCCTACACACAAGCTCACTCGCATGAAATTAGAGGAGGATCGGTAAGACGTAGAAGCTTCTCAGCGAAAACATGAGGAACAAGAAGATGAGGGTGAAGAGCTTCGTAGGAAACGACATGAACAAGAGCGTCACAATGCTATGCACTGGGGTAAAGCAGATTGGATGGATGTGATCACTGTCCTGAGTTCAAATGTGTCTCAGTTTAATGACTTCTTGGGGGAAGATGTGAATGAAATCAATTGTGCTTACCGGATTACCTCCTTGATTCAAAGACGAAGGGAAGCCCTTGCTGCTCAGCTCAGGGAAATTCGTCGCAACAAGCCCCTTTCCTATGCTCGTAAAAAAAATAATGTATGTGAAGAATCAAACATGTGCATACTTCACCATAGGATGGACAATGAAACGGGTTAAAGCATTGTCTGATGAAGCCCTTAAGAGAATGTTTGAGCAAATGCAGAAGCTGAAGAATAAGGAGGTGATCGTGCCTGCCAATGCCACGCTTAAACGGGATGATTTGCAAGCCCCCAAGGCTACTCAGACTCCTTCTACACCTGCTCCTATTCCCAATGGTTTCTTCTTCCATACCCGATGCTTCTACAGCTATGGACTCTACTCCTCAAGTTGCTCTTTCTACTCATGTTCCTACTCTTTCTTCTCTATTTGTTGCTACTCCCTCTCTTAATGTTAAGGTGTCCACTTATGGTGCTGTGAATGACTCTCTTGCTCATCCTACTAAACCTGTTGCTGAGAGTCCACAAGTGAAGGTTCATGTCTCTCCGATTAAGCATCGCCGCTCTGTACAAAAGATGAGGGCTCGTATGGGACCTTCTGTTCCTTTGGAGGAACGTGATCCTTCTTCTCGCATTGATAAGGATTCCGACAGTGACAATGATATTCCTCTTGGTACTGGGCGGGTTGTTCATTGGGAGATGCACCCTTCTATCATCGCTTCCAGGACTACTACTCATATGATTCAGACACTTGATGGCCATCATAAGTAGTTTTTGAGTCTTCAAGAAATCTTATACTGGGTTGATAGGCAGGATCTTCTAGCTTTGTATGGGTTGTTGGATGTGGTTATTCCAGCTTATAGAAACTAGAAGGGGGGGGGGGGGGGGAAGGGGTTGAATAGTTTCTAGTTAATTTTCAAAACATTTCCTTTATTCTTCAGGTCACGGTTCCTTAAATACCCTTGCGGTTCTTTATCAATAAAGGACCGTGGGATCAATAAGGAACCGCCGACAGTGGATGCCAAATATTGATACATTATAAACCTTGACAATCCTTTATATCAAATGCTTGATTAAACTTGACTAGATATGAGATGTGTTTGTCATAGAAGTAAACAACAAGTAAGTAAACACACAAACACATCAGATCAAGAGTAGATCAAGAAATAGTCTAAACATTAAGAACACACGTACTAAGCCATAACTTTTCCGCAACTAAGATGTTTATGTTAATGCAAAGCAATGCCTAAAAACATTGTTAGTATTGATTAATCTTTCTTAGTTTTGATCACGACAAATTACAAAGACATTTATTGTCAAACACAATCATAAAACGAATTATCTAACAAACACTATCATCAAGGTAATAATCATTACACTAACATATCTTAATCATGCTTAGTGATCATAAAAGTGATTAGCCTTAAAACTCACTTTTGTCAATCATAACAACAGATTTTTACTAAACTTTATTTTTAAGAAAATGTTTTATCAAAATGAAAATGTAAATTTGAATATGGCATATTCCATATGCCATAAGAATATCCTTTGAAGGTTTAAACAGCCTCAGATATTTCAAATTCACTAAAAGACAAAAAGGAGCGGAGTCTACGCTGGCGATACCTTAGCACCTACGGCGGTTCCTTATCAATAAGGAACCGCGGGCTCCAATAAGGAACCTCGGGCAGATATATCCGTTGGATGTTTTGTCTTATAAATAGTGGATCAAATCTGCATTCTCATCAACCCTTTTTGGACATCTTCTTCAACCTTCTTTCTCCTATCTAATCCTAGTCACTTGTAAATGATCACTTAATGTGTTAAGTATGTTTACTCATGATTATCCTCTTGATCTCTTTCTTTACCTTGTCCAAAGAGAAGATCACTCACACACTTGTGATGTGATTAAAGATGTAGCATTGATAAAGATCACCTCCTCCTAAAGATCTAGTCATGTTCATCATTTATTTATTTGTGTCTTGTGTAGATCCAATGTATTTGTGAATACTTGGACTAGTTGTGTTCATCCACGCTATTTGTGAATACGTGGATTAGAGTTCTGTACATCCATTGCACATGTGTGTGCTTGGATTTATGTTGTGTAGATCCAAGCTACATATGTGTACTTGGATATGATTAGTTGAGTGGTAATTAGTTGTGTTAGTTCTCACTAATCTATAAAGTGATGTGGTTGTGTCTTGTGAGTTCTCACTAGACTATAAAGTGATGTGGTTGTGTCTTGTGAGTTCTCACTAAACTATAAAGTGACGTGGTTGTGACTTGTGAGTTCTCAGTAAACTATAAAGTGATATGTAGTTGTGTTGTATGACGTTCTCACTTAGCTTCAAAGTGAAGAGTCGTGAAGATTGGTTCTAGCTTTGGATTAGAACTCGACATCTAGCGTTGTGTTGGAAAATGGTGAAGTAGGCAACATTGTGAAGATTGGTTCTATCTTTAGATTAGAACTCGACATGTAGCCTTGTGTCGTAAAAGAGTGAAGTGGGCGACGTTGTGTAGATTGGTCCTAGCTAAGATTAGGTCTCGACATTTAGCTTAGTGTCGGAAAATAATGTAAGCGACATTGTAAGGTTTTCTCCGCCAAGAAGGGAGCTTGTGGATATAGTGGAAATCTCGAGTAAGGTGTACTCGAGGAGTGGAGTAGGAACGAGGATAGAGCCTCGTTGCCGAACTACTATAAATCTTCGTGTCTTCCTACTAGGTTGTTTCTTTCCTTACTCTTTACTTACATTCATTATCACTACACTTACTATATATTGTCAATATATTAGAATTGAACCTAATCATTATGCAACTAGATTTCAAGTAAAAGATAGTTTTGTGCACTCACCTAATTGAAAGGAACTTTAATTAGGAGATAAACCGATGAGAAACTATTCAAGTCCCCTTCTAGTTTCAGTTTAGACTAAGGGATGCACACTTAACCATAATCTAAACATGAAACACACACGTACTAATCCTTAGCTTTCCGCAACTTAGATGTTTAGATTATGTGATGCACACAACAACATACAACAAGTACATCAAATCAAGAGTACATCAAGCAATAGTCTAAACACTAAGCACACACGTACTAAGCCTTATCTTTTCCGCAACTAAGATGTTTAGACAAAAAGATTCACATTTGACCATAATCTAAACATGAAGCACACACGTACTAAGCTTTAGCTTTTCCGCAACTTAGATGTTTAGATTATGAGATGAACACAAATACACACAACACAAGTATGCAACTATAAAAGTAGAGACTAAGAAGTAAAGACATAAATCTAAAGGAAAGTACCGACACGATGATTTATAGTGGTTCGGTCAAGAAGCTCCTCTTCGGCCTACTCTACTCCTCGAGTACCCAACTCGAGAGTTACTTCACTAGTCAAAAAGCTTCTTAAGGTGGAGAAACCATACACAACGTCGCTGATCCAATTTTCGACTCTAAGCTAAAATTCGAGTCCTAATCTTAGCTAGGACCAATCTACAAAACGTCACCCACTTCACCATTTTACGACACAAGGATAGATGTCGAGTTCTAATCTAAAGGTAGAACCAATCTTCACAACGTTGCCTACTTCACCATTTAACGACACAAGGCTAGATGTAGAATTCTAATCGAAAGGTAGAACCAATCTTCATGACTCTTCAATTTGAAACTAAGTGAGAACTTCACTAGACACAACTACATCACTTTATAGTTTAGTGAAAACTCATAAGACACAACCACATCACTTTATAGTTTAGTGAGAACTCACAACTCTTCACTTTGAAGCTAAGTGAGAACTTCACAAGAAACAAGCACATCACTTTATAGTTTAGTGAGAACTCACAACTCATACCTATTACAACTCAATAAAACACATATCCAAGTATAGACATGTAACTTGGATCGACACAACAAAAATCCAAGTATACACATATACAATAGATTTACACAAGACTTAATCCAAGTATTCACAAATACAATGGATTAACACAACTAATCCAAGTACTCACAAATACATTAGATCTACACAACATTGATCCAAGTATACACATATATATTGGATCTACACAAGATTGATCCAAGTATACACATATACATCGGATCTACACAAGACACAAACAAAAATGATGAACATGACTAGATCTAAGAGAGGATCATCTTCATCAAGACTTCATCTTTAATCACATCACAAATGTGTGAGTGATCTTCTCTTTGCACTTAAGAGGATAAGAGGATTGAAGGAGAGAATCACATCTTAAAACAATATTAATCTAAGCTAACTACTCAAGGAGTTTAAAAATATTTTTGAAGAAACTGTGCAAAAAAGATTGAAAGAAAAGCTCAAAATGATTCACTATTCATAGGGCAAAAGTGCACCGGTCTAAAACACCCGCGATGCCTTAATTGTCTTCCACGGATCCTTATCAATAAAGATCCGCGGGTCTATTTAAGGTACCTCAGGCTAGGAGTCCGTGCATTTTTGTCCTTTAGTGGGAAATGCCATCTAGGGTAGTTTATACCCAAAAGGGATATTTCTTTGACATTTGGAATATGCCAAATTCAGATTTTCATTTTCTTTTTAATAAAACATTTTCTTAAAAATAAAGTTTATTAAAATCGTTTGTCACATTTGATTAAATGTGAGTTTTAAGAAAATATTAATCCTTGATCCTTAGTTAGGTTAATAACATGTTTGTACATACCTTGAGTGATTCATGCCTAATGGGATCTTGGAGGTATCGAGAGAATATACAAGTCTATTCTTGAGTGATTACGAGTACCTTAAAAATTTTACATAATGTATTACGAATTATACGTTTGTCATTAACAAAACACGAAAAGACTATATCGACTAAACGTCGTAATGTTTGCACTAACAATCTCCCCCTTTTTGATGATGACAAATAAGTAAACCGCAACACATATTAAAATGTATAAGTTACTCGTTTACACTTACTTCTCCCCCTTTTGTCGAATCAAAAAGGTAGTCAACGTCTTTGAAGAAGAGAAGAATTGTGACAACCCGTCAATTTCAGGTCGTTATTTTAATCTCGACTATTACGTATTACGTGTTTGCTTTAATGAGAATTTTAAATTATCGACTAACCGAGAAGGTTATGACTTGAAACTAGTGTAAGAATGTCGATTAGATGAAAACCGACAAGGAATATGTTAGGTATCGATATTATATTCTCAAATAATCATAAAATGATTTTTATTATATTTAATCTTTATTTCTCGTATTTTACGTTTTAACGAATGACGATAACTGTTAGTGATCGCGATACCGACGGATGCCCAAAAACTTACGTTTTATTATCGATTGTCTCGATATTGTATATTTTCGACGTTTCCGATTTAATTGCGTTTTAAGTCGTGTCGAAGCTTTGTTATTATATTTTGAAGCGTTTTAACTTTCGAAAAGTATTTTTGCGAAAACCGAGCCCCGTAAATATTTTTAAAATTTACAATTTATATTTTCTACCTTGTAAACTATTTACTTGCACTTTCGGACCAAAAGAATGCAAATATGGCAAAATCTACCCTCACCCCACTATATAAGGTTTTTCCACTAACTAGCTTTTATTTAAAAACTCATTTAATAAAAAAAATCACCAATTCTCTCTCTTGTTCTTCATTTTGGCCGTCCACCATCAACCCCAATCCACCCAAATTTTTGATTTTCTACTTTGAATCAAGCAAAACTAAGAAAAGACCCACCTTGGAAATTTGATAAGCTTCATATTGGTATAAATTTCTTCCACATGCATCCACTAGATTTTATTTTCAATTTTTGGTGAAGAACTTGATGTTTGATCCATTTTTATGTTTATATATGGTGTTAATGTTATAATATTCATAGTGGGTTTTTGTTGCATGTAAAATTTTTAATTATTTAATTTTTGTGAAATCAAATTTGAGGGTGTTATGAGTTAGTTAGATGTGTTAGTATGATATTAGGATCATATTAGGACTATAGGAATTGTTGGAATGGGTCGAAAAATTGTTTTGGTATGATTTTTAGATAGTCTATTTTAGGCAGTAACTTTAAGGCCATTTTTGAAATTGTTACTGTGATAAACTTGGTAAACTAATAAGATAGAGTCGTAGAGAATTTCGTTAGCTTCGATTTGAGCTAAAGTAGAGCTTCTAACTCATTACGAGCGAAAAGTTATGCTACTTTTAGTATTTGTGTACCGGGAGACGGGTATCGGCACAATCCGAAAATTGTTGTCGATATTTGGAACGAATCTTGGGGACTATAAAATGAGTTTTAAAAATGTTCAAGGGCTGTTGTAAGTTAATAAACCTCAGGTCATGAGTCTATTTTCAAACCCGAGTGTCGGTTTTGCAAACGGAAATGTTTAGATAAGTCAAAATGGTTTTACAAGTCAAAGGCGTAAAACTGTCCGATTTTTGCAACACGAAGGTGTGTCGGGCAGAAGGTCTTAGAAGTAATATTTTTGAATGAAATTTAAACTGATTCTTATTCATATTATGTGTGAGTTTTTCACCAAGTTTCGTCGAAATCGGACATGTCTAGATAGGTTAGATTGGTGTGTACATTTGGAGTGTACATGCTGAGTGGTATTTTGGACACGTAGTTCAATACTTGTATGGCGTGAGTTGAGTATTCACTATTGGACATAGTGACTTACTCGAGTATTAAGTCATTATATAAATGACTTAGTTACTGGTCCGAGGGATGTAAAATGAGGTTTTGACTTGCATTGACTTGGCGTCTTATGACGGGTCAATGTCAAGGGTGTAAGCTTTTAAATGAATAAGTGTTGAATAAAAGGGTATAGTAGTACACTTATATTTTTGTTATTTTTCGGGATTTTCATGGTCATTCGAAATTGACTTTCATATTATTTAAGTATTATTTATACTTGAGTCGTTTATTAACGAACACGCCTTAGTTGGTAGGTTGCGGTCTTCGTGTTTAACGGGCATCACAAATCGTCGGCGATCGTCACGTCACTACTATCGTATCAAGGTGAGTCTATAGCCTCGCTTTAACATGTTTACTTGTTTTATAAAACCCGTGAGGGGGATAACATGCTTGTTTTATTAAAATAAAAGGGGTACGACGAGAAGTTGTGGAAACCCTTATTATTGGAAAAACATTATTATAAATAAAGGGTACAACGAGAAGTTGTGGTAAACCCTCATTCTTTTAAAACTGAACACAAAGGACCCGATTGTATGCTTAGATGAAAGTTGTTATACAAGTTTGTTTAGCCTTAAAAGACCCATGAATCGTGAATTGTTAATCGAAAGGAACGCTAATACTATGGATAGATCTATCGGGGTGACTCCCAGTCCGGTCGCGACTAGCTATCGCGTGGTGTTGTGATGCACCAGTAATGAAACATCGGATGCAATTGTATAAGAGAAATATACGCACTTGGCTAGGTGTGTTGGGCTGAAATAATATATGTTAACGTTCAATTTCACGAGACTTATGAAATAACAACGATAATTATGTCTGATCCACATGATTGTCAACCACGGAAGGTTTATTCAGAATACTTGTGTTCATTTATTTAATTTAAACTCTATAGATTCACTCAACATTTTTGTTGACTTTATAGCATGTTTCATCTCAGGTCCATGAAGAAGGCACTCAGGGAAGGCGGTTTCACGCAGCTTGCTAAATTAAAATGTTTTGGCCCGCTTTTATAAACTATGTTCATTCAAAGAAACTTTTATCATATGGTTGGGTGTGTAAACCTTGAAACTGTTTGGGACCGTATGTGAATTGTTTTATCTTTAAAATGTTGGATGAATGTATGTTTTAACAAAACGACTCATTTTGAGGCGTTTTCTATGATATTGAGGTTGAACCATGATAGTAACACCCAATGACCCTTCCGCTGCTATGACCCGAAATTGGGGGTGTTACAGATTGGCATCAGAGCTCAAGTTATAGAGAACGAAAAGATTTTCCAAAAATATAATTTTGAAATCTTTTGACTATAACATCTGCAAGCGAAACCTCCGAGTTGCCAATGGACGAGAATAAGAAAAGTATATATATGTTATACATATTTAATTATTATTTATGCTTAAAGCATAATGGATTACATTTATTTATAAATGTTTATTATTTGATTATTATAATACTAATACGTGATTTACAAACGTCGCTGATTGTCACAATAGAAATCCCTGTATTTTGACTCATTCCTCGTGAATCTTTGTTCCTTGTCTAAATTCTATTCTTCGTTCTATCATCCTTTCTTGTTTCTTTTCATCCATCTATTCTTATTCTGTGTTATTCATGTTTTGTTATCACAAGCGTTGAATGAATACTCATTTTGATGTGAATTGTGTAACAGGATCATGCCGCCAAAACAGTTGACTGAGACTCAGTTACGTGCTATAGTAGCTGATCAATTTCAGGTATCTATGAATGCATTTATGGAAAATTTGAATAATGGAGCCGGTGGATCTGGTGGAGCTGGTGGATCCGGTGGAGCTGGTGGATCTGGTGGAGCTGGCGATACTGGAGCTGGCAACACTGGAACTGGCGCTACTGGAGCTGGTGCTAATGGAGCTGGTGCTACTGGAGCTGGTGCTACTGGAGCTGGCGCTTCTGGAGCTGATAATACTGGAGCTGGTAATGCGGGAGCTGGCAATGCTGGTGCTGGAGCTGGTGATGCTGATAGACCATTGATTCCTGAAAACAAGAAGTGCAATTATACCTCGTTCATGAAATGCAAACCTCCAACTTTTAAGGGTACTGAAGGCGCTGTTGGGTTAATGCAATGGTTTGAGAAATTAGAATCCGTGTTTCGATTTAGTGGAAGTGAGGAAGGAGATAAAGTGATGTTTGCCTCTGCTACTCTTCAAGGGCGAGCATTAACTTGGTGGAATGGAAGAATGGCATCATTGGGTATGGATGCTGCTTATGCTACACCTTGGGTTGAGGTAAGAAGGTGGATGACTGAGGAATTCTGTCCAAGGAGTGTTATTCAGAGGTTAGAACAGGAACTATATCAGCTGAGACTGAAGGGTACTGACATCGATGGATACACCAACAGATTCCATGAGCTTGCTCTAATTTGTCCAAACAAAGTTAACCCAGAATACTTGAAGGTAGAGCAGTATATTCGAGGCTTACCTACCAACATCCGTGGGGATGTGACCTCTTCTAAACCTGCCAATATTGATGAAGCTGTTCGTATGGCCTACCAACTAATGGGTCAAATCATCCAAGACAAGGCTGATGGTGTTTCTGAAGGCAACAAAAGAAGAGCTGAAAATGACAGTGATGATCGTGGTGATAACCGTCAATCTCACAACAGAAATCAAAACCGAAGGAGGGGCAACGCTAATGCGATGACTGAAGCTGCAACTGCGGACAAGGGAACCAGATGTTAACACTGCAAGAAGTCTCATACTGGTGAATGTGCTAAGTGTGGAAAGTGCAACAAGTTAGGTCACAAGACTGAGGACTGTTGGGGACCAGGAAAGAAGGGAGTGACGTGTTATAACTGCCAAGGTAAAGAACACATAAGGAACCAATGTCCTCAACCTCCGAAGAATGCCCGTGGTGGAGATAACCAAGGAAAAGCTTATCAGTTGGGTGAAGCCGAAGCGAAGAAAAACCCGAAAGTTGTCACTGGTACGTTTTTTCTGAACAACCGTTATGCTACAGCTTTATTTGATTCTGGTGCGGACAAAAGCTTTGTGTCTACAAGTTTTAGTACCTTAATTGATATCAAACCGGTCGAATTAGACGCAAGTTATGAGGTAGAACTAGCTGATGGTAAATTAGTGAGTACCAATCGTGCGCTCCTAGGATGTTCTCTTAATCTCTTGAACCGTATTTTTAAGATAGACTTGATGATTGTCGAATTGGGAAGTTTTGATATTATTATCGGAATGGATTGGTTATCCAAGTATAACGCGTCTATCTTGTGTGGAGAAAAGAAAGTTAGGATTCCCTTGGATGACAAGACCATGGTTATAGAAGGTGATCAACGTAATTCACGACTGAAAATCGTTTCGTGCATTAAGGCTCGTAAGTATATCGAAAGAGGCTGTGAGTTATTCCTAGCTAAAGTAGTGGAGAAAGAATCGAAGGAGAAACGTGCTGAAGATGTACCTGTTATCCGTGACTTTCCTGAAGTATTTCCGGAAGATTTGCCTGGACTTCCTCCCCCAAGGCAAGTAAAATTCCAAATTGACCTAATTCCTGGTGCTGCACCCGTGGCTCGTGTGCCATATCGTTTTGCACCATCCGAGCTGAAGGAGTTATCTGTGCAATTGCAAGAGCTATCTGATAAAGGTTTTATACGACCGAGTTCGTCACCTTGGGGAGCCCCTGTTCTTATTCGTTAAGAAGAAAGATGGTTCGTTTCATATGTGTATTGATTACCGAGAGTTGAATAAGCTAACGATCAAGAATCGTTATCCGCTTCCAAGAATTGATGATTTATTCGATCAACTTCAAGTTTCTCGTGTTTTCTCCAAGATCGATCTTCGTTCCGGTTACCATCAACTTCGCATACGTGAGGAAGATATTCCTATTACGGCGTTTAGAACTCGTTATGGTCATTATGAGTTTCTGGTTATGCCTTTTGGTTTGACTAATGCACCTGCTGTATTCATGGATTTAATGAATCGCATTTGTAAGCCGTATCTTGATAAATTCGTGATCGTTTTCATAGATGATATTCTAATCTACTCCAAGAGCAATGAAGAGCATGTCGAGCACTTAAGGATTATCTTGAACTTGTTGAAGAACGAAAAGTTATACGCTAAGTTCTCAAAGTGTGATTTTTGGCTTAATTCTGTACAATTTCTCGGACATGTGATCGATAAAAGTGGAGTACATGTTGATCCTGCAAAGATCGAAGCCATCAAGAATTGGAGTGCTCCGACTACTCCAACTGAAGTACGACAATTTCTAGGTTTGGCTGGTTATTACCGAAGGTTTATTGAAGGATTCTCTTTGATATCGAAACCATTAACGAAGCTGAGTCAGAAGAATAAACCGTATGTGTGGGGCGATGATGAAGAAGAAGCTTTCCAAACACTGAAGATGAAACTCTGTAGTGCGCCGATTTTATCGTTACCTGAAGGAAGTGAAGACTTTGTTGTTTATTGCGATGCATCTCTTCGAGGATACGGTGCTGTTCTCATGCAACGCGAAAAGGTGATCGCATATGCCTCTAGACAATTAAGGAAGAGTGAGGAGAACTACACCACCCATGACTTGGAATTGGGCGCTGTGGTTTTTGCTCTGCGGCTTTGGAGACATTATCTGTATGGTACGAAGTGTACAGTATTCACTGATCATAAAAGCCTACAATACATATTGGATCAAAAGGAGCTGAATATGAGGCAACGTCGATGGGTTGAACTATTGAGTGATTACGACTGCGAAATTCGTTATCATCCGGGAAAGGCGAACGTGGTAGCTGACGCGTTAAGTCGAAAGGAAAGGGAGAAACCGATTCGAGTGCTTGATTTGGTGGTGACAGTTCATAATGACTTACCTGAGCAGATTCGGAACGCACAAGTCGAAGCATGCAAGAAGGAAAATATTGCTGCCGAAAGATTTAGAGGAGACGGTGAAACATTTGAGACGCGATCCGATGGCATCAAATGTTTGATAGGTCGAATTTGGTTACCATTCTTCGGTGGACTAAGAGACTTGATTATGCTAGAATCTCATAAGTCCAAGTATTCTATTCATCCTGGATCGGACAAAATGTACCAAGACTTGAAAAAGTTATACTGGTGGCCGAATATGAAAGCTGATATTGCAACATATGTCGCGAAATGCTTAACATGTGCAAAAGTGAAAGCTGAATATCAGAAGCCATCAGGATTACTTGTCCAACCTGAAATTCCAGTCTGGAAATGGGAGCGAATTACGATGGACTTCATCACAAAACTCCCAAGGACACCGTCTGGGTTCGATGCAATTTGGGTTATTGTCGATCGTTTAACTAAATCCGCTCATTTTATTCCAATCAACGAGAGGTTTGGTTTGGAGAAACTCGCCGATATTTATCTGAAGGAAATCGTGTGCAAGCATGGTGTTCCTATTTCAATCATTTCCGATAGAGATAGTCGTTTTGCTTCTGGATTTTGGAGATCACTTCAAAAGTCGTTAGGAACCAATTTGGATATGAGCACAACCTATCATCCGCAAACTGATGGGCAAAGCGAAAGAATAATCCAAACTTTGGAGGATATGCTACGTGCTTGTGTGATAGACTTTGGAAGTAGCTGGGATAAGCACTTACATTTGGCCGAATTCTCGTACAATAACAGTTATCACGCGATTATTAAAGCTGCACCTTTTGAAGCACTTTATGGGAGAAGATGTAGATCACCCGTTAGCTGGAGTGAGGTTGGTGATGCCCAACTCACTGGACCAGATTTGATTAGGGAAACGACGGATATGATTGTGCAAATCAAGAATAGGTTGTTGTCTGCTCGAAGCCGACAGAAGAGTTATGCGGATGTGAGAAGAAAACCATTGGAGTTTAACGTGGGAGATAAGGTTATGCTAAAGGTATCACCATGGAAAGGTGTTGTACGATTTGGAAAACGTGGGAAGTTGAGTCCTCGTTATATCGGACCATTCAAGATTACATCTAGAGTAGGACCCGTGGCATACCAACTTGAACTACCACAAGAACTGTATGGGATTCATAACACTTTTCACGTGTCGAATCTGAAGAAGTGTTTATCCGATGAAGAACTCGTTATACCGTTAGACGAGGTTAAGGTTGATAAAAAGTTGCACTTTATCGAAGAACCAGTCGAGATCATGGATCGTGAGGTCAAGCAACTGAAGCAAAGCCGAATACCTATCGTCAAAGTTCGATGGAACTCTCGAAGAGGACCGGAGTTTACTTGGGAACGAGAAGACCAAATGTGGAAGAATTACCCTCATCTCTTTGATTTCAACAAGCGATCGGGCAAGAACGCAAGTTGATCTTCGAGGGTGAAGATCCTAATTTGGTGGGGATAATGTGACAACCCGTCAATTTCAGGTCGTTATTTTAATCTCGACTATTACGTATTACGTGTTTGCTTTAATGAGAATTTTAAATTATCGACTAACCGAGAAGGTTATGACTTGAAAATAGCGTAAAAATGTCGATTAGATGAAAACCGACAAGGAATATGTTAGGTATCGATATTATATTCTCAAATAATCATAAAATGATTTTTATTATATTTAATCTTTATTTCTCGTATTTTACGTTTTAACGAATGACGATAACTATTAGTGATCGCGATACCGACGGATGCCCAAAAACTTACGTTTTATTATCGATTGTCTCGATATTGTATATTTTCGACGTTTCCGATTTAATTGCGTTTTAAGTCGTGTCGAAGCTTTGTTATTATATTTTGAAGCGTTTTAACTTTCGAAAAGTATTTTTGCGAAACCCGAGCCCCGTAAATATTTTTAAAATTTACAATTTACATTTTCTACCTTGTAAACTATTTACTTGCACTTTTGGACCAAAAGAATGCAAATATGGCAAAATCTACCCTCACCCCACTATATAAGGTTTTTCCACTAACTAGCTTTTATTTAAAAACTCATTTAATAAAAAAAAATCACCAATTCTCTCTCTTGTTCTTCATTTTGGCCGTCCACCATCAACCCCAATCCACCCAAATTTTTGATTTTCTACTTTGAATCAAGCAAAACTAAGAAAAGACCCACCTTGGAAATTTGATAAGCTTCATATTGGTATAAATTTCTTCCACATGCATCCACTAGATTTTATTTTCAATTTTTGGTGAAGAACTTGATGTTTGATCCATTTTTATGTTTATATATGGTGTTAATATTAGAATATTCATAGTGGGTTTTTGTTGCATGTAAGATTTTTAATTATTTAATTTTTGTGAAATCAAATTTGAGGGTATTATGAGTTAGTTAGATGTGTTAGTATGATATTAGGATCATATTAGGACTATAGGAATTGTTGGAATGGGTCGAAAAATTGTTTTGGTATGATTTTTAGATAGTCTATTTTAGGCAGTAACTTTAAGGCCATTTTTGAAATTGTTACTGTGATAAACTTGGTAAACTAATAAGATAGGGTCGTAGAGAATTTCGTTAGCTTCGATTTGAGCTAAAGTAGAGCTTCTAACTCATTACGAGCGAAAAGTTATGCTACTTTTAGTATTTGTGTACCGGGAGACGGGTATCGGCACAATCCGAAAATTGTTGTCGATATTTGGAACGAATCTCGGGGACTATAAAATGAGTTTTAAAAATGTTCAAGGGCTGTTGTAAGTTGATAAACCTCAGGTCATGAGTCTATTTTCAAGCCCGAGTGTCGGTTTTGCAAACGGAAATGTTTAGATAAGTCAAAATGGTTTTACAAGTCAAAGGCGTAAAACTGTCCGGTTTTTGCAACACGAAGGTGTGTCGGGCAGAAGGTCTTAGAAGTAATATTTTTGAATGAAATTTAAACTGATTCTTATTCATATTATGTGTGAGTTTGTCACCAAGTTTCGTCGAAATCGGACATGTCTAGATAGGTTAGATTGGTGTGTACATTTGGAGTGTACATGCTGAGTGGTATTTTGGACACGTAGTTCAATACTTGTATGGCGTGAGTTGAGTATTCACTATTGGACATAGTGACTTACTCGAGTATTAAGTCATTATATAAATGACTTAGTTACTGGTCCGAGGGAAGTAAAATGAGGGTTTGACTTGCGTTGACTTGGCGTCTTATGACGGGTCAATGTCAAGGGTGTAAGCTTTTAAATGAATAAGTGTTGAATAAAAGGGTATAGTAGTACACTTATATTTTTGTTATTTTTCGGGATTTTCATGGTCATTTGAAATTGACTTTCATATTATTTAAGTATTATTTATACTTGAGTCGTTTATTAACGAACGCGCCTTAATTGGTAGGTTGCGGTCTTCGTGTTTAACGGGCATCACAAATCGTCGGCGATCGTCACGTCACTACTATCGTATCAAGGTGAGTCTATAGCCTCGCTTTAACATGTTTACTTGTTTTATAAAACCCGTGAGGGGGATAACATGCTTGTTTTATTAAAATAAAAGGGGTACGACGAGAAGTTGTGGAAACCCTTATTATTGGAAAAACATTATTATAAATAAAGGGTACAACGAGAAGTTGTGGTAAACCCTCATTCTTTTAAAACTGAACACAAAGGACCCGATTGTATGCTTAGATGAAAGTTGTTATACAAGTTTGTTTAGCCTTAAAAGACCCATGAATCATGAATTGTTAATCGAAAGGAACGCTAATACTATGGATAGATCTATCGGGGTGACTCCCAGTCCGGTCGCGACTAGCTATCGCGTGGTGTTGTGATGCACCAGTAATGAAACATCGGATGCAATTGTATAAGAGAAATATACGCACTTGTCTAGGTGTGTTGGGCTGAAATAATATATGTTAACGTTCAATTTCACGAGACTTATGAAATAACAACAATAATTATGTCTGATCCACATGATTGTCAACCACGGAAGGTTTATTCAGAATACTTGTGTTCATTTATTTAATTTAAACTCTATAGATTCACTCAACATTTTTGTTGACTTTATAGCATGTTTTATCTCAGGTCCATGAAGAAGGCACTCAGGGAAGGCGGTTTCACGCAGCTTGCTAAATTAAAATGTTTTGGCCCGCTTTTATAAACTATGTTCATTCAAAGAAACTTTTATCGTATGGTTGGGTGTGTAAACCTTGAAACTATTTGGGACCGTATGTGAATTGTTTTATCTTTAAAATGTTGGATGAATGTATGTTTTAACAAAACGACTCATTTTGAGGCGTTTTCTATGATATTGAGGTTGAACCATGATAGTAACACCCAATGACCCTTCCGCTGCTATGCCCCGAAATTGGGAGTGTTACAAGAATCAACTGTCACACCCCACCATGGCGGAATATGGGGCGCGACGTATGGATATCATCACAACGATAGCGTGTCTATAGAGTTAACTAAATGAAATAGAAATGTCATAAAAAGGTGACACAATGTCATGACAATATCTCAAATAATGCAGGCGTCTAGGTAAGTAGGTAACATGCCTACCTCTTACCAAAGACTTACAAATGAACAAACATCAAACATATAGGTACCATAAGGTTCACTTAATCAAAAAACAAAATAAAATCTAAGAAGGAACGGGGATCTCCTTCTATATGCAATCCTAAGGCATTCAAGTCTAGCCACTTCTATCCTCAAGCTTAAACACATTCATACCTGAAAGAGACACTAAAACACGTCAACATAAAGTTGGTGAGAGTCATAGGTTTAGACTCCAACGCTAAATCAGTTACAAGCTGTGAATAACAACCATCAACACAATAACATATGGACAATGTGTTACAAGTATGCATTAACAACTAGCATTCAAGATTAATCAATCATCACAATTCCAAAGCATCACGCCTTACCAACAACCACAATTTCCAAGGCATCACGCCTTACCAACAACCATGGTACCATAGGCGCCCATACACCTATGTACCTATCCCAAGGCTACTACCTTGTCATTTTCCATTTGTCCCATAGACGATCACGTTATGTACCTATCCCAAGGCCCCTACCTTGTCAAACCACAATAACTGAGACGGCACGTGTCCCCCGATCCAAATCATACACAATCAAGAATCACATAGCAGTTAATCACACAATGTACACACAAGTCCATCACAAACACAAAACATTCACAACATAATTTATAAAAACAAGACAGTGTCTCTTCCATCCCATCTGGAAGTCAAAATCAATATTAAACATGAGACTATGAAACTCACCTGATTGCTTCTTCAAAAGTCCTCGCACTAGCAACAAGCTAACAAACCAAAAATACGCAATCAAAATATGAACCAATCACTAAGATGGCTCATCAACCTATGATGGACATCTAACCTCCTCTCATATAGATACCTCATATATGAGTTCTAAACACCCCATTACCCTTCCTTAACAAGTCCTTAACTTGGTTAATTTTAATAACTATCCCGTTCATATTTTACACAAAACAGTCCTAGTTTTTAGGTCTCAAAACTTTACGTCAAACGTCCACTTAAACATACCCATGGTTTCTGTAAAAGGAATATTCATACTTTTACATATGTTAGCTAAAATCTCCCACTTGCCCTAACCTTAAGCTACTATTAAGGCCCCGATATATGTATATATATTGATACCTATCCACAATTCACTGATTTTAAACGTATGAAAAGTTTGTTACCATTAGAGGGTCTTACCCTAAACCAAAACCTTAGCCCAAGTGCAGATACTTTCTAAAATATATAAACCATCTATCATGTTCGTGAGAAGATCCCAATACAACCCTAAGTACCCCAACCAACCCAAAACTTAAAAAGAAAACAGCCTGATTACAAAACTGTTTTGACCTCCGACTGTTGTAACCTGTTTTTGACCCACTTCCCGAGCTCCATTTTAGTTCTCGTTTCTTGCATTGGAAATCTACTTCATTTACCTTTTCAGAGATACTTGGATCGCATCTTGAATGTTCCTAGAACTCCCGATATGATCAAAACAATTGACTCAAAATTCTGCCCAGTTTTTAAAAACGGGTTTAACAAAATCAACCTCATTAATTAACCCTAATCCCTCTAATTACAAGCCCTAATCTATGTAATCATTATAACACCATTAATATAACATTATTTTACTGTTGTTAAATTAAACCCTAACCTAAATCCATCATAAGATGATTATAAAAACATAAAAACAATTAAATTAAAAAGGGTTAAGAAGGTTTTACCTTTAAATTAATGGAAGATGAGAAAAACCCAATTTTATGAAGAACCCTAATTTTTCTCCTCTATTTAGTCGACTATAAACTCCAGGAAGTATAATAAATTCGTTTGTTATGAGGTGTTGTGTTCTTTATATAGCACAAAATCCTAGTCCAACTACAAGCCCACTTACCTTATTTCCCTTTTTCCTTTTTTTCCCTTCTTTGGTGCGTCCAAACCAACCCAAACACCCCTTAAATTCGTTTTTTTTTCTTTTTATTATTAATATATGTATTAATAATATTACCTTAACTTACCTTAATTTATTTCAGCTCCTAAATCCTCCAAAACCTCAAAACCGTAAAACTAGTCAAATTTACGCGTTTTACCGTAAAAGACGTAAAATATACACTTTTATAAAAAATCTCAAATTTTGAAATAAACTTTATAACTAAGTCCCAAATGACTTAAAACCATCCCGAAAAGTATTCATATGACTAATTACCCCATCCGAGACCTCTAAATGCTATCGTAAAAATACGATTTTCTATAATACATATACGTATACGTAAACCACTAAATAACGCCATCTCACTTCATAGTCACCACCATGTGAACTCATAAACACGAACTAACCCCATCATAACATTATATAATGTACCACGCAATACACGAACGATGACTAACATCCAATCCAAGGCTCAAATATAAACATATTGCCCGTAAACGCACACTAAGCACATAATCAAAGTCAAACAGTCAAAAGTGACAAATCCAAAATCTAGGGTTGTCACATCAACATCGAGAGAGCACACATCGAAGGTGGTAGTCATCAATTGCACGTCATTTGAGGAAGAGAAGAATTGACGTCAAAAGAGCTTGTAAAAAAATAGTCATCCCTTGTAGTCGTCGGTTGAGAAGCGAGAATCCAAACCGTAGACCCATCATCTAAAGATATTGAGTTTGTGTCATCCTAGTGAAGTCTTCAATCACCATAGGTTAACTAACTCCAAGCATAATAATATGCTTATCTTCGAGATTCCAAAATTTATTACTTGCAAAATGTTTGATGAATGCAATTTAAGTGAGTCAACGATCACAAATATAATGGGTTAAACTCTTAAAAATGCTCCCCCTGGATATGAGCTCCCCCTTGCTTGAGTTACAAACAAAGCAAGAAAATTGACAAGCTACAAAGAAGGGTTAGATGTCCTACAAAACAAGGTTAGTGGACAACATCATATATAGCAATGTCACCCAAGCGGAATTTGCTTTTAACAACTCGAGTACAAAGAGAGGGACTCAAGAGAAAGCTAAAAAAATCTTAACTTTTTAGAAGTGTCAAAAGTTAAGAAAAATAATTGGGCAATTAGATAGAAAAGAGAACCTAACTTATTTTGGTGACACCAAAAAAATTATATAAAGAGGACTAAGAAAGAAAAGAGATGTACAATTTATAAGAAAATTATTGTCGAACGGAAATACTCCACTTTAATATCATGGAAAAAATACCAAACTAAAGAGACTATGGCATGGAAAATAGAACAATTCCACATAGTCGAAAAGAGAGAAAGAATGACTATGATGGAAAAAGAAAATGAGGACGATAAACTGTTAGCCTCAAAATATTGAGTCAAACAATAATGATCGTTCATAGGTTTATTATGTATTGATTATTAGAACGTTGTAACATGTAGTAGAATAGTCGTGATAATACGGGCTTGATGGCTAGCTTAAAAGGCCTCTTTCAAGGTACTAAGCATTTATTTAAGCCCGACCCAACCTATATAGCCCATAAAAGCCCGCATGTGGGTGAACTATATAAACTCCCCTCCTAGCATGTTAGGAGGGTTGGTTGTTCATTTTTCACACACTTCTCAATCTAATATTCCCCAAGTTTCCAACCATTCTCTCTCTTTTCTCTCTCTACTTTCTCTCTCTACAAATCATCTTCTTTCTTTCTTCTTTCATAATTAATTTATCAAATCAACTATGGTGAAGTGAATAAATATGGAAACAACATTTGGTATCAACCGCCACAGGGTAGATTCAGGATTGGTTTTGGTTATTCATTAATTTCGTGGGTTTTCGTAGATCATCACCTCTCGTTTTCAATAAATTTTTGTGTTTTCGTGGTCCAAATCTTCATAAGAATCTCCTATATAGTTGTGGTAGGGATTTGTGATAGTTTTCTTGGTTAAAAGCGCAAACTTTTGGGGCGTTTGGCTCGATTTTGGTGGAAAAATCTTGAAAAATACGGTTTTTGTCCGAGATCCACTTTTCTAGGAAACATTCCGGAATTTGCCATAATTTCGCAATAATTTGAATATTGCCGAATTGAATGTTTCTACATATTACGGAATTGAATGTTTTTGCAACATTGCGGAATTGAATCAATTTTTAGTATTGCGGAATTGAATCATTTTCAATATTGCGGAACTGAATCATTTTCAATATTGCAAATTGAATCATTTTCAGTATTGCGGAATTGAATCATTTTCAATATTGCAGAATTGAATCATTTTCAATATTGCGGAATTGAATCATTTTTAATATTGCGAATTTGAATCATTTTTAATATTGCGGAATTGAATCATTTTGAATATTGCGGAATCGAATCATTTGGATATTGCGGAACTGAATCATTTTGATATTGCGGAATTATTCATATTACGGAATAATTGAGTTAAGATTGCGGAATCACTGAATT
Source organism: Glebionis coronaria (assembly GCA_025667525.1). Classification (NCBI taxonomy): domain Eukaryota; kingdom Viridiplantae; phylum Streptophyta; class Magnoliopsida; order Asterales; family Asteraceae; genus Glebionis; species Glebionis coronaria. The sequence continues at coordinate 397,420,576 of CM046878.1, forward strand.
AAACATTGCAGAATCGAATGACATGAACATTGCGAAATCACCAATCTTTTTATTTAAGCACTTTTAGACTTAGCCAGTATTTAGACTAGTTTCGGAATATTGTTTACCAAAAAAACAATTCAAAGTTTTTAAATTTTTGGCGAAACGTAAAATTTTTCGACCCAAAATTCAAATTTTCGGACCAAAATTCAAATTTTTAGGGCACAATTCAAATTTGTTAGGTTTTATTTTTCGTCAAAATTTTCACTTTTGAAATTTTTCCCTACTAGTTATTGGCTATTTCGAACTCGATTTCAAAATTTGGTAATTAAAAATTTTTGGTTTACCGTTATATCGGACTGGAGAATTTATTGTCCAACTAAGGAAAAATCGCAATTTTCGAAATTTCAACCACAATCAAATCACACCATATCTACTTAAGATCCGAAGTCACTTCATCAACTGTGTCACCCATTATGGATTCAGTCACACAAGATGTGCATGCACTCAAATCCAAGATGTCGGTTGCAAAAGAACGACGCATGACACACTTTAGATCACTCCATTCACACCTTCAAGTTCTTTCAAATGCTGATTTAAAAGGCACTCGCGTCGAACTTGGATTCAAATGGGTATTCATGTCACTAAATTGTCAAGATATTGAGACATTCACAAGCACAATGCTACTCAATGCAGATCACCTTGAACAACAACTTGCCAACGATGAATTTTAAGAGGTTGAATCCATAGATGCTGTTTGGTTCTTGGAAATCAGTTTCAACAATTTCTTGATACACAGGTCTCTGTACATTATGATCAAGAATTCATAAACAAATACTTCTTTGAATATACTCGGTTAGAAGTTCAAGAATTCAAGAAGACATTTCTTCAACACATGAGTGATGTAAGGAAATCCATTGCCAAAAGTACACGTCATAAACTATAAGTTGAAAGACGGGTGAATAACAGAGTAATGCAGAAGAACGAGAGAAATGTCGAAGATGATCAAACATTGGATGATTTTTCGATTGTCACAGAAAGCAGCGGGACAGAATCAGAAAAGCAGCATACCAACAACAACTCAGGGAATGATCAAGCAGCCGATGATGCAGATATCAGGCCCATATATGATGAGGCGCCAATGGCTGAGGTACAATTAACTGTTGTGTATGATGATCATCAATATATTGATTCTAAGATTCATGAGCTTGAAACTATGTTAGCTCAAAAGACAAAAGATTTTGAGGATGCCAATGTCACACCCCACCATGGCGGAATAGGGGACGCGACGCATGGATATCATCACAACAATAGCGTGACCATAGAGAGAACTATATGAATTAGAAATGTCATAAAAGGTGACACAAATGTCATGACAATATCTCATCAAATCAGGAGTCTATGTAAGTAGGTAACAATCCTACCTCTTACCCAAGACAAACAAATAACACAACAAATCAACAAATAGGTTCATAGTATCACTTATTGAAACAAACAAAAAAATAAACTAAGAAGGAACGGGGATCTCCTTCTAAATGCATTCCTACGCGACTCCAATCCTAGCCACATATGTTCTCACGCTTAACCAATTTATCACCTGAAAGAGACACTAAAACACGTCAACACAATGTTGGTGAGAGTCATAGGTTTAGACTCAAACGCCAAAATCAAACCATAAGCTGTGAATAATAACCAAATTTAAGAACATATGGACAATGTGATACAAACATGCATTAACAACTAATATTCAATATTTAACAAACCAAACCAAATCCAAGGCTCCCAGCCTTACCAAACACCATGGTCCCATAGGCGCCCATACATCTATGAACCAATCCCAAGGCCCTGCCTTGTCATTATCCATTGGTCCCATAGATTCTCACACATCTATGTACCTCCCTAAGGCCCCGCCTTGTCAACATCCCCTTGGTACCAAGTCAAAACATAAAACAATCATGAATCCACTAGCAGTTAATCACATAAGTATGCACAAGTCCATCACCAACCACAAAACGTTCACAACATAATTTATAAAAACAAGACAGTGTCTGTTCCATCCCATCTGGAAGTCAAAATCATTAATAGAGATGGGACTATGAAACTCACCTGATTGAGCTTCTCCAAAAATCCGCGCACTAGCAAAAAGCTAACAAACAAAAGCACACAATCAAATCATGAACCTAACACTAAAATGGCTTATCAACCTATTATGGACATCTAACATTCTCCCATATATATACCTCATTTATATGCTATAAGCATCTCATTACACCCCTCTATAAAGCCCTTAACTCAGTTTACTTCATAACCCGTCCCGTTAACATTTTACCCAAAACAGTCCCGGTTTTTAGGTCTCCAAACTATATGCCAAACGCCCACCTAAACATACACATGATCTCTGTAAAGGAAACCCTATTCTCTTAAATATGTTAGCTAACATCTCCCTTTTGCCCCAAACTTAAAGCTACTATTAAGGCCCCGATATATATATTTATATATATATATATATATATATATATATATATATATATATATATATATATATATATATATATATATATATATATATATATATATATATATATATATATATATATATATATATATACTTCTGCCTATCCGCATTTTACCGATTTTGAACATACAAAACGTTTGTTATGATTAGGGGGTCTTACCCTAAACCCATTTGCTTAGCCACCCTTCAGGTCTCTTATTTAATATATAAAACAACACCCATGCTCATTAGAGGGCTCAAGTGTACTCCTAAGTACCCCAATCACCTTAAAACGTTAAATTAAACCCGACTAATTTCAAAAATGTTTTGACCTTCGACTGTTGTAACCTGTTTTTGACCCGCCTCCCGACCTCTAATTTAGTTCGCGTTTCTTGAATTTGAAAGCCACTTCAATTACCTATTCAGGGATTCTTGGATCGCAAAATAAGAGTTTGTAGAACTCTAGATATTATCAAAACAAGTGACTAACAAATTTGCCCAGTTTTTAAAAACGAATTTAAACATGATTAAACCCTAATTAACATCACTAATAATCACCAATCATTATCCTAATCATGTTAATTGTTATAAATCCCCTAATTACAGATCTATTAACAACTCTAATCCATCATATAAATTGATTACATAAAACTTGAAGCCTTAATGCTATAAAACAAGAAAACTATAAGAATTAAATCAAGATTTTTACCTCAAATCTTCAAGAAAATTATTTTTGATGAATCCCTAAATTAGGGCTTGTAAAATTTGGCCAAAAGGGGAGAAAATTAATGAAAAACTGATTTTTGTGATATAAGCATGGTATTTATATGTTTTATTAAAAAGGCTTTTCCAAATTGGGCTCAAGTTGGGTCTTTTTTCCCACTATCCTTTCTTTTTCTTTTCTAGTCGGTTTAAAACCCGATTCATATATATATATATATATATATTTTTTTTTCTTTTTAAGACTTATTAATATATTATGAATAATACCTTAATTTACCCTAATTTATTTCAGCTCCTAAAACCTCCAAAACCTCAAAAACCGTAAAACTAGTCAAATTTACGCGTTTACCGTAAACGTAAAATATACAGTTTTATCTTAAATTTTGAAATAAACTTTATAACTAAGTCCTAAATGACTTAAAACCATCCCGAAAAATACTCACATGCCTAAACACCTTACCCGAGACCTCTAAATGCTAAACCTCAAATCCTAAAAAAATACGATTTACTATAATACTTATACGTATACGTAAACACCAAAATAACACCATTTCATTTCATAGTCACCAATTTGTGACCTCATGAACATGAAATAACCGTTCCTTGATTTACTTATGAGTACCATATACCCATAAACGATGTCCACACCAACTTCGTTCACGCAAAATAAACATGTAAACACACAAAACACATAGTCACACATAAAAAAACCTAAAAATAAGACCAAGTGACGAATCTCAAAACCACGGTTGTCACATCACTCCCTCCTAATAGAAATCTCGTCCCGAGATTTACTCCTTAGGATCGTCATTATCAAATAGCTGAGGATACTTGCTCCTCATAAATCCTTCCCGTTCCTACGTGAACTCTAGTCCACGTTCCAAATTCCATCTTACCATAACTACGGTATATTACCCTTTTTTCCAACGTCTTAGCTTCACGACCCAAAATCTCTACCGGCTCTTCGATGAAACGAAGACTCGTATCGATACTAATATCATCTAACGGTACTTGCAAGTCGGTTATTGCTAAGCATTTCCTCAAGTTTGATACATGAAATACATCATGCACACTACTCAATTCCTCCGGTAATCTCAACCTATACGCCACTAGCCCAATCCTTTCAAGGATTTTAAATGGACCCACAAATCTAGGTGCTAACTTCCATTTCTTTCCAAACCACATCACTCCTTTCCATGGTGAAACCTCTAACATAACCTTACCTCCAATCTTAAATCCCAACGGCTTATGCCTCTCGTCCGCACAACTCTCTTGTCGGTTCTTTGCCATTTTCAACCTCTCCTTAAGCACTGCCACCACCTCCATAGTTTTCCGATCCACCTCCGGTCCAATACGTTGGCCGCTTCTAACTTCATCCCACTATAACGGTGATCCACCTCATATCCTATGAATTAACTCCAACAGTTTCTACTACAATTCCTATCACCAGACCTAACGGCTTCTATCCTCTATGGATTTTCCATCATTCAGAAGTTCACCCAACCTTTATCACATCTAATGGTATATGCAGATTTTCATAACCAAAAGCTTCCCATAACATTCACATGAAACATGTCATAACCACCACCTCATCCTTGCTTTCCCATGCTCAGAACCAAGTAACTAACAATCCTTCATACTAACAGGTGCTACACCTTTTCTCTAAGTGAACGTTCCATTGTTCGTGACTACTAACCTCTTGCTCTATCGGTTTCTCTTCAATATCACCCCACTATCTTCACAACCTCTTGCTCCCTCGAATCATTCTTCCTCCATACTACTTTTCGCTTGTCTCTCCACAATCTTAATTTACATACCATCTTATATCCCGTCTTCAGCCTATAATTTAGGTGTTTCCTCCTTTATTCCTTACATCCTCATCAATGGGGAATATGCCCCTCTCACCGGTGACTCTCTCTTTGTAGGAGAATTCTTCCTAATATAATGCGTTCTCCAACTATCTCCTAATCTCACGCCAATGCTCTAGGCGTCTTTCTCAATTACCCCTATAGTATGCTCATACCAAACATTAGTCTATCAACGGTATACTACGCTTGCTTCCCATCGTTTCTTCCCTTACCATAATCCTTCATAAGGCATTCCATACATATTAGGCTAACTTTTACGCAAAACCCTCTATTCCATCACATCCGTACGCAATCCTCCCAACTTCTCAACTACGTGACTTCTCATTCCTCTTGAAATATGAGATGAATTAGTCAGTCTATCGACTATCACCCAACTCTCATCGTACTTATTCCTCCACCCTATTATGTATCCCTTTCACCAACCTCGTCCTTACATCGCCCTTTCTAAGCTACTCCTATCTATGTAGGAAGTATAGTCTACGTCCCTTTTCTCTATATGATTGTCCAAGCCACGCAACATACATGTTGACGCGTTCTCTACTTTAGATAACTCAACTCGTGCAACCTACATCCTTCATCCAAACCACCCTAATACGTCATCCATATAGTTCAAGTTCGTCTCAGCTTCACTTCATTCTTTTTATTCCATGTCTCATCAACCATGCTTGCCTTTCCCAGATGGTACTTGTCCTTGCAATTTTCTTTCATCACTTAACTCCACCATCACCTTTTCCAAATGTTCAATCAAGATGATTAAATATGTGTTGGAGACGTTCATGATCTGCATAGATCATTCTTTACGTCTTGTACCCCAAATGCCTCTAGCATTCTAGGCAGATATAACAATCCAGCTCCACTAACTAAGTATATCTAGTTCTTCCTAATCTTTAGTTCCCACAACGTATAAACAACCGCCTTTCTTTGTCGTTCTCGTATACATCCAAATCCTTGCTCCACGTATCGTCATGCTTCGCGAATTCATTCAGTCCTTCCGATAATTCCAAGATCTGATCATTATCCAATCCACCTCTTCAGCCTCCAAAACGCTTCCTCACCCTTCTTCACTTTGCCCCTTGCTGGTTCCACGATATGCCATCATCTTTGACTACTCGTCCTGGCCAACTTAATCCTAAAACTCACACTTGAAAATCTTACGTATAATTCCCTTTCCTAACAACTTCAAAACCAAATCATAATTCGCCTCAATCTTCTTCACTTTCCCCCTTGCTGGTTCCACGATATGCCATCATCTCTGACTACTCGTTTATATAATGTCATGCACCCCCGGTTCATTGACTCCATGAAAACTGCTAGCGCCTCGGCGAAGCCAAAATCATAACCATAAACCCAAAGCGTTCATACAACATCCTTAGCAGTTTTAACTACGTCCTCCTTGCACCCTCTCTTAGAAGCAATACGAATAAGTTTCTACCTCTTTCTACTCGCGAAAATCTAGGCGTATTCTAAAAGACCAATACTTCCTCTTATCAGACCACTCAACCGCTTTTCACAGCCAATCTACTACTAAGCAACTCAAATTTTACCTTGCATCCATTGCAATTTCTAACAACTCTTGCTCTTAGAATCATTCCATCAACAATTTCCTTGGAAAGGCACTAACTACAACTCCTCTCACTTCTCCTACTTGCTCTATTTATGGTTCTACCTCATAGTAATAGGCAAACCTACTAAATCTCAGGAAATTTTCAGAAAACTTACATGCCTTACGAACAATCATAAATACCTTTGAGGTATTATATCCCCTTCCAACACTCTCTATGGCGCGTTACTTGTGCCAATATCCATACATTATACAAATCTCTATTCATCTCCCTTGGCACTCCTAGGAGACCTCATGACCACATTAGTTCGTCTACGAACTTCTAACTCTTTCCTCCCCACTAAGGGCATTCCGACGATTCTCTCATGGTCACCTACTTAATCATGTAGGCGCGACCAAGTCTTTCATATGACTACCTCAACGCTCCCAAATGAATACGCAACCAAAACTACATCCTAAATCCACTAGATACGATCAACGAATCAAACCCACGGATAACTAACCACATTTCACGTACACGAGTTAAAACAGACCAAAACCACGATAACTAAAAAGGAAAACTCAAGCAGGTACGAATTCAAATGACTCATGACAAAGAAAAATGATCCAAGAAACACTTAATCGCAACCAAAACATCTTACGCCCCGCGACATATTATTTAAACCGTGCACAAGATCGACTTTTCCAAAAGAATATTTTTTTATATTTTTTCTTCTTTACCTCCCCACATCTATGTGACTCAAACAATCTACAAACAACCCTCTTGACGAACTCAAAACTCAACTCAAAGACCAGGTATCTCGTGCATCCCAAATCATAAAAATAAACTACTATTCGAAACTCAACCTTTAATCCGACACTTGTACAATAATTTCGACCAGGATACTGACCTCCCATGACTATACATTCTGAATATTTGAAAAGTACGTTCCGAGTACATAATTTTAGGCTTTTGAATCACCTAAAAAGCTTTAAAAACGAACAAGTTATGACCAAAACAATTTTATACTAGTTGTTTTAAAAAACTAAAGAATAAACTTAGTGATTAATGCAATCCTTTTAAATGAAAAAAATAATTGTATGTGAAATTTTCACGAACTCAATTTAACCTTGTATAAATAATTATAAATGACGTAAATTGGTTAAACTCAATTATATAAACTATGTAAGTAGAAAGAAATTTTATTTCACTTTATTTAAAAAAAAATCTTTTAGAATTTTGAAAAAAATAATTGTTGATTAAGAATTTTTATGTTACATCTTGTTTCAAACACGATTCCAACACCTTACCGTTATGTTACCGTATACAACCAACTATCCAACCCTATAGTAGATTTCCAAGTCTATTCAATATATACCGACAAAAAAGAATGCAAGACTCAACACAAAAGATTTCATTATCCCAAAAGAAATCTCAATTTATTTCAATATACTTAACACCAAGGACACTATTTTAAAACGGACACGTTAAATAGGAAACTCGAAGAATACGCCACAACAGAGGTTGAATATCTAAAAAGAAGCGAGCTTGCCACCCTCCTAAGGATACATATCGATAATTATAGGGATCATACATATATACGCATATCGGGATACATATACTCAAATCCGACTAACATCTACTATATAAGCATGTATTAACCCTCTTTCATGCAATCCTACTTAGGAATCCATTAGAGTTATGGTACTTGTATAACTATGTTGTCCAACATACGTATACAATTACCCTTTCCCCACTACACTCCCTCCTATGATGACACTTATAAGAATTAATACAACACATAACACATATATCCATCTACTCACATAAGCTCATAACCACATAAACAATAAAGTCCAAAACTCCATCCATTAAAAAAATATAATCAAACTATTGGAATACATAAATCCATAGTCTAGCTAAAATAGCATAGACTAAATCCAAAACGAAAACATAATCAGTTATAAGTCATGTCGCCCATAAGAGTGGAAACAGCTTAAAATCCTTCATATCCACCTACTCCTAATAACTCGAACCACCACATGATTCTTAGGGACATGAATTAAACATAAAAAGAAAAATACTATACCTCAGGTACATAAAATAACTCAACAAAAGACAGAAACTACCATGTACCAAATTATGTACTATAATGTACAATTTAAGCAAAATACAACAATGACTAGCGTGGATGATTATGGTTCAACCTTCACTAGTCACAACCCGAAAAGAAAATAACATGTGGCTAAGTATGAACCATAGTAGTTCATAACTTAACAAACATCACAAAATAACATCCAAACACATCAATAATTATAAAATGCACACATACTCCTATGACGCCTATATGCAGGGACCCTTAAGCTATAGACTAGGCTACGCGACTAGGCAACCCAATTCTCTATAACCTGGCTCTGATACCATTCTGTCACACCCCATCATGGCGGAATATGGGACGCGACGCATGGATATCATCACAATAATAGCGTGTCCATAGAGAGAACTATATGAATTAGAAATGTCATAAAAGGTGACACAAATGTCATGACAATATCTTATCAATGCAGGAGTCTAGGTAAGTAGGTAACAGTCCTACCTCTTACCAAGACAAACAAATAACATAATAAATCAACATATAGGTTCATAGTATCACTTATTGAAAAAAACAGAAAAATAAACTAAGATGGAACGGGGATCTCCTTCTAAATGCATTCCTACGCGACTCCAATCCTAGCCACATATGTTCTCACGCTTAACCACTTTATCACCTGAAAGAGACACTAAAACACATCAACATAATGTTGGTGAGAGTCATAGGTTTAGACTCCAACGCCAATATCAAACCATAAGCTATGAATAATAACCAAATTTAAGAACATATGGACAATGTGATACAAACATGCATTAACAACTAGTATTCAAGATTTAGCAATCCAAACCAAATCCAAGGCTCCCAGCCTTACCAAACACCATGGTCCCATAGGCGCCCATACACCTATGAACCAATCCCAAGGCCCCGCCTTGTCATTATCCATTGGTCCCATAGATGCTCACACATCTATGTACCTCCCCAAGGCCCCGCCTTGTCAACATCCCCTTGGTACCAAGTCAAAACATAAAACAATCATGAATCAACTAGCAGTTAATCACATAAGTATGCACAAGTCCATCACCAACCACAAAACATTCACATCATAATTTGTAAAAACAAGACAGTGTCTCTTCCATCCCATATGGAAGTCAAAATCATTAGTAGACATGGGACTATGAAACTCACCTGATTGAGCTTCTCTAAAAATCCGCACACTAGCAAAAAGCTAACAAACAAAAGCACACAATCAAATCATGAACCAAACACTAAAATGGCTTATCAACCTATGATGGATATCTAACATTCTCCCATATATATACCTCATTTATATGCTCTAAGAATCTCATTAGACCCCTCTATAAAGCCCTTAACTCAGATTATTTCATAACCCGTCCCGTTAATATTTTACCCAAAACAGTCCCGGTTTTTAGGTCTCCAAAGTATAAGCCAAACGCCCACCTAAACATACCCATGACTCTGTAAAGGAAACCATATTCCCTTACATATGTTAGCTAACTCCTCCATTTTGCCCCAACCTTAAAGATACTGTTAAAGCCCCGATATATATATATATATATATATATATATATATATATATATATATATATATATACTTCTGCCTATCCGTATTTTACTGATTTTGAACATACAAAACGTTTGTTATGATTAGGGGGTCTTACCCTAACCCATTTGCTTAGCCACCCTTCAGGTCTCTTATTTAATATATAAAATAACACCCATGCTCATTAGAGGGCTCAAGTGTACCCCTAAGTACCCCAATCACCTTAAAACGTTAAATTAAACCCGACTGATTTCAAAACTGTTTTGACCTTCGACTGCTGTAACCTGTTTTTGACCCACCTCCCGACCTCTAATTTAGTTCTCGTTTCTTGAATTTGAAATCCACATCAAGTACCTATTCAGGGATGCTTGGATCGCAAAATAAGAGTTTGTAGAACTCAAGATATGATCAAAACAAGTGACTCAAATATTTGCCCAGTTTTTAAAAATGAATTTAAACATGATTAAACCCTAATTAACATCACTAATAATCACCAATCATTATCCTAATCATGTTAATTGTTATAAAACCCCTAATTACAGATCTATTAAGAACTCTAATCCATCATATAAATTGATTACATAAAACTTGAAGCCTTAATGCTATAAAACAAGAAAACTATAAGAATTAAATCAAGATTTTTACCTCAAATCTTCAAGAAAATTATTTTTGATGAATCCCTAAATCAGGGCTTGTAAAAATTCGGCCAAAAGGGGAGAAATATAATGAAAAAATGATTTTTGTGATATAAACATGGTATTTATATGTTTTATTAAAAAGGCTTTTCCAAATTGGGCTCAAGTTGGGTCTTTTGGCCCATTATCCTTTCTTTTTCTTTTCTAGTCGGTTTAAAACCCGATTCATATATATATATATTTTTTTTCTTTTTAAGACTTATTAATATATTATTAATAATACCTTAATTTACCATAATTTATTTCAGCTCCTAAAACCTCCAAAACTTCAAAACCGTAAAACTAGTCAAATTTACGCGTTTACCGTAAAAGACGTAAAATATACAGTTTAAAAAAAAACTTAAATTTTGAAATAAACTTTATAACTAAGTCCTAAATGACTTAAAACTATCCCGAAAAATACTCACATGCCTAAACACCTTACCCGAGACCTCTAAATGCTAAACCCCAAATCCTAAAAAAATACGATTTACTATAATACTTATATGTATGCGTAAACACCAAAATAACACCATTTCATTTCATATTCACAAAATTTGTGACCTCATGAACATGAAATAACCGTTCCTCGATTTACTTATGAGTACCATATACCCATAAACGATGTCCACACCAACTTCGTTCACGCAAAATAAACATGTAAACACACAAAACACATAGTCACACATAAAAAAACCTAAAAATAAGACCGAGTGACGAACCTCAAAACCACAGTTGTCACAGTCGAACTTGAGTTTTCAAAGAAAAATGACAAATTTGAAGCTTATTTTAAAAAACTTGAAAAGGCAAACATTGTTCTTGAACAAAAACTGGATAGTAAGATTCAAGATTCTAATGCCGAAAAAGAACATTTTGTAAAAAAAATAAATTTGTTAGAATCAAGTTGGCTTCTCAAAACCAAGTCTTCCGCCTCCTTTATTAAGTGAAATCTCAGTGCAACCTATCGACACTGTAGATAGTAATGACGCGAATGCTAATAACGACATATTTGATAATATGAACATTAAGTTAGAACAACGTGTCGCTCAATTACTTCTACAAAATGAGCAATTAAAAGCTCAGATTCAGGAAAAGGTTTTTGCACTAACAGCGGTGGAAAATGAATTAAGAAAGTTAAAAGGATATAGTGTGGATACTAAGTTAGCAAATCAATCAATCTTGGGAAACCTCCTACTCAACCATTCAGAAACCGCTCAGTTGCTAGACAACCGAATGCGTTTAAATTTGAACGACCCAAATCATCGAACCCGAGGTTTCCATCCCAAGTTGACGTGCGTAGCAATTTTCCAAAAACAGTCACTCCACAATATAGATCCACCTTAAGAAATTCTTCCTATGCAAAACCCAATCACATGAATGCTTCAAGCAACTCTAGACATAGCTCCAAGAACATGCTTATGCGTAGTTCAAATGACACGGGTCATAAAAGCTATCTAGAGGATGCTAAGATAAAGAAACAAGAAAGAGATTGGACCAAATCTAACCGTAAGAGCGTTATTGATAACGCCTCATTTATACATGTTTGTAATGATGCATTTGTCCTTGTTTGGTATGTAAATAAATAAATTATGTGTTGAATTGATACTAATAAAGGGTATTGTTTATATTGTAGCTAAGAAAGAAACCATGATGGAAAAGAATGAAGAAATAAAGAATAAAAGGGTTAAAGAAGAAATTATGCTGAAAAGGAGCCAAAGTGCGGCGCAAAAATGGAAAAGTACGGCGCACATTCAAAGTACCCCGTATTTGGAGAATAACAAGAAGTGCGGCGCACAAACTTAAAATGCGGCGCACATTTACACCTGAAGAAGTGCGGCACACAATTGGAAAAGTGTGGTGCACATTTTATTGCAGTTACATAATTATGTGCAATTATGCATGGCTATTATGGGGAACCTTTGATATACTTCTAGGGTTTCTAACCTACAAAATTTCAAGTATAAATAGGTACCATGGCCAGACATAATCATATCTCATTCCTCACTTTCTCCATTGTTTAGGAGAAACTAAATATCAAGGATTTCTCCAAATCCTTGATCATAGTCACTAGAGTTAGTAAACCTTAGTTGGTTTATGGTGTTGTTACTGGAACAAGCAACTCAGAAGTGTTGCTAGCCATTTGTAATAAGTTCAAAAACTTACAAATCCTATGGATGCAATTATTGAAATAAACTTGTGGTATAATTCTTATTTCAATTATGTCAATCTTTTACTTTGATTTACATATGTTTGAAATGATCATGTTTACTGTTATTATGGAGTAGTGTGATGTGCACTTGGTTAAGGTTTGATAGCCTTATGATTAGATGTGATAATTAGCTTTGCTGGGGCAAAGTGCGACGCACAATTAGTTTTGTGCGGCGCACTTTTTCCCTGGGTTCTTGAATATAAGTGTGATTTGGATACTCATGTATTATATGTTACTATGTAAGACCATTGTTATATGCTGCATTCATCCATGATCATTGACTAGTACTCATGTGAATGTATGAGTTTCATGTCATCTAGTAATGAATCTTGTTAATCACTTTTGTAATGATTAGTGGATTAAAACATATACCAAGTGTTGCATAATCTCATGTACTACCTTAGTTATCGAAATCAAGCATAAACTTATCTTAATGTTGTTGGTATAACAAAATCTTTAGTCGGATCCTTGTTATATCAATTAGATGTTTCATGCACGACTAGTAATCAGTATGTTGTCTTAAATTGTTTATGTGCTTATATTTCATTATTGCTACCTATCTATCATATGGTTATGACCTTAGCCAAACGCACCCTTTAATACCAATTATTAAGTATATCTTTAGAACTTGTGACACTCTAGAGGTAATTGTTTTGATATTGTGATAACAACAATCCCGTGGAACGAACTGGACTTACCATTAAGTGATGACATATAGTCCCTAGTCAGGCTGGATAGTCTGACTCACGGGTACTACCCGTATCCATTAGGAATGGATTGGATACTTGTGCGATGTGCGCACATAGCCCATAAAGCCCGGTAAGCCGCTGTCGCACAAGATGTTAATTACTTAACCAAGTCCTCGTCGTAGTGCGACAGGATCAGACCAAATATAACTTATATTATAGTTATATTCGCCTAAGGAAAAGGGATATACACTTGCCTTAGTTTGATAATGAAGATCAAGCTATTTAGAGTCATTATCTCTTCCTTAGGCCGCAAGAACAGGGAGCTCAGTCTGGACTCTCTCAAGTATAAAGGGAACCCCTTTGGTTCCACAAAGGTACGATACACACAATACCCTAAACACTAACATACTCAAAACCGGTTACTTACTCTCACGCTGGAGTCTAATCATGGGTAACAAACCCACGGTAAACCTAACGGTGTCTGTTTTGTGCGCAGGGTCCTAAAGCAAGTTTCACTTCGTGCGGGAGCCGGAGTCCACAAGACCCTAAATTAAGCCTAAATTGGGTTAAGCTCGGTCTACCCCAACCTGTGCATCACCAAGTTGGCGCCATCCGTGGGACCCAAACTAAACTCTATCCAATGACGAAAAATGGCGCAAACCCGCCCGCACCCACAGGTGGATCCAAGAAGGAAACAGGTCCTTACTCAAGCCTTGAGCCAATAACCCAAGTCGTGGGGGGAAAGGAATGCAAGTATCTTTCTCTCCGCTGGTCACTCCGACCCTACAGACGGTCGGAACCACATCGTCCTCTTAGAAGATCCCTAATCAAGGTCGCAATGAGACTCTGGACAGAAGGGCTGTGATATATCCGCAGGTGGAAACAGAAATTTCCCCGGCGGCGAAGCAAAGTATGAGCGATTATGTCGTAGAAAACTATGAGGCGCTAATCCCACTTATGAGGGCGCAAATGAGGGCGAATCCAGCAAGAGACCTTCGGATCAGTTTAGACTTTTATAAAGAATTCATGTCTAAGGGAGGCTCAAGATCCAGTAAGGAATCTAGAAAGGAGAAGAGAAGGAAGCAAAGAGCGACTGAGATCCCAACATCCACTTCGGATGCGCCTATCATTGAGGACACATCGTCCTCAGATAGCTCTAGGGACTCAGGAAAAGAGGTTGGTTTCATGACACCAGTCAACGGCGGTAAAACCCGCACCCTTTTACCATGAACAGTACACATATAATCGTACATACATGATTGGAACTTCCCTTATTTAGCATGTTTATGTTTCACGAATAGGAATTACAAGTATTACGTACGTGTTATTACACGATAAGTATTTAATACGTATTAACACACGATAATTATTATCAACAATAATTATAATCACGAACATAAAAATCATGAACGTAAATAATCACGAATCTAATATTATGTATTTACGTATATTTATTACGATTACGTATAAATATATATTACACACGAACAATTAATAATTAAATCACGTAAACACGACACGAGAACACGTAAATAAATAGAACACAGGAAAACAACTGGTTTTCCCTTTGGGGGCCCACATACCCATGGCAAGGAGTCAAAAGGAAGGGGCCAAACCCACTTTTGTTTTAACTAAAATAAGAAAAGGAGGAAACATATTTTTATTATTTATAGAAGATTTAGAAAAAACAGAAAACCCTAGCCTCCTCCTTTCTCTCCTTTTGGCCGCCACATATGAACACCACAAAGGGTGTGTTTGTTGATTTTGGTTGATCCAGTTCATACAAGATTGTTCGTGTTAGTATTTTCCTTTTGATCCACGAATCGGTAAACACATGAAATCATGGGGCTATTTAAAACAAGTTAATAAACATGTAGATCTAATCATGGGGTTATTGAAAACAAGTTAATAAACATGTAGATCTAATCACGGGGTATTAAAAACGTATGGTTTAAGGGGTGTTTGGTTCGGCTAATGGGTAGAACCGAGATCAAGGGCTCTCGGTGGTTGTGTGATCACCACCAACCGAGACCACAAGGTCTCGGTTTAGTTGGGGTGTTTCAGCCGCAAGCAACCAAGGGACCCCGACGCATGTCGGGGTTAGCCTTGGTGGTCTAAGGGGTCTCGGTTGTAGAACCACACGCACCACCGGTTTAAACCAGTGGTGGTTTGCCATGGTTAAGGGTGTAGATTCGGTTTAAGGGGTCCACGGACCGGTTAATGACATGTTTAGATTTAAAACATGGGTTCGGTTCAAGGTTTATTTTTCAAGTTAATTAATTATTTTTACAAGTTAAATAATTACAAGATTTAATTAAATTAATTTAACATGCTAAGTAATTAATTTAATTTCGACATGACTTAGGTTATATTATTATTGTTAATAATACATGAATTTAATCTAAGTATTTATGATTTAATTTTAGAGTAAAGTAATTAATTAATTATTAAAACATGGCATATATATAATTAATTTCCATGACTTAGGTTATATTAATAATAAATATTAATACATATTTTAACCTAAGTATTATTTTACCTTTTATTTAATTAAATCATGTTATATTTAATTAAATCTTATAACTTATAGTTTATTTAATTTACATGTAATAATCAATAAACTATACTATATATCACATGACTTAGAATATTAATCAGTGAAACTTAAGCTTATATTATTAGCTTAATAATCTAGCTTATTTCTAGTTATGGAAACTTTCTATTTTTAGAAACTTATTTAATTAAGGCAGCTAATCTATTTATGGAAATTTCTATTTTTAGAAACTTATTTAATTAAGACAGCTAATCTATTTATGGAAACTTTCTATTTTTGGAAAAAAATTTATTTTTGGAAATTTTACATTTTTGGAAACAATCTATTTTTGGAAACTTTCTTTTTTTGGAAACTTACTATTTTAGGAAACCTGCTATTTTTAGAAAGTTACTTATTATTACATAACAAGTATAATAATACAAGAAATGCAAGTAATGCTTAATCAGAATAGACAGAATACATGATAAACACAGCATAACGATAAAATCAGTAAAACATGACATGAACAAATAAAACAAGTTAAGACATGATATAAAACCGATTACGTACTCAGTAATCAGAATACTTATATACGTATATTATTTATGTAGCATTAGTGATATTGAAGTAGTATTCTCTTTCGTTCGTCTTCTTCGTTCACTGGAAACAAGGTACGGATTCTCCGTCCTTTCAGTATGGACATTCTTTCCTTATTAGGATTCCCCGTATGCAGCCAACTGTTTTCCCAGTATATGTTTTGTATGTTTTTGAATTGCTTATGTTTAATTAGATACCTAAAGCCATATACAGGCATGACCAGTTTCACCTAGTATTGGAGGTACCATAACCATAACACTGGAGGCACCAGTGTTATGACTTCACCACGGCGGAGTGATAGCTCGTGGCGTCCCTTCAGCTTTTGGCCATATTATTATTATCATGTGGGGCATATGGGTGCATCCTAGGTTACATCTTTTTACAGATTATTCAGGTGAATGTGGTGTGTGTCTTGCATCCTTCACAAGGAGCTGATCCCTCCTACCCAAATATATATATTAATTAGAGGCAGCCCCTCTAATTGCATGACGAGGTCACCCCTCCAAGTATTCATGCACGTTGATATTTCATGACCTATATTGGCTAATGGTAAACATGGCAAACAGTTTTTAATAAGATAAACATAATGCTTTCCAAACTATAAAACTAGTTTTATGAACATGTTCCAGGTTTTCCAGGACTTATACATTTCTGCTGCTATTAGTCTTATTTATGTTTCAGCCAGTCATACTATGTTGTATCTCCGTGCACTGAGCGTTACGCTCAGCCTTTTTCCTTTCATGTTCCCAAAACGGCAAGTACCCAGGACTCGAGCATTTGGAGGACGTGCATAGGATGGAAGCTTCCATAGACTTCTTCCTTTGCCTTCATATACCTATGCTTGTTTAGTCGTTTCTCATTTTCTTTACTTTATTACGTTTTGGGATTATGTTTGGGAACCGATGCTTGATTCCGGTTTTCCTTATGATCATGTATGTTTTAGTACATATTACCTTGCATGCTTTAATGACACGCCATAATCACGCATGACATTCCATTTACCAAAATGGGGTGTTACAATTATGGTATCAGAGCCTGGTTTCGACCTGTAGGCTCTAAAACTTGACCTGTGACTAGCGGGTAGTCACCAGGAGCTTCCTAAGCCAACGCTTGTTCTTCCACGTATTGATGTGTTCAGCGCATTGTTGTTTTAACCATGATGTTTTCAGCACCTTGATGTTTAACCTTGATTTTTTCATCGATATTGTTTTACTAATATGGACTGAACAACCGTCATCCATACTTAGTTACGTGTCATTGTTTCATGCACAATGTCCCTTGTGAACTACGAATAATGTGAACTGAACCCCAGTAGTTCATAATTGGTCACATAAAAAAATTTTCTATTAAGTTTTGACAGTCGAGTTTCATTCTTTATTCCATATATCATTGTCGCAGGTTTATGACTAAGTAACGGTTGGTACAGGAATGGCCCTATTTAGCCGCATGTGCTTTTATCGAAACTTTTAACTTTGGGACCGACCCATAGGCGTCCCCTCGCCATGTCTTTTGTTTTGGGTAAACTGACCATTGGCGTTTACCCTCGTACATATAAAGGTTTTTATAAACTGCATCATGCATTCATGCATATAATTTTTCTCATGATGTATTGGCACAAATTTTTTTTTTATGTCCCCTCATAAGGTACGATATCTTTTATGTCAAGTATACTTTCATACTATCATGGTTAACTTCGTTTTCATGTTGATGATGTCGTATACTTCTTCATGTTAAGTTGTTTCATGTTTCTTCATGATAATTCCGTCTTCATGTTGATTACGTCTTACGCCTCTTTTGTTATTTATGCTTTCTGCAAGACATTGTTAGATTTCATTGAATCCTGCTTTCATGATAGTCATGGTTGGTTTTCATTGATCATGCTTTCAGGAAAATCATCGTTGAAATTTGTTAACCACACGTTAGTGTTTCTCTATGCAACCAGAATGAGGTATATACTGGCATTGCCAGGTTATCATGATGGGTTTTCTAACCGTCTAACCGATTATAGTTCCTTAAAATTCATGACAAATGATCGAACCCATACCAATCATTTCATGTGCATTCCTTGTGTACTCCATGTACCATATTCCATGTGTACTACACGTACCTTAATCCATGTGTATTTCACATACAATACTTCACGGGTATTCGCTAGTCAATTCTGAATCATCTCAGACGTATTTTAACTTGTTGATATTCTACAAGAATGTTGATGCCGCTGATAACTTGGAGATGTTACTAAAGGTTGATGCTGCTGATGTTAGGACACACTACGAGATGCCGATGCTGTTCACAACCCGAAGATCCTACAAGCCGAAGACAAAGGCGTTAGAGCAAAGCAATTGGACGAGAAGATGCTTCACCATCCGATGATTTCCATCAATCTTTGTCCCTAATTCTTAGTTACATGTCACACGTTATTCAGTTGTCGTTTCAGTCATATGAGTGCAAACCGGTACCAGCCGGCCACTCAGCTGAGTAGTTACATGAATCACAATCATGAGAATGACCGTCATGAAACTGACAGACAAGACGATAATAACAACTACTATGACAGCAACTATCCTAGCAATCGCAACCGAAGCTCCGGCCACGGACGTGATCAGAAATACAAAGGATCAGTAGTCCAACCGATCCGCCAATTCTGGCATAATAACAAAATATTTGTAGTTCTATTTGTTTCACATCTCGAGACACATGTCAAGACATCAGTCAAGACATATGTTTCACGTATACTTTCTGAAGAAACATGTCAAGACACCCGTCGAGACACATGTCATGCTTACACTTCCCAAGACACGAGTCAAGACAAATGACTCACGTACAATTATGAAACATCTCTAAGAAATTCAGGGTACCCTCCAAAGGGTATATCCATTTTGTTGTGCCATGTATTAATCAGGCCATAAGAATTTCAGTACCAGCACCGGCATATCAGTGAGACCTGTCACGATTGTTCGTTAATACTTTCATTTCTTGCACCTATGTTTCATATATTCATGACCATAAAGGACGCCATTCATATTACCTATGTATACGAAGGTCTTTCCTTCAGCCTAATGATAAGATCCAAGCTGCTAACGCATTACCTCAGATAGATGCGAGTTGAACTTTATCTTGATTATGGACTACGAACAGCACACCATGCTACGATTCGTGATTATGTACAGTAATGTTCAGGCTCCTGAATACATTCAGCTTGATCTTCCATCCAGAAAATCTGTATGAATTATCTATGCTCACAAGCATGTGCTTTGTCAGGCATGGTTGCTAAAATTTTCTAGCTGTCATTAAGACACGACTACTGAAGTCCTTTTACGCATAGCCAGATGATTATTCCAAAATCTTCCCATATATTCCAGAAGAACCTACAAGGAGAAGGACGGTGCCATGAGATTATGTGTCGACTACCGCCGTTTTAAACAAATCACCATTCATAACCGTTATTCTCCTCCACGAATAGACGACATGTCCAATCAACCTTAGGGTGTTAAGCATTCTTCCAAGATCGGATTCATGATCTTGCTACCAACAGTGACAAGTGAAAGAGCAGGACATTTCCATGACTGCTATTCGTACACAACTTAGTCATGCTAGATCCATGATTTTGTATTAGTCTCCCAAATGCCCTAGCAGAATTATGGATTTAATAAAATGAGTTTCCAAAAACTCATAAACAAATTCGTCAGTGTTTTGATCGAGGACAACCTGATTTCTTCTAAGTCCAGAGAAGAGCAGGAAGGCCATATTTTCACTATGTCACAAATTCTACGACAAGAGAAAATTTCACCCTGGAATTTTCCAATCTAAATTATGGTTGATTACAGTGACACGCTGAATCACAAGGATTCTCAAGGTTAAACTTACCATGACTCATCTTATGCAAAAAGGTGAGAACCCTACACTACACTTGGTGTTCCAAAAAATCCTACGCTAAGAGAGGTCTCATTTCAGAGACTCGGAGTTTCACAAACTTCTATGTATCAAGTTTCTACGAAGCAAGATACAGTTACGTTCATATCTAAGTACCTGACATACCAACAGTCTAAGATAGAACACCAACAGACTAGGATGTTTTTCCATCGTCAGAAATTGTGAACAGAAATGGGACAAGATCTCCATGGATTTTGGTTACCAGGTTAACGCAAACCTTGAAGAAGCAAGGTGCTACCTGGGTTATGGTAAACGGTCTGATCAAGTCTGCAGAATCCTTACATCCGCAAGGATTTCAGAACCAGCAGATTGATCGGACATGTTCCAGCCAAGGCTCATCTGATCACTTGGTAATCCGTCAGCTATCAGGTCAGACAAAGGTTCGCATTTGTGCTCCTTATTGACGTTCACGTTCTTGTTCTAATTTCACGACTTGCTTTCACGATCACGTTGATGACACTATACATGTTCATGATCATATCCTGGCTTGCGATTTTACGTTCATTTTCGTTCTGGGAAGTTTTGGCAAGAACTTGAGAGACCAGACTCCAGTTTGGTATAACCCTCTATCCTAAGATAGAAGTTTCACGTCATATTCCACGTCTCATCTTGTAGCGTTTGGTGGTACCGCAGTTGTATTCCATGTTCACGATATGTTTCACATGTCATGTTCATTCCACGTTCATGATATGTTACACGTATCAGGGATCACGATATGTTTGCTCATATTTTACTCACCATATCTCCACGTATCACGTTCAAAAAATTTCACGTATCACGTTCAATATTTTTCACGTACTACGTTGCAATATGTCTCGCGCATCGTTGCTTATTGTCAGTTAGGTTACAGTATTTTGCATCGTAATGTTTCAGTTACCCTTGCACGTTAACTTTTATTTCCTCGATCGAATTCAGGGGATCTATCTTACGTAGATGATAATGAACTTTTACGTATTTTCAAATCAAGGTCAGGAGGACCAAGATTTATCATTTGTGTCAAGATCTTGTGAAGGAACCGTTCCAAGAGGAAAACCACTTGGAAACGGACAAGTTCATACGGAATTCTTATCTGTTTTCTCTTATCGATTAGATATGTCCTTTCAGTCACGTCACGTCCCATGTCCTTTCAGGACATGTCACGTTCCACGTTCCTTTCTATCATGTCACCTTCATGTCCTTTTATCTCTCACTTTGATTCGGGTATGTTTCTCTTTCAGTTTACGTTATCTATAATTCGGGGACGAATTATTCTTTTTAGGGGGGAGAGTTGTTAGACCCGCACGCTTTTACCATGAACAGTACACATATAATCGTACGTACATGATTGGAACTTTCCTTATTTAACACATTTACGTTTCACGAATAAGAATTACAAGCATTACGTACGTGTTATTACACATAAGTATTTAATAAGTATTAAGACACGATAATTATTATCAACAATAATTATAATCACGAACATGAAAATCATGAACGTAAATAATCACGAACCTAATATTATGTATTTACGTATATTTATTACAATTACGTATAAATATATTTTACATACGAACGATGAATAATTAAATCATGTAAACACGACACGAGAACACGTAAATAAATAGAACACGGGAAAACAACCGGTTTTCCCTTTGGGGGCCCACATACCAACGGCAAGGAGTCAAAAGGAAGGGGTCAAGCCCACATTTGTTTTAACTAAAATAAGGAGGAAACATAATTTTCATTTACAAAAGATTTAGAAAAAACACAAAACCCTAGCCTCCTCCTTTCTCTCCTTTTGGCCGCCACATATGAACACCACAAAGGGTGTGTTTGTTGATTTTGGTTGATCCAGTTCTTACAAGATTGTTCGTGTTAGTATTTTCCTTTTGATCCACGAATCGGTAACTTCTTAAACCTTTTCGTTTTAATTGTTTATTAGATCTAAACACATGAAATCATGGGGCTATTAAAAACAAGTTAATAAACATGTAGATCTAATCATGGGGTTATTAAAAACAAGTTAATAAACATGTCGATCTAATCACGGGGTATTAAAAACATATGGTTTAAGGGGTGTTTGGTTCGGCTAATAGGTAGAACCGAGAGTAAGGGCTCTCGGTGGTTGTGTGATCACCACCAACCAAGACCACAAGGTCTCGGTTTGGTTGGGGTGTTTCAGCCGCAAGCAACCAAGGGACCCCAACGCATGTCGGGGTTAGCCTTGGTGGTCTAAGGGGTCTCGGCTGTAGAACCACACGCACCACCGGTTTAAACCAGTGGCGGTTTGCCATGGTTAAGGGCGTAGATCCGGTTCAAGGGGTTCACGAACCGGTTCATGACATGTTTAGATTAAAAACATGGGTTCGGTTCACGGTTTATTTTTCAAGTTAATTATTTATTTTTACAAGTTAAATAATTACAAGATTTAATTAAATTAATTTAACATGCTAAGTAATTAATTTAATTTGGACATGACTTAGGTTATATTATTATTGTTAATAATACATGATTTTAACCTAAGTATTTTTTGATTTAATTTTAGACTAAAGTAATTAATTAATTATTAAAACATGGCATATAATTAATTAATTTTCATGAGTTAGGTTATATTAATAATAAATATTAATACATGTTTTAACCTAAGTATTATTTTACCTTTTATTTAATTAAATCATGTTATATTTAATTAAATCTTATAACTTATAGTTTATTTAATTTACATGTAATAATTAATAAACTATACTATATATCACATGACTTAGAATATTAATCAGTAAAACTTAAGCTTATATTATTAGCTTAATAATCCAGCTTATTTCTAATTATGGAAACTTTCTATTTTTAGAAACTTATTTAATTAAGGCAGCTAATCTATTTATGGAAACTTTCTATTTTTAAAAACTTATTTAATCAAGGCAGCTAATCTATTTATGGAAACTTTCTGTTTTTGGAAGCTTTCTATTTTTGGAAACAATCTATTTTTGGAAACTTTCTATTTTTGGAAACTTTCTATTTTAGGAAACCTGCTATTTTTAGAAAGTTACTTATTATTACACAACAAGTATAATAATACAAGAAATGCAAGTAATGCTTAATCAGAATAGACTGAATACATGATAAACACAGCATAACGATAAAATCAGTAAAACATGACATGAACAAATAAAACAAGTTAAGACATGATATAAAACCGGTTACGTACTCAGTAATCAGAATACTTATATACGTATATTATTTATGTAGCATTAGTGATATCGAAGTAGGAATCTCTTCCGTTCGTCTTCTTCGTTCACTGGACACAAGGTACGGATTCTCCGTCCTTTTAGTATGGACATTCTTTCCTTATTAGGATTCCCCCTATGCAGCCAACTGTTTTCCCAGTATATGTTTTATATGTTTTTGAATTGCTTATGTTTAATTAGATACCTAAAGCCATACACATGCATGACCAGTTTCACCTAGTTATGGAGGTACCATAACATTGGAGGCACCAGTGTTATGACTTCACCACGGTGGAGTGATAGCTCGTGGCGTCCCTTCAGCTTTTGGCCATATTATTATTATCATGTGGGGCATATGGGTGCATCCTAAGTTACATGTTTTTACAGATTATTCAGGTGAATGTGGTGTGTGCCTTGCATCCTTCATAAGGAGCTGATCCCTCCTACCCAAAAATAGATATTAATTAGAGGCAGCCCCTCTAATTGCATGACGAGGTCACCCCTCCAAGTATTCATGCACGTTGATATTTCATGACCTATATTGGCTAATGGTAAACATGGCAAACAGTTTTTAATAAGATAAACATAAGGCTTTTCAAACTATAAAACTAGTTTTACGAACATGTTCCAGGTTTTCCATGACTTATACATTTCCGCTGCTATTAGTCTTATTTATGTTTCAGCCATTCATACTATGTTATATATCCGTGCAGTGAGCGTTATGCTCATCCGTTTTCCTTTCATGTTCCCAAAACGGCAGGTACCCAGGACTCGAGCATTTGGAGGACGTGCATAGGATGGAAGTTGCCATAGACTTCTTCATTTGCCTTCATATACCTATGCTTGTTTAGTCGTTTCTCATTTTCTTTACTTTATTATGTTTTGGGCTTATGTTTGGGAACCGATGTTTGATTCCGGTTTTCCCTATGGTCATGTATGTTTTAGTACATATTACCTTGCATGCTTTGATGACACGCCATATTCACGCGTGACATTCCATTTACCAAAATGGGGTGTTACAACGACCACCTGCGCACAAGCGTGAAGGATATGCTAGGGTCTAACCCTACTAGTAGACAAAGTGCCCTTAAAAGGCTAGGCCCCTTAGAAGGAGATGAATCTCAGGATCTGTGAGTTCAGGAAAGGAGTAAGAGCACTGAAAGGAGGCGCAAGAGGAATTCTTCGAGCGAAGGTTCCTCGGGCTCTTGTCATAGCGACCAACACCCCCACCGTAAAAGGGCCTCTCCTTCATCCACTGAGGACTCTGACTCCTCTGACTACGACAGAAAACACAGCAGGACGCCAAAAAGGCCAAGGATACAAGGTGAAGATCAATGGACCATGATGGCGTCGAGAAAAAGGAAGCGCGTTTTCAGAACGCATAATAATAAGTGTGTAAACACTTATCCTTTTACCACATATTTCCAATAATAACAAGACCAAAACGTGTATTTTATGTCGTAAAAGTCGGAATTATGCGTGGTTTGTGTTTTTATTGTGTTTCAGGATAAAAATATGAAAAAGGGAGAAAACACGGGCTATCACGGGCTTTTATCGAAGAAAACGAGAAAAGACGAAGTCAAAAGATCAAGAGTGCAAAAAGAACAGAAGTCCAAGGCCTATTCTGAAGATTTATCGAAGAAAAAGTCTAAAGACGGAAGTTTAATGAAGTCGAAGAACCAAGTCTAATTATATAAGAAAATTATAAGACGAGTTCAATTTATATCGACAAATCCCGAGACGACGTCGAGAAAGACAAAGAATTTAAGTCGAGACGAGAAGAATGAAAAAGGAAGCAACACATGCACCTCCCCACCTCCTATATATACCCTCCTAATGTGTCATTAGGAGGGTGTTAGTTAGTTCATTTTTAGTCTTCATTTTTCATTTTGTAGTTTTAATTTTTAGAGAGAGAAAGTGTTTAACTTTCTCTCACTAGGAACATCATCTTTTATCTTCCTTTCTTGTTTTAATCTAATCTTTACTTTTTAAAGCTTAGTCTTGTTTTAGTATCATCTTATTCTACTTTTCTTGTTTTTGATTTTGATCTTGATTCGTGATAATCTTTGATTTTGTTTCATCTTGATGTTTATGTGATTAAAAAGTTTATGTTTTTATTCATATCTATGTTTTTATACAACTTCAGCTTTGAGCTTATCATGCTTATTGGCTTATTTTGTATTTAGCTTATTTACTTTTAAGTTTTCTTAAAAGTTTCGTCTTATTTGTGCTTATTTAGCTTATTTAGTGTTTTGAAAAAGTTCTTATTTGTGCTTATTAGCTCTTTTCATTATAAATTTAGTATAGTTTTGGATTGTGCTTATAAAAAATAGAGCTTATTTGTTGCTTATTAAATTTACCTTCCATCGGAAAGGTAAACCCTTTTCCGACAGGTGATTCCGATACCTTCATCGGATTAGGGCTTTGGATTCCGACAATTATTCCGATCTGTGTATCGTAAAAGGGCTTTGGATTCCGACGGTTATTCCGATCGGGATTCCGATAGAAGTGATCATTCTATTATTCCGATAGATTTTGTTTTCCGATAGTGTGATTCCGATATCTTTCGATTTTCATTATTCCGATACTATCCCTAATATTCCGACAGGATTTCCTTGGATATATTCCGACGAAGCATTCCGATGGTTGTATTCCGATAGTATTCCGACAGTGCTATTCCGATGGGATTCCGATCATGGACATTCCGACGGGTTTAAGTTTTTGATTTTACAAAGTTTTTATTTTTACAAAGTTTTAAGTTTCAAATTTACTTTTTATGTTTTTAATCATTTATTTTTAACTCGTAATTTTTAGTTTAACTTTTAAAGCTTCTTACTCAACGACATTTTCATATTTGTTTTTAGTTTAAAATAGATAATCAAACCACTTTGTTTTCCACCAAGAACGACTGAGTCGCACTAATAACTAGTAATCAATTCGAAAAGACTAGAATAACGAAACAATTTTATACTTGGAAAATCCTTGTATTAAATGGCGCCGCTGCCGGCTCTTTTCGTTAAGATTAACGGTTTTTAGTGAGAGACGCGTTGGATTTTGGGATCCGTTCACTTTTGAACGTTATTTTTTGTGTAAAAAATTTTTCAAAAAAAAATAGAAAAACATAAAAAAATCAAAATTATTTCTTGTCTATCTTTCTTTTCTTTTTGTAGGTGTGTATGCGTACCCGTGCTCGTAAGAAGAAAGCAATTCAAGCCGAAGTCGAAACTCCACCTATTGTCGCAATGGACAATCAACCAATGATCGAGCTTTTGCAATCGCAAGTAGAGGGAAACAATAATGTTATTGTCATACCCGAGATTGGAGCCAACAACTTTGAGCTCAAATCCGGATTCATTCAAATGATCTCTGCTCAACCATTCTTGGGACGTACACTTGATGATCCTCATGACCATATCAAAAGGTTCCTTCAACTCACTAATACGGTCAAGTATAATGGGGTTTCACAAGAGGTGATTTGCTTGCAACTTTTTCCTTTCTCCTTAGAGGGACAAGCCCGACATTGGCTTGATAAGGAACCGCCACAAAGTATTCATACGTGGTCGAATTTAGAGACCAAATTCATCAACTACTTTTTCCCACACTGACGTACTACCGCTTTGCGGAATGAAATCATTAACTTTGAACAAAAGTACAGTGAGACATTTAGTGAATCTTGGGACCGTTTTATGGAACTTTTAAGAAAGTCTCCACAAGATGGTTTCACAAAAGTGCATCAAATTAATACTTTTTACAATGGTTTAAGTATGAATGACCAAGATTCACTAAATAGTGCCTCGGGGGGTAATATTTTCGTTAAGTCTTCTAATGTCGCGTGGGACATTATTGAGAATAAGTCTAGAGTGCAAACTAAGAGTGTTCGGGCTAATGTGGCTAGTGCTAGTACTAGTGACGTCGACAAGAGAATTGATAAGCTTACTTCGATTGTTGAAGCACTTGCCCTACAAACCGCTAACAATGCCAAAAACATCAATGCGCAAGTTAATGCTTTGAGTCAGTCATGTGAAATATGCGGGGGTTCTCATTCATACACCGATTGTCCTTCGACTCATGACAATCAGGAAAATGTGTATGCCGTTAACGGTAACTTTTCTACGGGAGGCTATCAAGCACGTCCTCAAGGTGGCCGCAATTTTCTCAGTTATCGTTCAAACAACTTTCTTTCACCACCCGGTTTTCCTCCTCAAAACCAAAACAACCTCAGTCGCAACAATCAAAACCAACCACGAGCTCCAAATCAATATCAAACCCAAAGAAACCCATATCCACCTCAAGGAAACAACCAAGTTTACCAACAACCCGCTTATCAACCACCTGCTTACCATGATCTTCCTCCCACCCAACCCACCGCATTTAATCACGAGGTTGAAACTTACATGAGGACTAATGACGCGCTGGTGCAGAATCTTCAGCGACAAACCATCAACTTGAAAGGAGATATGGCGAAACAAGGGAATGATCTTCGAGCCGATATGCGAAACTCTTTGAGCAGTCAAATGAATGACTTAAGGGATATGATGGCTAGTTTCTTCCAATGTAATCAAGCCTCTGGTTCAGGTTCTCCTCCGAGTAACACCGTTGCTAATCCAATAGGGGAGATGAAAGCAATCACCACTCGAAGTGGCAAAGGTTTAAAGGAACCCGAGATTCATACACCTACACTGGTAATTGTGACAAAGGAAAACGAGTCCCCTTCTCCAATTCCTCCACCTTTTACTTCCACCCTCCACCACCTAAGGATGTGAGTGAGAATTCCTTTCCAAAGCCTTCATCTCAACCCAATATACCTTATCCCTGAAGGTTGAGGAAAGAGAAGTTGTAAAACAAGGATGATATTCAGGTTTCTAACTTTCTTAAAATGTTAAACAACTGAATTTCAACATCTCCTTTGCCGAGGCTCACGCTCACATGCCGAAATGTGCTAAAATGTTTAAAGATCTTCTCAGTGATAAGGAGAAACTTCTTGATATCACTCAAACCCAACTTAACGAGAATTGCTCCGCAGTGCTCTTAAGGAAATTACCCATCAAACTTGGTGATCCGGGTCGCTTTCTTATTCCTTGAAACTTTGCCGGGGTAGAGAATTGTATGGCCCTAGCCGATCTAGGTGCTAGTATAAACTTAATGCCATGAAGTATCTGGAAACAATTATCTCTACCCGAGCTAGTCCCCACACGAATGACCTTGGAATTAGCTAACCATACGGTTGCTTATCCGGTAGGGATAGCCGAAGATGTCTTCGTCGGTGTTGATAAATTCACCTTTCCGACGGATCTTGTAGTCGTTGACTACGAGATGGATCCCCGTGTTCGATTAATCGTTGGACGTCCATTCTTGAGGACTGGTCTCACTCTCATTGATGTAGCCGCGGGTGAATTAATCATGAGAGTTTGTGACGATAAAATCGTCTTCAACATGGGTAAACTTTCTAAGCAACCTTATGAACACGAGAGAGTTAATTTCATTGACGTTCTTGATGAGGCTTGTGAAGAATATTTCAAAGACGCTTGTAAAAGTGGTTCTTCTTCTCGACCCATTGTTGAGACCGTTGCCTCTATTGCTCCTTCACTGACTCCATTTGGAGAAAGTGATTTCCTTTTGAAAGAATTTGAAGCAACATTAGGGGATGTGGACTTAATATATGACGATTCTCCCTCCAATTAGGATGAAGACATTCGTACCATTGAGAAACTTCTCAACGAGGACCATATTTCTCTACAGTCTCCTAAGGAAATCTCTATCGATGATCTAAATTTGACTACGCCTTCCATTGAAAATCCTCCAGATTTAGAGTTTAAGGATTTACCGTCTCATCTCGAATACGTTTTCCTTGAAGACAATAAGAAGTTACCCGTCATCATCGCAAAGGACTTGAAAGAAGAAGAAAAATCTCGACTTATCGACGTGCTGAAGAATCATAAGAAGGCAATTGCTTGTAAAATTTCCGATATCCACGGAATTGATCCGAACTTTTTTACTCATAAAATTCTCATGGAGGATAACTTCAAACCCGTAATCCAAAGCCAAAGAAGGGTTAATCCTAAAATTCATGACGTCATCAAGAAAGAGGTTATCAAACTTCTAGATGCCGGAATGATTTACCCTATTTCAGATTCGCCATGGGTTAGTCCCGTCCATTGTGTGCCTAAGAAAGGCGGAATAACCGTTGTTCCCAATGAAAACAACGAGTTGATTCCTACTCGCCTTGTTACGGGTTGGCGAGTTTGCATAGACTATCACAAGCTCAATGATGCTACTCGCAAGGATCATTTTCCTCTTCCTTTCATGGATCAAATGCTCGAGCGTTTAGCGGGTAATGATTATTATTGCTTCTTAGACGATTTCTCAGGGTATTTTCAAATTCCCATCGATCCTAAAGACCAAGAGAAAACCACATTCACTGGTCCTTATGGAACATTTGCTTACAAAAGAATGCCTTTCGGCTTATGCAATGCTCCTGGGACTTTCCAAAGGTGTATGATGGCTATCTTCCATGACATGGTTGAAGAAACTATGGAAGTCTTCATGGATGATTTCTCGGTCTATGGTGATTCTTTCTCTACTTTCCTTGCCAATTTGGAACGTATGCTCAAACGGTGTGAAGGCACTCATCTTTTTCTCAATTGGGAAAAATGCCATTGCATGGTAAAAGAAGGCATTGTTCTTGGACATAAAATCTCCAAAGCCGGTCTTGAAGTCGACCGTGCTAAAGTCGATGTGATTGCTAAATTGCCTCCACCTTCAACCGTGAAGGGTGTGAGAAGTTTCCTTGTTCATGCGGGCTTCTATCGTCGTTTTAGTCAATATTTTTCTAAAATCGCTCGCCCGATGACCCACCTCTTGGAAAAAGATACTACTTTATCTTTTCTCAAGAGTGTGTTCAATCTTTTAATCTTCTTAAGGATAAACTAACTAAGGCACCTGTCTTGGTTACCCCTAATTGGGAGTTACCTTTTGAATTAATGTGTGATGCTAGCGATTTTGCTATTGGAGCGGTCTTGGGCCAAAGAGTGAACAAACACTTCCAACCAACCCATTATGCTAGCAAGACAATGACGGGGGCTCAATTGCATTATACCACTACCGAAAAAGAGCTTTTAGCTGTAGTGTATGCTTTTGAAAAGTTCCGCCCCTATCTTGTCCTTTCCACCACCATTGTCTATACCAACCATTCCGCGTTGAAGTACTTGTTAACTAAACAAGATTCCAAGCCAAGACGTCTTTGTTGGGTTTTGCTCCTACAAGAATTTAAAATCGAAATTCGTGATAAAAAGGGAGCAGAAAACCTAGCCGCGGATCATCTTAGTAGACTCGAGGATCCTTATCAAGGGGAGCTCCCAAATCAAGAGATTAATGAATCTTTTCCCCGCCTTGATGTCTATTAACTCCAATATTGATGAAACCCCATGGTTTGCGGACATTGCAAACTATTTGGCGGGTGGAATTCTCAAGAAAGGGTTAACGTCCCAACAACAGAAAAAGTTCTTTAAAGACATTAAGCACTATTTCTGGGACGACCCTTACCTTTTCAAATAATGTGCGGATCTTGTCATCCGTCGGTGTGTTGATGGGCCGACAACTTTCTTAATCCTTGAAGCTTGCCATAAAGGACCCATCGGTTGTCACTTTGGTCCAAATTACACCGCGAAGAAAGTTTTCGACTCTGGATTCTATTGGCCGTCCATTTATCATGACGCTCATGTAATGGTTAAAAATTGTGACGCTTGCCAACGCCAAGGCAAGATCACGCATAAAGATGAGATGCCTCAAAATTTCATCCAAGAGTGTGAAATCTTTGACGTATGGGGTATCGACTTTATGGGGCCATTTCCATCATCCAAAGGGAACAAGTACATCCTCGTAGCCGTTGACTACGTATCCAAATGGGTTGAAGCAAAGGCTCTCCCTACGAACGATGCGAGGGTGGTTGTGAACTTTTTGAAGCAACTTTTTGCTCGATTCAGTGTTCCTCATGCTATCATCAGTGACCGCGAGACTCATTTTTGCAATGATCAATTTGCTCGAGTCATGGCTAAGTACGGTGTCAATCATCGTCTTTCCACTGCTTATCATCCCCAAACAAATGGTCAAGCCGAGATATCTAACCGTGGATTGAAGAGAATATTAGAGCGTACTATGGGAGAGCATCGTGCCTCGTGGGCCGATAAGTTAGATGATGATTTGTGGGCTTTCTGTGCCGCATATAAGACACCTATTGGTTGTACTCCATATCGTCTTGTGTACGGGAAGGCATGCCACCTCCCTATTGAGTTGGAACATAAAGCGTACTGGGCCTTGAAGTGGGCCAATTTTGATATCAACAAAGCCGGTGATCTTCGGAAGATTCAACTCAACGAGCTAAATGAACTGAGGAATGAAGCTTATGAGAATTCATTGATCTACAAGGAGAAGACCAAGATCATTCATGATTCAAGGATTAAACCGAGAGTTTCACGTTGGTGATCAAGTTTTACTCTTTAACTCTCGGTTGAAGATCTTCTCGGGAAAACTGAAGAGCCGTTGGTCTGGGCCATTCACCGTCGCCAAAGTCTTCCCTTATGGCACCATTGAGCTTTCTCAACAAAATGGGCCTAATTTTAAAGTGAATGGCCAGCGTGTGAAGTTGTACTTTGGTGAGGACATCTCTCATGAGATGATTCCATCCCTCACCACGTTTCCCTTGAATTAGTTCTGGGTCGAGTCAGGCTCGTGACTCGGTTAACAAAAACAAGCGCTTCTAGGGAGGCAACCCGTTGATCTATCCTTTATCCATTTTTATAATAAGTGTAGGGGGAGCCCCATAGGTGTTTGTTGTCTTCTTTCTTATGATGTGCAGGGATTAAATCTTCAAAGGAGCACTTTTGATGACGTTTGACGAACCGTGATCCCGTCTACCCATCTTCCCGTTTCTATCCTAAACTATCGTGATTCAATATTTCATATCTTATATGTTCACACTGAAATCACTATAGTTGTCATATCCTTATCAAGATTTAAACAACGTGCACAATGTCCTAATTGTAAGGGAGTTTACTCCCACATGCTTAAACATTAAGGACAATGTTTATATCAAGTGTAGGGGGGACTTCTATCGAAGTAAGTGGGCTTTTCCATGAATTTATCCTCATTTTAACCGGAAAATTTGATTTTTCTACATTTTTCAAAATTTTTAATCTATTTTGGCCTAGTTGTATAGTAGTATTTTCCTTTGTTATCGTTATTTACTTTCTTTGCTAAGAATAAAATTTTAATAAAGTGGTTTTAAATTTTTCAACGTCATGAATCTTTTGACTCAACCCGAGTTTACTTATCTAAGTTTACTCTAGCTAGTATCCTTAACGTGTTTAATTCAAGTTTTGCTAGGCTTTTATATAGGGAACTTTAAAACACAAAAGTCTTAAATCTCACGGGTTAAGAACAAGAACTTTTCGCAAGTTCCTATAATTGATCCTAGAAACTTGTTTATCAAGGGAACTTTAAAATGCGAATTCTAAACTTGAAAAAGTCTAAGAACTTGCAAGATCCTATATATGACTTGAAAACCCAAAACTTTGATTTAATTGGCTAAGCATCCACGAGTCTCATTCCTTGAGATTTTAAATTATGGAGAACGAGAGATGATAGAGTCAATTATAAGTTTGGTATTCTTTCATGAATTTATGTGAATTGATTATAAGCTTTTTCTCCCATCGCTTATTAATAAATATATTTGCAATAAATAAGGTTGTACGATTTGAAAAGTTACTTAGCTTCTAGCACAAGATCGTTTAAAAGTTGCTCGGTATTAATTAGAGTTCATAGCCAAGGCATAACTTATTGAAGCGTGATGCGAAGATTGGCGAGTCCGAAAAGGCCCTAACAAGGCATGAGGGCTACATTTTGTTTCTAAAGATCCCAAGTGATGTGAAGAATCATTTATCAAAAATCAATATGAAGGATCGAGACACATGACGAAAAGCAAATACTCCCCTAAAGATCATGGAGAAGTCTATCCGAAAAGACCCTAGAAAGGTATGAGGATAAATAGATCCAAGTCCTAAAAGGAGGCGGATCGTTGTATATCAAAGTCCAAAATAAAGATTGGAGAAAAATGAAGAAGTCTTGGTCCAAGTAAGAAGAATCTCTCAAAAACTTCAAGTGAAAAAATTCCTATTATAAAGAGAAGACCATAATTTTGAGAACGTCTCTCAAGATTCGAAGTATGAAGTCGCTGCCAAATAATCAGTCCGAGAAAGGTCTCAAATTGTGAAGCGAGTTATGCCAAGATATGAACTTTAAGAGGTCCCGAGAAGCTGTTTTAAAAGATTTTGTCCTTTAGCTAACTATTGATTAAATCGTCCCACTTTATTTTCGTCCTAAATAAACTATCGAAATAAGTCAAACAATGCATCCTCGTGATCATTCAAGGCAATTATAAAATATAAGAGATACACCTAGGAATAAGGGAGTCTAAGTAAATAATTGGGCCACATGAGTTCGTGTTAGTTTGCTAACTTATAGTAACAATGATCTCGTTTTTAAGCTTGGTATGGGGAACGTGAAACTTGAGGATGATAAACATTCATGACAGCCTAAACCCCAATGTAAGTCTTTGATTTCTTTACTTATTTTGTACATATTTCTATCTTTTTAGTTTCCTTAAAGTTTAGTATTTAATAAACGCCAAGGTGGGATATTTATGATGAAAAATGTAAACCGTGCTAAGAAATTAATGCATTGCATGAGGGCATTGCAATGGTCAAGTGTAGGGGATTTAATAAGTGTGTAAACACTTATCCTTTTACCACTTATTTCCAATAATAACAAGACCAAAACGTGTATTTTATGTCGTAAAAGTCGGAATTATGCGTGGTTTGTGTTTTTATTGTGTTTCAGGATAAAAATATGAAAAAGGGAGAAAACACGGGCTATCACGGGCTTTTATCGAAGAAAAAGAGAAAAGACAAAGTCAAAAGATCAAGAGTACAAAAAGAACGGGAGTCCAAGCATATTATGAAGATTTATTGAAGAAAAAGTCTAAAGACGGAAGTTTAATGAAGTCGAAGAACCAAGTCTAATTATAGAAGAAAATTATAAGACGAGTTCAATTTATATCGACAAATCCCGAGGCGACGTCGAGAAAGACAAATAATTTAAATCGAGTCGAGACGAGAAGAATGAAAAAGGAAGCAACACATGCACCTCCCCACCTCCTATATATACCCTCCTAAGTGTCATTAGGATGGTGTTAGTTAGTTCATTTTTAGTGTTCATTTTTCATTTTGTAGTTTTAATTTTTAGAGAGAGAAAGTGTTTAACTTTCTGTCACTAGGAACTTCATCTTTTATCTTCCTTTCTTGTTTTAATCTATTTTTACTTTTTAAAGCTTAATCTTGTTTTAATATCATCTTATTCTACCTTTCTTGTTTTTGATTTTGATCTTGATTCGTGATAATCTCTGATTTTGTATCATCTTGATGTTTATGTGATTAAAAAGTTTATCTTTTTATTCATATCTAAGATTTTATATAAATTGAGCTTTGATCTTATCATGCTTATTGGATTATTTTGTATTTAGCTTATTTACTTTTAAGTTTTCTTAAAAGTTTCGTCTTTTTAAGGTTTGCTTTAAAAGTTGCTTATTTAGTGTTTTGAAAAAGTTCTTATTTGTACTTATTAGCTCTTTTCATTATATATTGAGTATAGTTTCGGATTGTGCTTATAAAAAAATAGAGCTTATTTGTTTCTTATTAAATTTACCTTCCATCGAAAAGGCAAACCCTTTTCCGACGGGTGATTCCGATACCTTCATCGGATTAGGGCTTTGGATTCCGACAATTATTCTGATCTGTGTATCGGAAAAGGGTTTTGGATTCCGACGGTTATTCCGATCGGGATTCCGATAGCAATGATCATTCTATTATTTCGATAGAGTTTGTTTTCCGATAGTGTGATTTCGATAGCTTTCGATTTTCATTATTCCGATACTATCCCTAATATTCCGACATGATTTCCTTGGAAAAATTCCGACGAAGCATTCCGATGGTTGTATTCCGATTGTATTCCGACAGTGCTATTCCGATGGGATTCCGATCAAGGACATTCCGACGGGTTTAAGTTTTTGTTTTTACAAAGTTTTTATTTTTACAAAGTTTTAAGTTTTAAATTTACTTTTTAAGTATTTAATCATTTATTTTTAACTCGTAATTTTTAGTTTAACTTTTAAAACTTTTTACTCAACGACATTTTCATATTTGTTTTTATTTTAAAATAGATAATCAAACCACTTTATTTTCCACCAAAAACGACTGAGTCGCACTAATAACTAGTAATCAATTCGAAAAGACTGGAATAACGAAACAGTTTTATACTTGGAAAATCCTTGTATTACATAACTACTTTCTATGATAACAGGAAAAGACGCATGCCGTCTAATGTTAAGACCTACGACGGCACGCCAGATCCGGATGATCACCTGCAAGTATTCGAATCGCAGGCAGGGATAGTACAATGGCCAGAGGCCGTATGGTGCCATATGTTCAACTCCACGCTCATCGGGAACGCTCGAACATGGTTTGACCGTCTCCCGCGGAGGAGCATCCATGGGTTTGAAGAACTTCGAAGACCGTTCCGCAGGAACTATGTGCAGTAGAAGAAGTACGACAAAAGTCCGGTTTCACTTGCATGAGTGAAGCAGAGGCATAACGAGAGCCTAGAGGACTTAATGGAACGCTTTAATTCTGAGTGCAACCAAATTAAGGATTTCCCGGAAATTCTAAAGATTTCTGGATTCCTCGTAGGCATCACAAACCCGGACTTAATAAAAAAGTTGAACGACAGAACCCCGTCAACGTTTGACGGGGTAATGAAAAAGGTGCGGCTGTTTATTCAAGGAGAAACCGCAGCAGCAGATAGCCGACAAATGACATCGGGCTATAGGTACCAAGACAGGCCCAAGAAACAAACATATGGGCAAAATATCAGTCGTACATTGGACTTCCAAGGAGCGGCAAAGCAAGGGCACAACAACAACAACAACAACAAGTTCACCCCACTACAAAAAACCTCTAGAGAGATATTTATGTCAGAAGGAGCAAACTTTCCAAAGCCTAGCCCAATGTTGGGACTAGTGAATAAGCGGGATAACACAAAGCACTACGAGTACCATGATGATAAAGGGCATGCTACGGATGAGTGTATTCAGTTGAAAGGACACATTGAAAGCCTGGTACCACCTGATAAGGGATTGGAGAAAGAACGCGGATGCGAAGAAGGTCGAAGTGAAAAAACATAAGGATAAACCTATAACCATATACATGGTAGAGAGGGGAAAATCTTTCATGCAAAGAAGAGTGGTCGCAGAATTTTCGTACGATAAAGAAATAGCATTCCCCATCCTTTCAGATATGGACTATGTTGATACAAAAGTTGGATGATCCTTGCTAGACCCGAACTGGGCTTAATTCGGGTTGGCTAGGCTCCGGCTCTTGCACCAAGTGAATAGTCTTGCTGAGATCCTACACACTAAAGCAACACGCATTAAGCTTACCATGGGAATGTATCCCACGATTAGACTCCGGCGTGAGAGTAAGTAATCGGTTAGGGTTAAGAATCGGATGCGAGGTTTAGAGTATGGAGAATGTAATACCTTTGTGGAACCCTTGGGGGTTCCTTATATAGGCAGTGAAACCCTAATGGGATCACTGTTTACTTTGTCCCCAAGTATAGGATAACTACCATAATTAGCTTGATTGTTATCTTCTAATTATGGTTTGTGTATATCTTATACTTTAGGGTGAATCACAACCCTAATAAGATTGTGATTCTGTCTAACCCTGTCCCGGCTGTACCGGGCCGTGGGCCGCACACACTTTATGCGGCCACTGTTCATTCAAGCCCGTAGGCTTAACTAATTAACCCAACCCATTCGTGATGATCAGATACGGGTTGTACCCATGGGCCGGGTCCATGACCCGGCTGGGGACTATACGTCATCATGTCCCCCCAGTCTAGTTGTTACAGCCGTAGGTGGAATATCTAGACTAACAAGATGCCCCCCGGACGTACCAAGGAAAGAACATCTTGAAATGTTGAAATGGATGAAAAACATATTTTCGCCGCACGTAGCAACTTTGTTAGGAAGTTTATTCCTATAGTACACCAGCCGCACATGACGACCGAGACAAATTAAATGAAACATTGAATATGGTCTTACGTATTACCGCACATCCCGACACAATTGACTGTTCATCTGCCATTTTGACTAACAAAGTGCAAACAGTCAGTACCTCGAGCGACGCAATCTCCTGAGTCAGAAGTGACATGTGGGCCCCACCTGACTATTCACTTGCCACTCACTTCCCAACCACACGATTTAAGTTAGTAGAAGACACGTGTCATGAATCTAACGAACCATGACCAACGAGGCAACCCTATAA
Source organism: Glebionis coronaria (assembly GCA_025667525.1). NCBI lineage: Eukaryota > Viridiplantae > Streptophyta > Magnoliopsida > Asterales > Asteraceae > Glebionis > Glebionis coronaria. Next base: position 397,459,107 of record CM046878.1, read on the forward strand.
ATAGGTTGCCCATACGGCTGTGTGTGACACACAGTCTTTTTCCAATTTCTGCCATTAACGCTTTCTTCCTTACCATCACCTTCTTTCGCACGGATCCTCCTTTAAACAGGTTAGAATACCACGCCTTCATCTTGCTTTAATTAATTATGGCTGATAGAAACAACCCTTCCATCGGATCCGTGCTAAATATAATGACGGAAGAGAAACTAGCAACCTTCATCACTCTCTCCCTGGTGTCGGGGACCTCATAACTGAGGCACCCTAGGGAAAGATTGTCTTATACACTCGTCTTTTTGATGCGGCCAATTACCGCATTCCTTTTACTAGATTCCTCGTAGATCTACTAGGTTACTATGATGTGCATATCACCCAGTTACACTGTATAGGCGCATGTAAGATTAGCCAGTTCGAAATCCTATGTCGTGCACGAAGCATTCCCTCAACCGTAGAGTTATTTAGGCTGTTCTATACCCCTAACTTAGTGAATGGATGGATTTCCTTAAAAAAACGATCCCCAACCAGCCACACAGCTCACAATAAAGCTATGGACTCGCTGAAAAACTGGTACGACCACTACTTTTTTATTGACGCAGTAGTTTGACCGAATGAGAGCATAGATTACTCCCTGACTTCCCTCCCTGGGCTGGTACATACAACGCACAGGACGCCCAAGAAATAGATAGGAATAGGACAGGGTTTCATAGGAATCTACCCGAGTCATTCCTTTGCCTTCCAGGGATTAGTTGTAACTACTTTGGCTCGTCTAACATATACCCCGTATTCTGGAGAGTCCGTGGCGAAGGTAGGTATAGCATTCGCACTTTTAAAGATATACAAATCCTCTTTCCGTGACTAACATACTCCTTTTACTTTTTCAGAAATGAATTTCTTTGGAGTCCTACGCCAGGGAGATACTATGACCATACCAGAAGGAGCGCGCCCTAGACGAGAAAACGAGCTACCCCTTCTCGAGCATACCCGAAATGTGACAATCGCCCTAGCGGCCGTACCGAACCCCCAATCTGATGAGGAGGACGCAACAATTATGAAGTCCCCCGAAGACTTTGACAACGAAGATGGGGACCATCTGATGCTAGAGAATAAAGCTGCCCCCCCCCCCCCTCCCCCCCCGCCGAAGACTGCCACCCATGCCCATGAGAAGGAGCAGGGTGATAACATAGAGAGAACTACCTCCAGCCTCCGCCAAATGCTGGGCGATAATGAGGAGGAGGTGCAACGAGTAGAAGAGGAGGAGGAGGAAGAACCCCAACCCATCCCCAAGCGCACCCATAGAAAGAATAAGCGGGTAAGGAGAGCCACTGAGGCCGTGATAGGGGAACACAATGCACCTACAAAGAGACTGCGCGAGGACCACCCCCTCTACCAATCTGGGGAGAGCACAAACCAAGCCTCGGGGACGGCGCAGGATGCTCCCATAGCTCAGGACGTGCCGCTACCAGTTGTGGAGTCGGTCACTCAGGTGCCTCCCACTACGTTAGATCTGGAGAAAACAAACATGTAATCCTCCGCACATGCTTGTCATTACTTCTCTCTTCCAAGTAAAAGGTACGTCCTTCCATAATAATATTAATGTGTATGTCAATTTTTGTTGCAGGGATGAACAAGCTGGTGTCGCACCTGTCAAAGGGACGAGGAAAAAGAAGGAACCTGTCCTGCATGCTGCAGCGACCAAATCTGGCCCAGCCTTTGAGGAAGGTACTCCCATGGCTTCACAAGAGATACCGGTGTCCGGCTCTACCACACACTTCAACCCCGAGTGGAAGACAACTACCACTTCTAGAATGAGGGACGTAGAAGAATGTCGGGACTACCTGAACAACTGCATTCCACACGGCCTAGTAAAGGACATAAATTCACTAAGTCATCCAGACTTAGTAGATGAATATAATGGTTCCTTGGTGCATCAAATGTCTATGGGTACCTCCATGCGGGTAAGATTTGAGGCCGCCCTAGAGCATGTTGAATCTCTAAAGAGGAAGAATAGCCGAAGGGAGAAAATGATTGAAGACAATAAATCCTGGATTTCCGCCCTTCAGTCCCAACTCACTACTGCTGAGGCCACCATCAAAGAACAAGCTGTGCATGCCAATGCTCATGACCAACGTGTGGCCGAGCTTGAAGCCCAACTTGAGACTGCAACAGCTAAGGTATGTATTTGTATAGTATCACATTGACGTCCACATTATGCTTTATTCTAACCTTAAGGTATCACATGCAGGTGACCGCGGCAGAAGCTTTGGCGAAGACCTCCACTGGCCAAGTATCCACCCTCTTGAAGGAGCTTGAAGACGCACATGCATTGATCCAAGCCTAGGAGATGCTGAAAGAGAAGCTTTCCAAAGAAAGGACCGTGGTGGAACAGTTGATGGAGGCTTCCACACAAAAGGATATAGAGCTGAATGCCCTTGCCGCAGACCGTGATGAAGTGTTATACCCCCAACTACTAGCAGCCAATATCGGACGCAGGTAGATGGTTGGTCATGGGGCACGCCTAGCCGCTACGAAAGTGTTGGAGGACCCTCAATTCGTGCAGCAATTTGCAGATCTTATATCAGATGGTATCGACCACAGTCGTCATGAGGGTATGGTTATGGCCGCAGAGCTGATAAGTAAGAAGCAAAATTTTACTAAGCATGCCTACTTTAACCCTGGGGCCGTAGGGAAGATGACTGCAGCCATGGCTGCTATGCGGGATCTGGAGTACCCATTCTTGGCTGAGCTCGAATCTACGAAGGATGCGTCCAACAAGGAGATCATGGAGAAGCTAAACCTAGATGCATCCTCGCAAGGCGAGGGACACTCCCGGACTCACTTCACACCCTCCCCCAGCCAACTCACTCTTCCCATTTACGAGGATGTCACCAGGATCGTAGTTGGTGAGCAATTATTAAGTGAAGTGTTGGAAGTGAACGCGACTCGGACTCTGAACAAGAAAGACCATGGTGAAGCATTGCCTCGATTAGCTGAAGAGCAGAGTTAGATTGGGAATTTTCTCCCCCCAATATAGGGCGTTCCTTTACTAATGTAATTTCTGAACAATTTGGTTTGTAACAAATATTCGTCCATGGATGTCCAGGGCACTTTTATCTTTTGTAACATTATCTGAACACTTAGAATATCATGTTTATGAGTCCGTGGTAGTCACGGTAATTTTGATTGTTGGAAACTTACTTATATTCTTTAGATATTATATATCTGTGTCGCATGACATGTCACGTCTTACCTAGAATAAAACTAAGTCTATATTTTACTAGATGTGCAGCGTGTGTCTTTAGCATGTCCGGCACTATGTAAGTGCGGCATGTGGAAACTTACGTCTTGTAAATAAGGTGTCTAGTAAAGATACATAATCCGCGTCACTGGGGTTGCATCCCTCTTATGCGACAAGTTGAATTATTAGGTTCACTTAATCCTCTTACCCCGCCCGGGAGTGAATAGTACATGTACGGTTTAAATGAATGCATATGAATAAGAAATGGCATATTATAATAAGAATAAAGAAATCTAAAAGACATGACAATAATTTGCACAAGAACGGGTCGTGGAGCTAGCTAGGCACCACAACATTTTATTAGAACATTTACGATTTGTTGACAAGAATTAAAAACCTAAGACAAATAGAACCTAGAAAGCATGAAAACAAAAATACATGGATCTTTATTGAAGTTGACCATTACGAAGTGTCCATGCGGAGGCCGTAGCCCTTTCAGAGGTAGCATCTTTTAAGGTTGCAAATATTCCATGTACGATATAAGTCACGGCCATCCATGTCACGCAACTTGTAAGCACCTAGACCCAAAGCTTCTGTGACCTCATACGGCCCTTCCCACTTTGGGCCCAGCTTCCCTATGTTCTCCGCGCGACGTGCCTCGTTAGCACGATAAACAAAATCCCCCGGTCGGAAGGAAACACCCTTGACTTTGGAATCGTAATAGGCTTTCATACGGGCCTTAGACTTGGCCTCATTGATGGATGCTATCTCTCTTTTCTCCTCCAACAAGTATAGATTGACCCGGAGTTTCTCATCATTCATGACGACGTTAACCTCCGTAGTGCGGATTGTTGGCATCCCAATATCTACTGGAATAACGACATCGGTTCCGTAGGCCAGCACGAAAGAAGTGTCCCCATTGGCTGTCTTGATCATTGTCCTATGTGCCCATAGGACATGCGGCAGTTCATCTACACATTTAGCACTTCGTTCATCCAAGCGTGCTTTAATACCTTCACCCAGGCTTCTATTTGCCTGCTCTACAAGACCATTAGTCTGTGGGTGCTTAACTGACGCGAAACGCCGTATGATGTTCAACGTTGCACACCAGTCCTTGATTGGATTATCCGCGAACTGTTTTCCGTTATCCGAAATAATCTCACCTGGTAAACCAAAACGACACACAATAGTTTCCCGAACAAACCTTTTTACCTGCTTTCCCGTAATCGATTTCACCGCCTTAGCTTCTATCCAGCGTGTAAAATAGTCTATTGCGACGATCAAGAATATAACACCTCCTGCCGCCACAGGAAAAGATCATGCGATGTCAATCCCCCACTTATAGAATGGCCATGGGGATGTGATGGGTGTTAGTTCCTGCTGCGGATGTCGCGGTACTGGTCTGTGCACTTGGCAATCACTGCATTTGCGAATCATGTCTCGTGCATACCGATGCACAGTCTGCCAATAGTACCCTGTGCATAAAGCTCGCGCTACTACAGATCTGGGGCCTGCATGCATGCCGCATGACCCTTCATGTATTTCGCTAATCATGTAGCTAGCCTGGCGTGGCCCGACGTATCGTCACCATGGATGAAGGAAGGAGCGTGATAGGTGTGTAAACACGCATCCTTTTTACCACTTAACTACAATAATAACCGAGCCAAAACGTGTATTTTATGTCATAAATGTCGGAATTATGCGTGGTTTGTGTTTTTATTGTGATTTAGGACGAAGTTGTGAAAACGGGATAAAACACGGGCATTCACGGGCTTTTATCGAAGAAAAAGACAAAAGACGAAGTCAAGAAATCAAGAGTGCAAAAAAGACGGAAGTCCAAGACCAATTCTGAAGATTTATCGAAGAAAAAGTCAAAAGACGGAAGTTTACTAAAAGCCGAAGAACTCAAGTCTAATTTATTGAAGAAATTACAAGACGAGAGTAGAATTCCCGAGACAAAGTCGTTAAAGTCAAAAGATTAAGAAGATTAAGGACTTAATGACAATTAAAGAAAAAAGAAAGAGGGGAGGAAGCTTCCTAAGCACCTCCCTAATCCTCCTATAAATAGACCATTAGGATTTACATTTCATGTTGTTGGCTAAGTATGACAATTAGCTCTTCCACTTTTATTTTTGCATATTTAATTACATGTCATTTAATTAATTGTCTTGCACCTTAAATACCTTTATATTCAAGTAAGTTTCCTTTTAATTATTGTCAATCTTTACTTTTATTGTCAATCTTCTATCTTCCTTTCTTATTTGATCTTAATCTTTATGCTTTATTGTTCATGTTTATGTTTTTGATGTTTATTTGATGTGATTAAAGTGGGTTTTGATTATTGTGGTTATTATTGTTAGTTTTATTGATTTGGTTTGTTTGATTATCATTAGTTGATCATTTGTGGTTAGTCTTGCTTAATATTTTGGTTTAATTTGATTATTTTTGGTTAGATTCGTGTTATTTTGTTCTTCCTTGTTCTTCGCTTTCTGTTACTGTTGCCCAGGTTATTTCGAACCAGCAGTTCATTCCGAATCAAGCAATCTTGTCTGGTCAAGTGAATATTCCAGATCAAGGGTCTTTTATTCGGAATATTAAACATTCCGGATCAAGGGTGCTCATTCGGAACATTCCGGGTGAAGGAGTTTATTCGGAACATTCCGGATCAACAGAATATTCCGAACCAGTAGAAGTTCCGAACCAAGAAGATATTCCGGATCAAGGGTCTTTTATTCGGAATATTAAACATTCCGGATCAAGGGTTTCAGTCGGAATATATTCCGGATCAAGGTGCTCATTCGGAACATCAAAGATTCCGAATGAAGGTTTTCTGCTGATTGTTCCGAATCAAGGGTTTAGACAAGGTGTTCATTCGGAATAACATATATTCCGGATAAAGGTTGTTCATTCGGAACATTCCGGATCAAGGTTTTGGTAATTATTCCGAGTGAAGAAGAATCATTCCGAATGAAGGTGACATTCCGGATGAGTGATTATTCCGAACGAAGGATTATTCCGAATGAGCTGTTTTCAGGTTCTTTTTAGTTTCAGTTTTTAAGTTTTAATTTTCAAGCTTTACTTTTCCCGCCTTTTTACTTAGTCGCACTTTAAGTTTACTTGCCTTAGTTTAAGTTTTAGTTGCGTTTTAAGTTTGCCTTTAGGTTAGTTTTAAGTTTGCGTTATTTACTTTAAGTGCCATTTAATTTCTCGTCACGCTTTTAAATTCCTGTCATTTATTTTAAATTAGAGTTAGATTTATTTTACATGATTTTACTTTAAGGTCTTTGCACCTTTAATTTTACTACAACGACACAACATTTGTTTCCACCAAAGACAGCTGAGTCACATAGTTAATCAGTTATCAATTCGATTAGACCAACACAACGAACTTTATTGTTTTTATACGGGCAAAAGCCTTGTATCAAATGGCGCCGCTGCCGGCTCTTTTCGTAAAGATTAACGGTTTTCTGTGAGAGACGCGTTGATTTTTGGGATCCGTTCATTCGTGAGCGTTATTTTTCTTGCTTCAAAATTTCAAAAAAAAAAACCCATAAAAATTAAAAATTGTTAAAAATCCATAAAAATTAAAAAAAATTTCAAAAATCCAAAAAGATTTTATCTTTATCTTTATAGTATATATATATTCTCTTTGTGTTTGGTATTGTTTTCTTTTGCTTTCACAGGTGTATGCGTACTAGATCTTCAAATTATCAAGAGCCCGAGACTCCTGAAGATTTAGCTATGGCAGGTGTCAACAACAACAATAATCCACCGCACCTCAACAATAACAACAACAATGTTCTTCCACAGCCCGATCTTCGGACAATGGAGGAGCTTTGTCAACCCACCATGTTTGGACGAGGAGGACCGATTGCGCCGATGCAAATCACGGCTCCGGAGTTTTCGTTGAAGCATCACATGATCCAGCAAGTGCAAACTAATCCTTTCAGAGGAATGCCTGATGATGATTCCAACAAGCACCTCGACAAATTCATTACTATCACTCAAAGCATGAAGTTGCCCGGTGACACAATGGATGTCCTTCGCCTACAACTCTTTCCACATACTTTATCACACCACGCCGAGAAATGGTTTGATCGTCTCCCAAAGAATTCCATTCATATTTGGGATGACATGACTCAACGCTTTTTGTCACGCTACTTTCCACCATCCATGGTCACGACCCTTCGCAATCAAATCAACGGTTTCATGCAAGAACCCGATGAATCTCTCTTTGATGCTTGGGAAAGATATGATGTTTTGATCGATCGCTGTCCAAACCACAACATGCTCCCCGTGACCTTAATTGATACTTTCTACAACGGTTTTACTTTTCGTGATCGTGATACGATTAATGCAGCCGCCGGTGGCACATTTATGAAAAGGAGACCCGAGGAGTGTAGAGAGCTTATTGAGAACATGAATACTCACAACAAAAATTAGGATTCCTCCGCTTCTTCAAGGAACAACCCGAGAGTCAATGTTTCTTCTACTTCAGCAAACCCCGATATGACCGAATTCACCCGCATGATGGCCGAAATGAACAAAAATATCTTGCTCCTCCCTACAAACCAACAACAAGTTAAAGCGGTAGCCAATCCTTGTGAAACATGCGGCGGTCCTCACTCATACACTGATTGTCCTTCTACTCAAGGAAATCCAGAAAACGTGTATGCGGCTTATGGTAATTATTCACCGGAAAATTACCAAGCCCGACCTCAAGGGGATCGAAATTTGCTGAGTTACCGGTCAAACAACTACCTTTCACCTGGTTTTTCTCCTCAAAACCACAACCCCAACAACAACTACACTAGAAGCAACCAAATCCCACCTAGAGCTTATAATCCTTATCACCCACCCGCTTAACAAGCCCCACCCATCAATCAAGATGTTGAAGCCTTAATGAGAACCCAATGTGAGCAAATTAAGAATCTGCAGAGCCAAATTATCAATTTTAAAGGGGATATCACCAAGCAAGGGAATGACATTAGATCCGATCTTTGAGATAATATACAATCCTCCTTTAGCAATCAAACGAATGATTTGAAGAATATGCTGGCTAGTTTCTTGCCCACCACTCAACCTTCTACTTCGAGTTCTCTACCTTCAAACATCGTCACCAATCCGAGAGCGAATGTGAGTGCTATTACTACTCGTAGTGGAGTTACTTTAGTAGGACCACCTATCCCGTCCCCATCATCTACACCTCCTCTACCACCATTTATCCCTACTACTCCAACACCTAGTATTAGTACACCATTACCGTCTCCGCCTCGTCGTGAAGAAGTACCCAAGACGAATCCTCCACCAACCCCACCTTACACCTTTAAACCTTCAACATCTTAACCTTCAACTTCTACACCTCAACCACCCAAACCCAATATTCCTTATCCATCTCGATTAGACAAGGCCAAACTGCACACCAAGGATGACATTCAAGTGTCGAATTATTTGAAGATGATCTCTCAAATGAATTCCAATATCAGCCTTGGAGATCTTGGTCGTTTTGTGCTACCTTGTACTTTTAACCAAACCGACAAATTTACTGCCTTAGCCGATCTTGGGGCAAGTATAAATTTGATGCCTTTAAGTGTTTGGAAAAAGTTATCATTGCCCGACCTTACACCCATCAAAATGACTCTTGAGCTAGCCAATCGCACTCTCGCTTACCCCGTTGGTATTGCCGAAGATGTGTTCATTAAAGTTGGCACATTCACTTTTCTGGTCGACTTCGTCGTTGTTGATTATGAAATGGACCCTCGTATTCCGTTAATACTTGGACGCCCATTTTTGAGAACCGGTAAAGCTTTAATTGATGTGGATAAATGTGAGCTCATCTTAAGATTCGGGGATGATGCCCAAGTTTTTGAAATGGGGAAGCTTACAAGCAAATCCTTGGAAGAGAATCAGCGAATATGATTAATGTGCTTGATGAATTTGTCGTCTACAACAATCCTCTATTCGATTCTTGCAATGATAATCTTCTTTTTCAAGATGATGTGGATGATTCTCTCTCTAATTTGGAACCTTCACCCATATATGATTCTCCACCGATCTATGATGCTTATGATGATGATTCTAGTTCCGATGGAGATGATTATGATGATTTTACTTCCGAGTATCCCGACATGCCCACTTATGATGATTTTGATGAGGCCGATACTCTCTCGAGTGATTTTTCTCATGATGAAGATCCTCCGCCATCCATGCTTAATCCTACTTTGGATGACTACTCATTTGAGGAAGACTTCTCTACTTTTCTCAATACATACTTCCCTCATGAGAGTGATGCTCCTCCTTTAGACTTTGATAATTATGGTCTTGATCCTACTACGGATTTGAAGAAAATTCTTTCAAAGGAGAAGCAACCGGACGACACCAACATCCGCAACACGTATGCTTTGACACCTCTTTGTCCAACTTCTAAGGACGAGGTTGTGCATTTTCTTCGCGGATCTTCTTCAAATTCGGCTGAGCCTGAGTGCTATTTTCCCCTAAAGGAAAATGTGTTCGACCCCGGTATCGATATTCTTCAGCCATCTCAGTATCCATCTGATGAAATAAAAGGAAAAATCTTTGGAACTTATGAAGATATGCTTGCACCTCTTCACCCTTGCTACCACCGTGCTCCATCTTTGCTTAAGGGAACCTTGCCTACTCTTGTTTGGCTTGCCTTGTTCACCTTAAGCTTATGTTACTTGATGGACGAAAACTATGTATTTGATCCCGGTGGATATGTTTCATGCTTCTTCCGATGATAATCAAGGTCGAGTCAGGCTCACGACTCGGTGAACAAAAATCAAGCGCTTCTCGGGAGTCAACCCATGTATCTATCTTTTAGCTATCTTTATCCTAAGTGTAGGGGAGACCCGTTGGTGTTTGCTATTTCCTCTCTTCTAATAGGGATTCGAGCGCTCAATGATCCACTCTTGATGATTTTTGACGACCCGTGATTCCGTGTTTCCGTCTTCCCGGTTCTATCCTAAACTCTTTTCGATTCACTATTTTATATTTTCCAATATTAAAATAGGAATCTCGTTAGTCGTCTTTTCCTTAGCAAGATTTAAACAACGTGCACAATGTCCTAAGTGTAGGGGAGTTTACTCCCACATGCTTAAACATTGAGGGCAATGTTTATCTCAAGTGTAGGGGGACTTCTATCGAAGTTAAGTGGCCTTTTCCTTGTAATTGTCCTCATTTTAACCGGAAAATCAATTTTTCGACATTTTTCAAAATTTTTGATCTATTTTGGCCTATTAGTTTTTCCCTTTGTATAGTAATTTTCTTTCTTTACTAGAATAAATTTTAATAAAGTGGTTTTAATTTTCAAACGTTGTGAATCTTTTGACTCAACCCGAGTTTACTTATCTAAGTTTACTCTAGCTAGTATCCTTAACGTGTTTAAGTCATGTTTTGCTAGGCTTTTATAGAGGGAGCTATAAAACGTGAAAGTCTTAACTCTCACGGGTTAAGAACAAGAACTTTTCGCAAGTTCCTATAATTGATCCTAGAAAGTCGTTTATCAAGGGAACTTTAAAATGCGATTTCTAAACTTAAAAAGTCTAAGAGTTTGCAAGATCCTATAGACGACTCGAAAACCCAAAACTTTGATTTAATAGGTTAAGCATCCACAAGTCTCATTCCTTGAGATTTTAAACTGTGGAGGAAGAGAGATGATAGAGTCAATTATAAGTTTGGTATTCTTTCGCGAATTTATGTGAGTTAATTATAAGCCTATTCTCCCATCGCTTGCTAATAATTTTATCTGCAATAAATAAGGTTGTACGATTTGAAAAGTTACTTAGCTTCTAGCCCAAGATCGTTTAAAAGTTTCCTGGTATGGATTAGAGTTCATAGCCAAGGCATAACTTATTGAAGCGGGATGCGAAGATTGGCGAGTCCAAAATGGTCCTAACAAGGCATGAGGGCTATACTTTGTTGCTAAAGATCCAAAGTGATGTGAAGAATCATTTATCAAAAATCAATATGAAGGATCGAGACACACGACGAAAAGTAAATACTCCCGTAAAGATCATGGAAAAGTCTATCCAAAAAGGCCCTAACAAGGTATGAGGATAAATAGATCCAAGTCCAAAAAGGAGGCGGATCGTTGTATATCAAAATCCCAAATAAAGATTGGAGAAAAATGAAGAAGTTTTGGTCCAAATATAAAGAATCTCTCAAAACTTCAAGTGAAGAAATTCCTATTATGAAGAGAGGACCATAATTTCATGAACGTCTCTCAAGATTTGAAGTATGAAGTCACTGCCAAATATCGGTCCGAGAAAGGTCTCAAATCGCGAAGCGAGTTATGCCAAGATATGAACTTTTTGAGGTCCCGAGAAGCAGTTTTAAAAGATTTTGTCCTTTAGCTAATTATTGATTAAATCGTCCCACTTTATTTTCAGCCTAAATAACTATCGAAATAAGTCAACAATGCATCCTCGTGATCATTCAAGACAATAATAAAATATAAGAGATACACCTAGGAATAAGGGAGTCTAAGTGAATAATTGGCCCACATGAGTTCGTGTTAGTTTGCTAACTTATAATAACAATGATCTCGTTTTTAAGCTTGGTTTGGAGAATGTGAAAACTTGAGGATGATGATCATTCATGACATTTCCTAAAACCCGAAGGTATGTTTTTTATTTCTTTACTTTGAATGTTTTTAATTTTCTATCTCTTTAATAAAGGCCAATATGGATTGATTATGATGGAAAATGTAATCTTGCTTTATAACTAATTCATTTCATGAGGACATTGTAATGGTCAAGTGTAGGGGATTTGATAGGTGTGTAAACACCCATCCTTTTTACCACTTAACTACAATAATAACCGAGCCAAAACGTGTATTTTATGTCGTAAATGTCGGAATTATGCGTGGTTTGTGTTTTTGTTGTGATTTAGGACGAAATTGTGAAAAGGGGAGAAAACACGGGTTTTCACGGGCTTTTATCGAAGAAAAAGACAAAAGACGAAGTCAAGAAATCAAGAGTGCAAAAAGACGGAAGTCCAAGACCAATTCTGAAGATTTATCGAAGAAAAAGTCAAAAGACGGATGTTTACTAAAAGCCGAAGAACTCAAGTCTAATTTATTGAAGAAATTACAAGACGGGAGTAGAAATCCCGAGACAAAGTCGTTAAAGTCAAAAGATTAAGAAGATTAAGGACTTAATGACAATTAAAGATATAAGAAAGAGGGGAGGAAGCTTCCTAAGCACCTCCCTAATCCTCCTATAAATAGATCATTAGGATTTACATTTCATGTTGTTGGTTAAGTGTGACAATTAGCTCTTCCACTTTTATTTTTGCACATTTAATTACATGTCATTTAATTAATTATCTTGCACCTTAAATACCTTTAATTTCAAGTAAGTTTCCTTTTAATTATTGTCAATCTTTACTTTTATTGTCAATCTTCTATCTTCCTTTATTATTTGATCTTAATCTTTATGCTTTATTGTTCATGTTTATGTTTTTGATGTTTATTTGATTTGATTAAAGTGGGTTTTGATTATTGTGGTTATTATAATTAGTTTTATTGATTTGGTTTGTTTGATTATCATTAGTTGATCATTTGTGGTTAGTCTTGCTTAATCTTTTGGTTTAATTTGATTATTTTTGGTTAGATTCGTGTTATTTTGTTCTTCCTTGTTCTTCGCTTTCTGTTACTGTTGCCCAGGTTATTTCGAACCAGCAATTCATTCCAAATCAAGCAATCTTGTCTGGTCAAGTGAATATTCCGGATCAAGGGTCTTTTATTCGGAATATTAAACATTCCGGATCAAGGGTGCTCATTCGGAACATTCCTAGTGAAGGAGTTTATTTGGAACATTCCGGATCAACAGAATATTCCGAACCAGTAGAAGTTCCGAACTAAGAAGATATTCCAGATCAAGGGTCTTTTATTCGGAATATTAAACATTCCGGATCAAGGGTTTTCAGTCGGAATATATTCCGGATCAAGGTGCTCATTCGGAACATCAAAGATTCTGAATGAAGGTTTTCTGCTGATTGTTCCGAATCAAGGGTTTAGACAAGGTGTTCATTCGGAATAGCATATATTCCGGATAAAGGTTGTTCATTCGGAACATTCCAGATCAAGGTTTTGGTAATTATTCCGAGTGAAGAAGAATCATTCCGAACGAAGGTGACATTCCGGATGAGTGATTATTCCGAACGAAGGATTATTCCGAATGAGCTGTTTTCAGGTTCTTTTTAGTTTCAGTTTTTAAGTTTTAATTTTCAAGCTTTACTTTTCCCGCCTTTTTACTTAGTCGCACTTTAAGTTTACTTGCCTTAGTTTAAGTTTTAGTTGCGTTTTAAGTTTTCCTTTAGGTTAGTTTTAAGTTTGCGTTATTTACTTTAAGTGCCATTTAATTTCTCGTCACGCTTTTAAATTCCTGTCATTTATTTTAAATTAGAGTTAGATTTATTTTACATGCTTTTACTTTAAAGTCTTTGCACCTTTAATTTTACTACAACGACGCAACATTTGTTTCCACCAAAGACAGCTGAGTCACATAGTTAACCAGTTATCAATTCGATTAGACCAACACAACGAACTTTATTGTTTTTATACGGGCAAAAGCCTTGTATTAGAGCGCTTGTATAGGATACCTTCTTGAAGTTCGAAGTGTTGTGACTTCCCTTTTATACGTCGCGCCGCCTTATCGTCGTCTGGAAGGGTTTCATCAGTTAGATAGCTGATGATCGGGGTCATCCATGTAGGTCCCTCTTCTTCAACTATGGCTGCGACTTCCCCTCCTGTAATGGATTTTTCCTTGAGTATTTCTACCAATACTTGCTTGAATAGATGGGCGAAGCTTGTAGACGCAATTTTGCTAAGAGCATCCACCTTCTTGTTTTCACCTCTTGGTACCTGTTTGATAGAAAACTTCCCAAAACTGGCTATGAGCGACTTAACCTTGTCCAAGTATTGGATCATGTTGTCCTCCTTGGCTATGTAACCTCCTAGGATGTGATTCACGACAAGCCGTGAGACCACGTAGGCCTCAAGGTTGCGGACTCCCATCCTAGCGGCGATTTTTAAACCCACAATCAATGCTTCGTATTCCGCCTCGTTGTTCGTGGCTGTAAACTCAAAACGCAAGGCGTATGTAAATTCCATTCCTTCTGGATTTGTGAGAATAAGACCGGCTCCTGATCCGTCCGTGCACGAAGATCCGTCAATAAACAAAACCTATGGTTCCGTAGAAACTTCCTCTTGTTGCACCATTAGTCCGTCCTCCTCTGGCTTCTCGACTAGGAAATCTGCCAGGATTTGGCCCTTGACCGCTGTCCGTGGTCTATAGGAGATGTTATGCTCACCTAGTAGAATGCTCCACTTCTGTAGCCTCCCGGCCACATCTGGCTTGGAGATGATTTGTTTTATTGGCTGATCAGTGATAACCACAATTGGGTGCGCCTGGAAGTACCGGCGCAACCTTTTCGTGGTGTACACCAATGACAAAACCAACTTCTCCATAGAGGAATATTTCAACTCCGGCCCTTATAATGTTCTACTTATGAAGTAACCCGGAGTATGGACTGTATCCCTATCTGTCACGAGTATTGCGCTTATTGCTCCGTGTGTAGCACACAGATACATGATGAGCTCTTCCTTAGGTCGGGGAGCCACTAGCATGGGAAGAGCTGCGAGGTGCTGCTTAAGCTAGTCAAAGGCTTCCTCCGCCTCCTTTTTCCAGCGGAAATCTCCTTTCTTTATTCACTTCTTTAGTATTTTGAACAGAGGTAGTGATTTTTCCGCGGACTTCGACAAGAACCTGTTTAGCCCGGCCAGCTTTCCATTTAGTGATTGTACCTCTTTTCGTGTCCGAGGGGACGGTAACTGTCTGTCTTTTTCGGATAAGGCTTGATGCCATTTGGATCAATCATATATCCAAGGAACATCCCTTCAGTTGCCCCAAACATCTACTTTTTTGGATTTAGTTTCATGTTGATTCTCCTCAACGTGTCAAACGTCTCCTGGATATCACGGAGAAGTGCTTCCTCCGTATGACTCTTGATGAACAGATCGTCAACGTAGACCTCAAGGTTACGGCCTATCTGGGAATCGAAGGCTTTATCAACAAGTCGCTGATATTTCGCTCCGGCGTTCTTTAG
Source organism: Glebionis coronaria (assembly GCA_025667525.1). NCBI lineage: Eukaryota > Viridiplantae > Streptophyta > Magnoliopsida > Asterales > Asteraceae > Glebionis > Glebionis coronaria. Next base: position 397,474,468 of record CM046878.1, read on the forward strand.
TCCGAACGACATTTTTGTGTAACAATACACGCCCTGACTGCTGTGAAACGTCGTCTTCGCCTCATCTTCTTCCGCCATCTGAATCTGATGGTACCCTTTGTACGCATCTAAAAAACACTTGAAAGGGTATCCACATAAGGATTCCACCTTCCAATAAATTTCTGGTAGCGGATAGCAGTCTTGCGGACAAGCTTTGTTCAAGTCTGTAAAGTACACACACATGCGCCAACTCCCGTCATGCTTCTTAACCATGACTGGGTTAGATAACCACTCGTGGTAGTATACCTCGCGTATAATTCCTGTGTCTACTAATTTCCGTACCTCATCCAGTATTACATGGCTGCGCTCTAGTGCTTAACCGCGCTTCTTTTGTTTAACAGGAGGATATCCCTAGCGGATTTGAAGTTTATGTACTGCTATTGAACGTGGCACACCTGTCATATGCTTAGGTTCCCATGCGAATACATCCATGTTTGCTTTTAGGAGAGAGCACATGGCCCTCTTTCCGCTATCCGAGAGTGTTCCCCTATGGACACCTCTTGTTCTGGTTAATCGGGATGGATTTCCACCTTCCAATTAGGGGGTGGTGATCCTTCCTTAATGGGAACAGGTTGGACTGGTGTTGTCACGGCGTGGCATTCGGATGCCGGCACGATCGAATTATAAATAGTAACAATTCCCCCTTCCACAGAGAACTTAATCATGCCATGATCCGTAGACAGAACTGCCCGTATGGCCAGGATGCCTGGTCTTCCAATAATCCCATTGTATGGAGAGTGTGAGCGTATCACCATAAAGTTCATCCACGCCGTGGTGGAATGTTCTTCATTCCCAATGGTTACTAGTAGACGCAGTTGTCCTATTGGCCAGATAGTGTCTCCACTAAAAGCAATGAGTGGCAACATGGCCGGTACTAATTGGCTTCTTATCTCTGGTCGTAGCTGTACGAAACAGTGTTCATAGAGTACTTCCGCCGATGGCCCTCCGTCCACATACATACGGCGAATGTTGTGGGTTCTAATGCTTATCTCAATCGTGAGAGGTGCATCAGCCACGTTGCTTGCTGTAATAGGAGGGAATGAGATCTCTCTTCCGCGCGAAAATTTTTGACTAATTTTTTGCTTTGTGCGGCGCTGCCAAGATTGGATCATATATATAGTCGAAGGTTTGTCCTTTTTGGGATCCTTCTTATTGTGCTTTTTGTTGTCCTTTCCATCCTTCCAATCCTTGAACAAATGTTTGAGTTTTCCTGATTTGATCAGTGACTCAATGTTCTTCTTGAGCTGGATGCATTCTTCCGTGCCGTGGCCCTTGTCGTTGTGTAATTCGCAGAAGCGATTTCCTTGATGGCGGTCCATCAGATTCGTCATTGGGGGAGGCCTTGGGAAGTTCACCCCTTCTGTCAATAAGATGTCCCGGTAAGTCATCTTTAGGGGGTGAATTTGTCATCCGACCGCCCTCCTTTATTCTGGGTCTTGTAGTCCAAACCCCTTCCATTGCCTTGGTTGCTTTGACCACTCGACTGCCACTTGGGTTGGTCGTTTGATCGATAGTTGTGGTTTCCCTTTGTAGGATAGGTCGCGGCTACCGTGGTTTCTCCTTCTACAAAGTTCCTGACCCTTTAAATGAGGTCGTCATACTTCTCCGTTCGCTTGTCATTAAGGCGCCTAATTAATTCCTTGTCTGTTATGGCATGCATGTAGTCAGAAATTTTTAGGAGCTCTAGCATCGTTTTTGTGCGCTTTCACTCGTCTTTGAAACGTTCCTTGAAGTCCTCCGTAGATTCTCTAGGCCGTTGCTTGACGGTTTCTAATGAGACCGTATCCCTATTATACTTCTTTCGCTGAGTATAATTGTTTATGAACGCAGTGCGCAGCTCACTGAAGCTATCAATGCTTCGGGGAGGAAGTCCCTCAAACCAATCACGGGCATTGCCAATCAAGGTCAAATTGAACATCTGTCACCATATTGGCATGGGCCATCGTTCGATCTTTTCCTGTGTGTCAAATATCTTTAGGTGATCATCTGGATCATCAGACCCATCATAGGTTTTGACGCATGCTGGCATACGGCGCTTCTTATCCTCGGAGTAGTTCTGTATGTGGAGGGTGAAGGGATCCTCCCTGGGGTCACACCATGGGCGGGAGGGGTCTTCCCCCGCCACATCACGATAGTAAGGGCCATCGTAGTATCCCTCATCATCAGATGGTGGTGGAGGAGTGTACCTAGGTTGTCGACGCTTGGGGGGATGGTCATCCGAGACTGACTCGGAGGGGCCGGAGAAGGGGGCGGTGCTCCACATCTCAGCTGAAGATCCCTTTTGTGAGAAGAGCTAGGAGCCTTCTTCCTACTGTTCACTCTATCCCAAATGATGGTGCGGTGATTGTTCCTGGTTGATTCCAACACTGGGCGTTCGGCAGAGCCGTCTGACCTATCTCCTTCCTCACGAGATTGTAGTAGTTCATGCATAACGCGATCCCCTATGCGCTCTAATACATTCCAGGGTCGCGAGTTTTCCTCCAACTGGTTTCGCTCCTGTGGGCGTGCCTTTCTCTTCTTTTGAGTTTGAGGAGAGGTTCTGGATACGGCCCTCCCAAAGTTGAGCCTAGATTGGAGGTTCCTACCTAGGCTTAACCTTGATGCGATACCCGGGACGATCCTCTCAAAGTTCTACGTGAGAACACGAGCGAGGTCTTCGTCACTAAGTGGATTCACTTCTACTTCTTCCTCGATTGATGGCCTACATGGCTCCTTGTTAGGGGCATTAGGCGCACTCCCTGGATCAGGGTTATCCATGGTCATGGTTGGTGGTGGTGTATTAGCGGACGTGCCTGTCCCACCCAAAGACTGAAAAACGTTTCGGTTACTCGGTCCAACTGTTTGGCTGCCAGGGGACTGGTTGGGAAGGAGTATCCCATCCCCTGTGGACTTCCGATTGGCAGGATTCGTGTTCCTGGGATTCCCTTGCGGATGTCCCTTCGTCATTGAAAGAGATCAAGATGAAATTTGTTCTTAGCTTAGTGTTTAGGTCCCACGGATGGCGCCAACTTGTTGATACAAAAGTTGGACGATCCTTGCTAGACCCGAACTAGGCTTTATTCGGGTTGGCTGGGCTCCGGCTCTTGCACCAAGTGAATAGTCTTGCTGAGATCCTGGACACTAAATCAACACTCGTTAAGCTTATCGTGGGAATGTATCCCACGATTAGACTCCAGCGTGAGAGTAAGTAATCGGTTAGGGTTAAGAATCGGATGTGAGGTTTAGAGTATGGAGAATGTAATACCTTTGTGGAACCCTTTGAGGTTCCTTATATAGGCAGTGAAACCCTAATGGGCTCGCTGTTTACTTCGGCCCTATGTATAGGATAACCACCATAATTAGCTTGATTGTTATCTTCTAATTATGGTTAGTGTATATCATATACTTTAGGGTGAATCCCAACCCTAATAAGATTATGATTCTGTCTAACCCTGTCCCAGCTGTACCGGGCCGTGGGCCGCACACACTTTATGTGGCCACTGTTCATTCAAGCTCATAAGCTTAACTGATTAACTCAACCCATTCGTGATAGGTCAGATACGGGTAGTACCCATGGGCCGCGTCCATAACTCGGCTGGGGACTATACGTCATCAAACTACAGAGTCGGCTCGTTGACGATTGACATAGCCTTCGGTGACCTCACAATAGAAGGCATGTGTGTCGATGGGGGGTCTGCTGCGAGCATATTATACGAACATTGCTTCGCACAGTTGCCACGGGAAATAAGGAAGGATCTAGAAGAGACAACACAGATTCTCACAGGGTTTAGCTCTGATAAGACTCGACCACTGGGGCATCTCTGCATACAGGTGACCATTGGGAACGCGGAACACTCGGCGACGGTATGGATGGACTTCATGGTTGTGCACTCTCAATCCTTGTTCAATAAGATAATCAGACAGCCGACGCTAAAGACGTTGCGCGCAGTACCTTCCACGGCACACGATATGTTCAAATACTCGGTGCAAAATGGAGTAGTTACCATCCGTAAATAGACACAGTCGAAGGAGGTAACAGTACTTCTAGCATCAGCACTAAAAGGAAGCAAGCGGACAGGTTTCAACATGATGTAGAGCCCAGTCTACAGATGAGTAGAAGGACGCGTGTCTCGGAGGAATCCCGGGCGCCAAGCATGTCTGTGTGAGCGGAATCACTGCTAGGACTCTCATGGGTCCTTTTCTCGACAGGATTCACAGGAGAAGGGGGGCCAGATGCAGGGTTCATCCTCACGAACTAGGGAGACGTAAAAATGACGTACGCATTTTTGTTTGACTTCCCCACTACCAGCATGGAAGCAGACTTCGAAGCCCTCATAGCAGGCCTTAGATTAGCGCTTAGAATGGACATAAAGCGACTGGTGGCCTACACCTACAACCCTCTGGTTGCAAGTAGAGTCAATGGGTCATGCGATCCACGAGGGCGGGTGCTAATCGAGTATACGGAAAAGATACAAGACATGACGGCACGGTTCGCTGAGTTTGCTATACGAAGGGTTGTAGAAGAGGAAGAGGAAATATCAGTGGACATGGACCAACTTTCAATTGTAAACATGAATAAGCCTCCTGGTCACGTTCTCGTTGATTTTATCTTGCACAAAAATGTGAGTGCGGACATGGATTTACCAACATGGATGACACCCATTCGAAAGTTTTTTTCACATAACAAATTGCCAAGTAGCAAAAGGAAGGCTAAGCAGGTACAGGTGCGGGCTAGGCATTTCCAAATTGTCAAAGGAACACTGTATAGGCAAACAGGCAAAGCTCAGATGTTGCAATGTTTAGCACCAGATCAGGCGCGGGTAGTAGTAGAAGCCGCGCATAGAAGAGTGTGCCTTCGCGGCTCGGTCGCCATGGTGGAGGAGGTCACTCACTCAGGGTACTTTTGGACATTTGCGCATAAAGATGCGCGCAAAAGAGTGGCGCGTTGTCATCAATGCCAAGCTGACTCAAGACGTCGGACAAATCCTAACATGATTACTGGCCCACTCTCAACCAAAGGCGCAGTAGAAGGGGGACTATTCTCAAAGTTGGGACGTGCTCTTGGTTCCCTAGCAACGTCAATTGGAAATGTGGCACGGCACGCGGTAACGTTGCTCCCGACTAAAGGTAACCATCAATAGCAGTGCAGGGGAGCAGTTGTCCCCGCATCCAGGATAACTCCACACACCAGACGGCAGCGGGATCGTATGGGCGTACTACCAACAGCACAAAGCACGAAGTAGCGCGGTCAGGTGAGCAAAGTATCCACACAGACTAGGGTGAGTGCGCATGGCTATGCGGAATTGCTATCTGATCCTGCAAGGAATTACTTAAGAGACGATTGGAGTTCTGGGCGATATTCTCCTTGAGATATCGCATAGTCGGCATGGACCATTCCCTTGGCTACTAGTAGCAACAATAAGGATCCATGTATTTTTTTCTTTTCAAATCGTTTGTTATTTGTTTCAAAACATTTGCAAAAGTGTATGAATAAAACATTGCGGTTCCTAGCTAGTTCCGCAGTCCAAATGATGTTTTTTCTTTCTCATCTTTAATGCATGCATGCAAGTATTATCTCCCCCAACAATTACGTTTCCAGGCGGAATAAGAGGAATAAGTTTATCCTACTAATTAGAATTGTCGCGTAATAGGGATGCACCCCCAACGGCGCTAGATCAGGTATCCTTTGTTAGGCAGCTTTTCACAAGACGTTGTGGTAAGTATAGCAGTCCTCATACTTTATGATGGATGAGCACAATGTGCCCTCCTAACAAACATGTCATTTTCAATGACATTACTTATGGTAGTAGTGGTAGGACCACACGTAATGACCTTTAGACTCACCCATAAGTTCAGAGTCTCACCCCAACGGGCATACTCATAAACAGGTGTTCTCCCTCACCATCTCAAGTGTGGGTATAGGAACCTGGACACATATATATGTGACTACACATGAACATGATGCAGGACGCTATTATCATTGTACAAATTATTAATTTAGAAGATTAGGTAGCGTCCGATACAACAATAGATATGGTGAGGCAAGACAACCTCTATAGAAGGTCGCTCGTTGACAGTGACCTCTTTAACCTGCGATGTTGTGGGTTCTTTGACGCACACTGTCACACCCCACCACGGCGGAATATGGAGCGCGACGTATGGATATCTTCACAACATGGCGTGTCTATAGAGATAACTAAATGAAATAAGAAATATCATAAAATGGTGACACAAAAGTCATGACAATATCTCAATAATGCAGGAGTCTAGGTAAGTAGGTAACAGTCCTACCACTTACAAGAGACAAACAATAACATAAACAAAGCAAACATATAGGTGTCCACAGTATCACTTATTAAACAAACAAAGAAACTAAGAAGGAACGGGGATCTCCTTCTAAATGCATTCATACGCAACTCCAAATCCTAGCCACTTATGTTCTCACGCTTAACCATAATATCACCTGAAAGAGACACTAAAACACGTCAACATAATGTTGGTGAGAGTCATAGGTTTAGAATCCAACGCCAAAATCAAACCATAAGCTGTGAATAATAACCAAATTTAAGAACATATGGACAATGTGATAAAAACATGCATTAACAACTAATATTCAAGATTAAACAAACCAAACCAAATCCAAGGCTCCCAGCCTTACCAAACACCATGGTACCATAGGCGCCCATACACCTATGTACCAATCCCAAGGCCCCGCCTTATAATTATCCATTGGTACCATAGATGCTCACACATATATGTACCTCCCCAAGGCCCCGCCTTGTCAACATCCCCTTGGTACCAAGTCAAAACATAAAACAATCATGAATCAACTAGTAGTTAATCACATAAGTATGCACAAGTCCATCACCAAACACCAAAACATTCACAACATAATTTATAAAAAAACAAGACAGTGTCTCTTCCATCCCATCTGGAAGTCAAAATCATTAGTAGACATGAGACTATGAAACTCACCTGATTGAGCTTCTCCAAAAACCCGCGCACTAGCAAAAAGCTAACAAACAAAAGCAAACAATCAAAACATGAACCAAACACTATAACAGCTCATCAACCTATGATGGACATCTAGCCCTCTCCCATATATATACCTCATTCATATGCTCTAAGCATCTCATTACACCCCTCTATAAAACCCTTAACTTAGTTTACTTCATAACCCGTCCCGTTAACATTTTATCCAAAACAGTCCTAACTTTTAGGTCTACAAACTATAAGCCAAACGCCCACCTAACCATACCCATGACCTCTATAAAGGAAACCCTATGCCCTTACATATGTTAGCTAACACCTCCCATTTCCCCAACCTTAAAGCTACTGTTAAGGCCCCGATATATATATATATATATATATATATATATATATATATATATATATATACTTTTGTCTATCCAGATTTTACTGATTTTGAACATACAAAAATTTTGTTATGCTTAGGGGGTCTTACCCTAACCCACAATCTTAGCCCCAATGCAGATACTTCCTATAATATATAAACCAACTCCCATGTTCGTTTGAAAGTCCCACTACAACCCTAAGTACCCCAAACAACCCAAAACATAAAAAAAAACAGGTTGATTTCAAAACTGTTTTGACCTCCGACTGTTGTAACCTGTTTTTGACCCACTTCCCGACCTGCAATTTAGGTCTCGTTTCTTTCATTTTAAATCCAACTCAATTACCTTTCCAGGGATACTTGGATCGCAAAATAAGAGTTTGTAGAACTCTCTATATGATCAAAACAATTGACCTCAAATTCTGCCCAGTTTTTAAAAAGACGAATTCAATTAAATTAACCTAATTAATTACCCATAACTCCACTAATTACAAGCCCTCATTCACCTAATCATTATAATATCATTATTATACAGATTTTAATTTAAACCCTAACCTAAATCCATCATAATATGATTATAAAAACATTAAAAATAATTAAATTGAAAAGGGTTATTGAAGGTTTTACCTTAGATTTAATGGAAACCAAGATTTTTATGAAGAACCCTAATTTTCATTATGTGGCTGTCGGTTTTAAGCTTCCAGGAGAAAAGAAATTATATTTTTGATTTATTAGAAAACCTTATATAGTGTGTACACAAATCCTAGTCCAAGTATAAGCCCACTTTCCATTTTTTTTCTCCTTCCCTTTTCTTTTGATCGTCCAAACCGACCCTCCCCTCTCTTTTTTTATTTTTTTTTCTTTTAATTATTTATTATTACACTACTAGTGTTACCTTAAATTTCCTTAATATATTACAACTCCTAAAGCCTCCAAAACCTCAAAACCGTAAAACTAGTCAAATTTACGCGTTTACCGTAAAAGACGTAAAATATACAGTTTTAAAAAATCTTAAATTTTGAAATAAACTTTATAACTAAGTCATAAAGGACTTAAAACCATCCCGTAAATTATTCCCGTGACTAAATACCTCATCCGAGACCTCAAAATGCTAAACCGTAAATTGTAAAAATACGATTTTCAATAATACATATACGTATACATAAACCACTAAATAACACCATCTCATTTCATAGTCACTACCATGTGAGCTCATGAACATGAAATCATCACACATCGTTTCACTCAGAATGTACCCCGTTCCGGAAACGATATCCAAACCACAATCTATACACACCAATTAGCACATAAACACGTAAAGACACGTAACTAGCACAAAATAAAACTAAGCGACGAACCTCAAAACCGTGGTTGTCACACACACTGGTATGCCCATGCCTCTTTCATATATTGTAGCACGCGTGTATAGTATACATCAATGGATGGGAGACTCACGGGTACACCATCAGACCGGTTAGGGTGTGCTAAGCCTAGACCAATAACGACGCCTTTGGTGGAAGTATGATTCTTCTTGGCAACACGGCGCACGTGCTGCTTTAATTTGTCTTCTAGCGGAACCAGTATCGGAGTGCCAGAAATATACAAAAGGACTTACAGTTGGGATAGGTTCGGCTTGCCAGTAGTTTCAGGGTCTCCTTCTGTTGGGTCTGCACTATCATTCGAAAGCATAAGGCCTGTCATGGTCACACTAATGGGGAGGTCTTGATCTTTCTCGATTAGTTTTATGATGGGCATTGAGAGGTTCTCTAATCTGTGGAAAGCGGCGTCAAACATCTACTGCGCATATTTGGAATAGATCCCATTTCCCTTCAAAGGATCCCTTAGTAAGTTTTCTTTGGAAGCGCGTTCCATGGCGAGACTGGATCCAAGCAGTAGCGCGACGTCATATACGTCCTTGATCGCTTTGTCAAAAGGGGGTAAGTTCATGACACCTTTGGAAGCAAGCGGAAGACCATGTTTTATTAGCCATCGATTTTCAGCGCGCACTGCGGTGAGGTACGGATATAGCTCTTCATCAAAATCCGTACTCATATACTTCAGAACTTCCAACTTCTTGGCCATGTCTTTCTGGCAGTTGGTGACAAAATTGTTGCATTTCAGAGCAAGGGCATTCATGCCTTCTTCTAGTTTCGCCATGGCCCAGCGGTTTTCGTCCTCTTGCTTTGCTCGTAGGCGGTGCTCGTGGTCTAGGAACTCAGAGAGCGAAGATTTTTCGTCCTCTAAATATTTGATAGATCCGGCATTTATACTAGACACGGCGCGCAAGCGGGAAAATTCGATTTTCGCATTTACAAGCTTGAGGTCTTTTTGTTATGTAACCTGGCGGACCTCATCGTTTACTTGTGCTAAACGCTCGAACAGCTGGGATATCTTCTTTTTCAAGTGGGTAGCTAAAGTTACATCTTGGTCGGCAATTGTGTCTAACTCCTTCACTAGTAGTTCGTTGGACATCTCGTGTAAATGTTGAGCGCGACCAAGGGGAGTTATGTGTTGCAGGAAGTCCCCACAAGCGTCTGCGACATCAAGAGCACAGGAGCGAGTGCATTGCCACGGAGGAGTAAATCTGATGGACTTCGCGGCTCCTGCACCCGCCTCGGTCGTGGAAACAAGGGAGCTACAAATTTGATGTCTCACGATTAATGGAGATGGGTCTGTGTGTGAATCCTCTGCGTCACCATGTTCTTCTTCGTTTCATTGACTCATTTCTTCTGATGGAGACTCTACGATGCATGGTACGCTTCGGATAGGGGTAGCGTTTATGGCGGTTGTCATCTCGGCATTCCCACTAGGTGTGGGAGAAGTAAAATCCAGAGCTACAGTTCGTTGACCAATGCGCCAAACATTTGATATCTCGATTAAAGTGAAGGGTCAGGCGCGCATGGTCACGACACATGGATTCCCGCGCTTAACGAGCTGTGTGTAAGTTAATTCTGCATTCATATGAAGGACGAGTAAGTATATGTGCAGGAATGGTTTTTTTGGTAGCAAAGTAAAAAGATACAACCTAAAGAAATAGGGGAAGTAAACGAAATTAAGGTTTGTTACTATGTTCAAAGTCATCAAAGTATCGAGGAAGGTGGTTGGCAGGAAGAATTAGTGCGTAGCTCAGACCTAGGGCGTATAGCAGTGTCTCTGGATATTCTTGCATTGGTATTCGATCAGCGTTAATTAATTGTGCGTCTGCCTCGTTATACGAACCGGCAATAGGGCGGTCATCCTTTATCATTGTATCGGGGGTGATGAAATCATAGTCAAATGGGAAAACAACCTTGTCTACCCAGAAGAATTTGTCAGTCCACTTCTTTAGGGAATCTATTTTTCCGAGTAACATTGTAGTTGACCAGGGCGTTTCACGAAGGTTACCCATCCGTTCATCCATGTGGGTCTATAGAAGGCGCGAAATAGGTTTATGGTTGGGTCAACATTTTTTAGTAAGTAGTTTATCTAAAAGTTTGAAATTTTGGCGACTCCTATATAATGTAGCTGGGAGAGGTGTATACTATAATAATTTAGTATGACTATCAAAAAATGGCTTAGAGGTATGCGATTGTTGGAAAACTCAATGAACTTGGTGTATATACCAATTTTTCCGTCAGGAAAACTCCCAATATGTGCTTGTGGATCTGGCACAGTTGGATGAAGATCTGAAGGAACGTGGTACTTGGTGGTGAAACGGGAGAGCTCTTGTTTGGATATACAGGACGTCACATCAAATAGCTGGGATACCATCATTTGCTCTTGTGGGTATTTTAAGCACGTGCGAAGGTAGTATATTTTGTTACGAATAGTGGTTCTTACAGTTTTCAACAATGGAGGGAAAGATTTTTGGGAAAGTGAAGAAAGTGACTGTAAGACAGCATTTATATACCCTATGGATGTAATGGTTCTTATGGCACGTGTATATGACGTTTGGTTCATCCTATGCTGTCCGCTGATTACTTCTTCTAACATGATTAAATGCTTTTCACGGTTTCCAATAAAGGACTGTGATAGTGGAATATGACATGGATACTTATTTGGTGTCATGACTGTGTGGTTTTACTTTTTTGATGGGCATCTATGTGAGCGGGCCTTGATGATTAATAGTCTAGTAGCCGCGGTTGGAACCTGCGACCACTAGACTGGGGGGACATGATGACGTATAGTCCCTAGTCGGGTTGGATAGTCCGACTCATGGGTACTACTCGTATCCATTAGGAATGGATTAGATACTTGGGTGATGTGCGCACATAGCCCATAAAGCCCGGTAAGCCGCTGTCGCACAAGATGTTAATTACTTAACCAAGTCCTCGTCGTAGTGCGACAGGATCAGACTGAATACAACTTATATCATAGTTATATTAGCCTAAGGAAAAGGGATATACACTTGCCTTAGTTGGATAATGTGGATCAAGCCATTTCGAGTCATTATCTCTTCCTTAGGCCGCAAGAACAGGGAGCCCAGTCTGGACTCTCTCAAGTATAAAAGGAACCCCTTAGGTTCCACAAAGGTACGATACACACAATACCCTAAACACTAATATACTCAAAACCGATTACTTACTCTCACGGCGGAGTCTAATCGTGGGTAACAAACCCACGGTAAGCTTAACAGTGTATGTTTAGTGCGCAAGGTCCTAAAGCAAGTTTCACTTGGTGCGAGAGCTGAGTCCACAAGACCCCAAATTAAGCCTAATTTGGGTTAAGCTCGGTCTACCCCAACTTTTGCATCAACATTAAGCTATGCTATACATGAAAGGGTATACTTGCCCGTGTTTATGTTTCTAGTCATTTGTGTGGTAATATCTTGAATAAAAATTAAGACTTGCAAACAAACATCAAGTTTTTAGCGCCGCTGTCGGGGATTGATTAGTTATTTATTTTGAAACATTCTTAAATACTTGGTAAAACAAAAATTCTAAATCGCCGTATAGATTTCTTGTAATCTGAAAAAGTTTTTAACAAAAAAGTTAAAAAGTGCGTCGCACATTTCTTACGAATTTGCAAAATGTTGGTAGAAACAATCCCAAAACACCACCAAAACCTTTTACTCTCCACACTTACTGCTGAAAACATGAGAATTGCTTTATGTGTGCTTATTCTTTTTGAGCTTTTGTGTTTGTTAATATTGCATTTCAAGAAAAACCAAAAATATTTTCTTTCAAAATTTTATTTTCTATTTAATTTACTCTTTGGTAGAATAATTTTCTTTGGTATGTCTTATTTGATATTTATCATAATTTGTGGTAATTTTCTGGAATTTTTAACAACTTTAAGATACAAGAAAACGAGGAAACAAGCGGAAATGAAAAAAATAATTATTTCTTGCAAAATACTTGAGAACATCTTACAAATTTTAGTCACTATTTCTTAGTTTGACTACTTGTTAAGGAAGTATTATGAAAAAAGTCTTATAACATTGTTTGATTGGTATATAGATCATACAGTTATGAACAAAAAATTTCTTGTAGAAAGTGCGCCGCACATTTCAAAAAGTGCGCCAGCTTTTCTGTATCGGGCAAAAGTGCGCCGCACATCTCAAAAGTGCGCCGCACAACTGGAAAAACAGAACGCAAAAAGAGATTTTCATCGAAACTAATAAGTTTCCTTAAGACTACAGGATATGAAATGTCATTTGGATTTTATGGCACTAACATACTAATGTTTCTTTTGATGTGTTGTTGTTTTAAGATGGATCCAAAGACTAGCTTGGGTAGGCTATTCTTAGGAGTGGATGAGCATATTAGCCTAAATGATAATATTGAATCGGATGGAGAATGGACAGGATCTAAAATATAGGGACACAGCCGATAGTGGGATTCAAAAGGTCCTAACTTTCTATCGTTTGGACGACTTGACAACTAGCGAAAAGTACTCAATGCCTTGTCATGTGGAAGGTAAATTTGTCTATGATGGGCAAGTTGACTTGGAAATGGAGAGAAGTTTTGTTAGCAACGAAATTGTAGAAGATCTTGGCTTAACCTACAAAACGCATCGTAATTGGGACAAAGAAATAGATAAGAATCTCATTGTTATGATCAAGGACGAATTGTTTTTCGTCGCCTTCTTCGTCAATCTAGAAGAAGATGACTGTGAACCGTGTGCAATATTTGGGAGATCTTTCCTAAAGTAAGCCAATGCACAAATCGATATCACTTGTGGCATACTCACCTTATGGCTAAAAGTGCATGAAAGCTTGGACTTAGAAGAAATTGACGAGATACTTGATAATCTCGACTTTGATGAATTAGCACCTATTGAAAATGAGGGAGTTGATACTCCTAAATTTGTTTGTAATATGGGAAAAGGCATAAGAAAAAAAAGGAAAACAGCCCGCTCATGCTTACAAATTGAACTATAATGGTGAAGGACCTTCTCTCACCATTAATAAACCGTTAACTAGAGAAGAACTAACAATGGAAGAATTAAGGGAAGACGTTGAAGAAAGAGTAATGTTGTTAAACATGAATCGACCAATCATTGAAACATTAAAATATCGTGATTATTAAATGATATTCGATGGGGTCTTGCTTGATAAGTTGAAGATTGAACATGGATTAACCTCGGAATATGAGGATGTGGGAATCCAAATGCTCCGTGAAAACCAAGTAATGAAAGAAAAAGAAGATCCTGGTTATTTTTTCCTAGCTATAACGTTGGAAGGTAAAACTACATATAATGCTTTGGTAGACACCGGTTCAAATGTTAATATCATGCCACTTGGAATCTTCAAAATATTAGATGTTGGAAGAGTCAAACCAAGGTTTGATCGAATAAAAATGCTTGATCACTCCTACGCGGAGGGATTTGGGCGTTTTCTTGGAGTTCTATGCCAAATAGGGACAAACATAATACTAGCCGATTTTATGCTTCTCGATATTCCTATTGATCGAGATATTCAACTAGTGGTTGAAAGGAAGTTTTTGCACACTGTTGGTGCAAAGGTAGATGTTGGAAAAGCTATGATGACTAGCTTTGATGGGTTTGTCCATAAAACATATAATGTGCTAAAAGCGAAAGAACATGATGATACTGATGATGAAGATGATAAGTACTACACCATGAAAAGAGATGAAAATGGTATGCCGATTTATGGTCCACATTTGCAACCATGGACGGAACCAGAAAAAACTATTTGATGCTTCACTAAGTGAAAGGAGCTACCATAACCCTTTCTTTGATATTTGTGGGTACAAGAAAATTGTGGGGATGCTTGGAGTACTTCTCGTATCAATGAAATACAAAGATTGGCAAGTGGGGAACAAGCGAGAATTTGATAATATTGCTAAAGATGGAGATAGTGAATGGCATGTTGCCATAGTCATTGTTGATCCATGAGGAAAGAGGTACGAAAAAGAGTACGAGACAAAGGACACCAATAGAGAGGCCTCGGGACGTTACACGGAGAGTGATATCATGTCACCTCTGAATTTCTGCTACAACTAAGAGGAAAGGAAGAAAAGAGGAGTGCATCATTGGCTCCTAGTTACTTTTTATGCATTTTTATCTTTCTGTATGTAGATAATCAATAAAACGAAGTAATATCTATGAGTCCTAGAAGTTTTAGGATGATCTTAGAAGTAGGGAATGTTGTCCCTAAGTTTTTTTACTTCTATCGAATGAAATTAGAGGTTTTATTTTAAATTTTGTGTTTTGTATACTTTAAAAAATGAAAATACAGTAAACATGTCTGGATGCACAGAATGTGCGCCGCACATTCCGAAAGTGCGCCGCACTTTCTGGGCTAATTTTAAATTTTTCGTACAGTTTTAATAAAAAATAAAAAAATAAAAAAGTTTTTGTCGAAGGATTGATAATTCTTATAATTGTAAAGCTATTTTGACTCGGAATTGATAACGTTATTTACACAATACTTTATTCATAATTGTGAGGATGTTTTTCGTAAGCATTCTTACATTTGAAATTGTGTGTACCGATGATTAGTTTAATTCTAGAACTTGTGCTTGGTAAGCTTTACGAGACCATAGTGAGATCATACTTGTATGATAAAATGTATTTTAAATGATAAAGAGGCAAAATAAAATTAAAGAGAAAAAATTTGGAGGTTTTGCCGATGTTTTAAGATGATTATATTGTTGGAAATCATATTGCGAAAGGATAGTATATCATAAGTATGGGGGAAAGCATGTTTTCCCAAAAGAAAAAAATTAAAAAAAAAATTTAAAAAAATTAAAGAATTAAAAAAGGCAAAAGGAAGCCTAAGAAGTTTTGAGTTATTCACAAAGCAACAACATGAAAAATATGATGTATTATTCTTTAAAACATGCGATGGTAATAATTGTTTTTGAAAAAAGACGTCTTTTGATATTCTATTTGGTGCTTACGCCAATTTTGGTTTAGTTTAGTTCCTTGCACAAGCCTATGGTAATTTACTTTTCATGACCGTGCTATTAAGCGATAATCTACCCATAATAAGGAGAGTGTGTGAAATAAAAATATCTTTTTCGTGAGGTGTTTTATGGCGTTATCTTTGTTTTTTGATTGTTGGCTTTATCTATTCTTACGACACTTATCAAAAATATATTTTTACCTTACTTGAGGACAAGCAAGAAGTTAAGTATGGGGCAATGTGATAACGCCTCATTTATACATGTTTGTAATGATGCATTTGTCCTTGTTTGCTATGTAAATAAATAAATTATGTGTTGAATTAATATAAATAAAGGGTATTGTTTGTATTGTAGCTAAGAAAGAAACCATGAAGGAAAAGAATGAAGAAATAAAGAATAAAAGGGTTAATTAAGAAATTATGCTGAAAAGGAGCCAAAGTACGGCGCACAAATGGAAAAGTGCGGCGCACATTCAAAGTACCCCGAATTTGGAGAATAACAATAAGTGCAGCGCCCAAACTCAAAAGTGCGGCGCACATTTACACCTGAAGAAGTGCGGCGCACAATTGGAAAAATGCGGCGCACATTTTACTGTAGTTACATAATTAAGCGCAATTATGCATGGCTATTATCGGGAAACAATGATATACTTTTAGGGTTTCTAACCTACGAAATTTCAAGTATAAATAGGACCCATGGCCAGGCATAAACATATCTCATTCCTCACTTTCTCCATTGTTTAGGAGAAACTAAATATCAATGATTTCTCCAAATCCTTGATCATAGTCACTAGAGTTAGTAAACCTCAATTGGTTTATGGTGTTGGTACTGGAACAAGAAACTCAGAAGTGTTGCTAGCCATATGTAATAAGTTCAAAAACTTATAAATCCTTTGGAAGCAATTATTGAAATAAACTTGTGGTATAATTCTTATTTCATTTATGTCAATCTTTTACTTTGATTTACATATGTTTGAAATGATATGTTTACTGTTATTATGGAGTAGTGTAATGTGCACTTGGTTAAGGTTTGATAGCCTTATGATCAGATGTGATAAGTAGCTATGCTGGGGTAAAGTGCGGCGCACAATTAGTTTTGTGCGGCGCACTTTTTCCCTGGGTTCTTGAATATAAGTGTGATTTGGATACTCATATATTATATGTTACTATGTAAGACCATTGTTATATGTTGCATTCATCCATGATCATTGACTAGTACTCATGTCAATGGATGAGTTTCATGTCATCTAGTAAATGAATCTTGTTAATCACTTTCGTAACAATTAGTGGATTAAAACATATACCAACTCTTGCATAATCTCATGTACTACCTTAGTTATCGAAATCAAGCATAAACTTATCTTAATGCTGTTGGTATAACAAAATCTTTCGTGGGATCCTTATTATATCAATTAGATGTTGCATGCATGACTAGTAATCGGTATGTTGTCTTACATTGTTTATGTACTTATATTTCATCATTGCTACCTATCTATCATATGGTTATGACCTTAGCCAAACGCACCCTTTAATACCAATTGTTAAGTATATCTTTAGAACTTGTGACACTCTAGAGGTAATTGTTTTGATATTGTGATAACAACAATCCCGTGGAACGAACTGAACTTACCATTAAGCTATGCTATACATGAAAGGGTATACTTGCGCGTGTTTATGTTTCTAGTCATTTGTGTGGTAATATTTTGAATAAAAATTAAGACTTGCAAATGAACATCAGTTATTCTCACATCTACAAATTCTAGACCTTTCTCTGATGTGCTCAAATCCGCCAAACCTAGGAACATTAGATCCTTCTCAGATGTTAAGCACTTTGTTTACACGAAATGTAACAAATGCGTGTTTAATGCCATTCATGATGATTGCATCACAAAAGTCCTGAACAAGGTGAATCAAAAAGCTAGAGCACCTCAAAGATGGAACCCTATAGGAAATAGATTTTCCCCAATTATGTCTTCCGCTGTGCATGAGAAAACTACATTTCCTAGACCTTGTCTTAAATGGATACCAACGGGTAGAATCTTCAAAACAATTGGTCTTAAATGGGTTCCTATTGGAAAAATAATTCCCTTTAGCACGACAAAGGTTCACTGTGAACCCCCACATGGTTCTCATAAAGATATCACAAACAAATATGCAAGCATACAAACTACTGTAAAGAATGCATGTACTAAAGTCAAGGCTCAACGGACACCCAAAGGTCCAATCTTTAAATATCGTTCAACAAAAGAAACACTCAGAGTTTGGTTGCTGAAGAAGCAGATATCTAAGAAACAAGTGTGTTAATGCAAGTGATGCCTAAAAATATTATTAGTGTTAACTAATCTTTCTTAGTTTTGATCACAACAAACTATACAACACATTTAGTGTAAAACACAAAACGAATTATTTAACTAACACTATCATCAAGGTAATAATCATATCACTAACTTTTCTTAATCATACTTAGTGATCATCAAAGTTATTATCCTTAAAACTCACTTTTGTTAATATGACAAAAGATTTTTTAATAAACTTTCTTTTTAAGAAAATGTTTTATTAAAATGGAAAATGTAAATTTGAAAATGGCATATTCCATAGGCCATAAGAATATCCTTTGAAGGTTTAAAAAACCTCAGATATTCCTACCCCACTAAAAGACAAAATCGGAGCGTAGTCTACTGGGCGGTCCTTTAAATAGCTCGGCGGTTCTCTTGCGATAAGGAACCGTCGGGCTAGATAAGGAACCGCGCACAGCTAGCCGTTGCACTTTGTCTCCTATAAATAGTGGATCAAGTCTCATTTTCCGACAACCCTTTTTGGACGTTTTTCTCAGCCCCCTTTCTCTTTTCTATAGCATAATCATTAGTAAATGATCACTTAATGTGTTAAGTATGTTTACATATGATTATCCTCTTGATCCCCTCCTTTACCTTGTCCAAAGAGAAGATCACTCACTCACTAGTTTTGTGATAAAGATGAATCCATGAGTTAGTCATGTTCATCATGTTAGCCTTTTTGTTTTTTGTTAATCTATTGTATTTATGAATACTTGGACTAGTTGTGTTTTTTCAAGCTATTTGTGAATACTCGGATTTGTTGTGTACATCCATTGCATATGTGTTTCCTTGGATTTATGTTGTGTAGATCCAAGCTACATGTGCGTACTTGGATATGTCTAGTTTAGTTGTAATAGATTTTGTAGTATTTATCACTAAACTATAAAGTGATGTGGTTGTGTCTTGTGAGTTCTCACTAAACTTGAAAGTGATTAGTAGTTGTGTTGTATGAAGTTGTCACTTAAATTCAAAGTGAAGAGTCGTGAATATTGGTTCTAGCTTTGGATTAGAACTCGACATCTAGCCTTGTGTCGTAAAATGGTGAAGTAGGCAACGTCGTGGAGATTGGTTCTACCTTGAGATTAGAACTCGACATCTAGCCTTTTGTCGTTAAATTATGAAGTAGGCAACGTTGTGTAGATTGGTCCTAGCTAAAGATTAGGTCTCGACATTTAGCTTAGTGCCGGAAAATAATATAAGCGACGATGTAAGGTTTTCTCCGCCAAGAAGGGAGCTTGTGGATATAGTGGAAATCTCGAGTAGGTGTACTCGAGGAATGGAGTACAAACGAGGATAGAGCCTCGTTGTCGAACCACTATAAATCTTGGTGTCTTATCATTAGGTTGTCTCTTTCCTTACTCTTTACTTATTTCATTATCATTACACTTACCTATTACCATTGCTAATGCATTTGAATTGAACCTAATCCTTATGAAACTTAGCTTCAAGTAAAAGACAGTTTTGATACAAACCTAATTGAAAGTAATTTTAATTAGGTGACTAATCGAATAGAAACTATTCAACCCCCCCCCCCCCCCTTCTAGTTTCTACAATTGGTATCAGAGCGATGGTCACTCAAGATCTTTGAAGTATATTGTACTTTAAAACTTGGATCGATCCATTGTCTCCTCAAATTAGAAGGTCAAGTTGTACTAAAGTTTCTCTTTGGTCAAAACTATTTTTTCTTGGAAAATAGGTCTTTTAATTGGTAATATTGCATCCCTCTTAGATTAGTAGCTTTTATGCATTTTAGATCTACTCTTGAAATGTATCTACTAGTTTGCATCTTGCTTTATGTAGATACTCATGAAGATCAATTATTTAATTGGTTGTGGATTGAGTTACTTGCACTTGTAGAAGACTCATCTTTATTGATCTTCAACATCTTTGAATGATGATATCAAGATGATTGGGAATGATACTAGTCCTTGAAGACTTAGTACTCATCATAGTCACTGTTGGGCTTTGCATTGATTCCTTGATGGATTGGAATGCTCTTTGTGGCCAAGGTACGCTTTCGTTCTTCCACACGCCCTTTGATCATTCTTTTGATCATTACTTGACTATGTGCTTGTTCTTGGCATCCTTGCCTTGACATTTGTTTGTGGTTTGTGATTCTTTTCTTTTATCCTCTCAAACCTTCATTTCTTGGATACTTGACTCACTATGGTGATGTAGAGTGAGTTAGTAGTAGCTTAAAGTATCAAGAATGATATCCATGGTTTGCACCCATACGGTTAGTAGGCCCTTTGTGACAATCCGTCAATTTATGGTTGATATTTTATTCTCAAGTATTATTTAAAATTATTATTTTAATATTATATTATGAACTCACTTATTTCTGGGAAGAAATTTAGATTTACGTCTTGAAGTAGCATCAACTACGTCTAAACCGGAGGATTCTACGTTACGTGCTTACCTTTACGTACACCGTCTTTGGTGACAGTCCGACATTTCAGAAAATAAATTTATCCATAAATATTATTTTGGGATTTTAATTTTGAGTTGGTTCATAAACTCACAAATTTACGAGAAGAGATTAGGACTTACGATTATAATTTAACGTCCTTTACGACTAAAACGGAAATCTTAGGATTACGTATTTACGTTTTCGAACTCCGTTTTCTTGAGACAATTTTTATTAGATTTGTTTTGTGCCGTTGATTCATAATTTATAAAAACGTCTTTCGTAAAACGACCCGAGGGCACGCAAATCGAGGAAACTAGAATCGAGGAGTAACCGTAAATTAATAGGGATGGG
Source organism: Glebionis coronaria (assembly GCA_025667525.1). Classification (NCBI taxonomy): domain Eukaryota; kingdom Viridiplantae; phylum Streptophyta; class Magnoliopsida; order Asterales; family Asteraceae; genus Glebionis; species Glebionis coronaria. Next base: position 397,495,287 of record CM046878.1, read on the forward strand.
ACAAGTTTACACTTGCCCACCCTATACACGTGGCGTCAAAACCTTCACCAACACACTTGGTGTGTGTCATTTTCTAGTTAGCAACTAGGACACTTGTCCTAGTTAGCTTACAAACCATCTACACCACACAAAACCACTAACAAGCAAACTAGCTAACTCATTTCCACCATGCAAAACTCACACAAACTCTCTCTCCCTCTTGCCTTTGCCGTCCCATATTCACCCATAAACCACCACCATTGATCAAAATTCATCCATGAATCCTATGTTAATCTTACACAAAAAGATGTCCTTTTGAAGCCTTGAAGATTGGAGGTGATTATAACATCCAAAGAGGAGTTTCTATGGAGTCTTAGGGTTGATTTTCCACAAGGAGTTCTTGAAGATTGGTGGACTTGAAGATGATATTGGTTTATCACAAGTTTTGCCATCAAAATCCAAGCTTTGATCATAACCTACACAACCTTAGTGGTATAAAGATTTTTCTTCCCATCCTCTTGTTAATTTGATTATGTAATCTTGTATTTTCTTTATTTATGTATATGTATATGCTGATGAATGATGATTAAATATATTATATGGGGATTTGGTGTTGATAGATTTGATTAAAAAGATAAGAATCTACATGAAAAAGTGTTAAAATCATGATGTAAGGACTAGGTTGTATAAAACAGTGAAGAAACTTATGATAAACTGGTAAAATGGCATAGATTATTAAAGAAACAGTAAGGTATATGATTTTTACACATGTGGTGAGTTGGCCATGCAATGGAATCACTAGGATGAGTAAGATATGATCAAAACAATATTAGAGTACAAATCTGCATAGACTGTTTTGGACAATTTTTATAACATACTTAGAGGCTGATTCAACAGTAGCCATAGTAGAGTTAAATGGAGCACATATCATGTAGTTTATGCCATAAAAATTTGGGCTTATATCTCTATATAGAACTCTAGATATGGCTGTTTTGGTGAACATGAAATTTAAAATCAGATTTGTATAATAAAAACTTATATAAAATAAGCACTCACTTATATATTTATAAAATATATACACATGAAAACCCACTAACTATTAATAGTAATTATAAATAAGAATTTCATATATTATGATATAAAATAAGTCATTTTTATAAATTACAAGTATAAATGTTTTTCCAAGTTATAAAACTCTATACTAAGTTTTACGTCTTTTCGGCTAGTACCGAAAGATTAACGTTTTTATTAAATAAAACTTAGACGGTTGGACCCGTCTAATGTAAACTTTTATAAACTCACATACTGATATATAAACATATATAACAAGTAAAAATCGATAAAACTCGAGCTTTACAACATATAGACATTAACGGGCCAAAGTAGCCTTAATGGACAATAAACCCGACTAATTTGGTAAAACACTTATAAACTTATTTATTGGGCTTAACCCATTTGAGCCCAACATATAAAGTATAAATACTGATAATAAAAGTATAATTGGGCTAATGAATAGTATTGGGCTTGTAATAGGCCCATTGGGCTTTAAAATGTAAACAAGTTGAACTAGTGTAACTAGTCTTGAAAATTACCAACACATAAACACTATAATAAATAAGTAAAGATGTATAAACCCACTTGATCATCATCATATGTATAAAGTCATCAAATATATACATAATTATTATTTTGATAAAGTCATTGGACAAGAGTCTAAGACGAGTATTATTTGTCTAGGTTTCCGTGATTGAAGCACGTACCGTACATCCGAATCGCCGATAACCGCCTTCCCACATCAACGTGAGCTCATAGCCTCACACTCTTTTAAATGTTTTTATGAAATGTTTTATAAACCTGCGAGGGAGATAACATGTTAGTTTTTATGAAATAGGACACTAGTTGTCCCGATTGTTTGTTTATTGATTTGGACCCGAATGATTGTATGACCCGATGAATGATTAAATGACCCGATAGATGAAATGAAATGGATTATTAAAGTTAGTTTATGTCACTAAAAGTCCCATTAGCATGAATTGTGAACTACCGGGATTTGGTAGACGCTTATGCATATAATAGTACTATTTGGGGACGATCACCCCAGTTCGCGCCTTGACGGTTGATCCCCGTCGTGCCACATTGATTGGTAAGCGAATTTATGTATGAGAAGATTTACACAAGCGTGATTATTGTGACGACACGCTAACTTAGATGGGCAAATTGAGTTTCGGGCTAGCTACCCGTTGTTTGTTGTAGTAAGGTAACAATTTCATGCGGCTTATAATAATCCAAAATAACGAAATACTGCTATACGCACCAAATTACGATATATTGCCTGACTAGCAATACGGGGTCTTACTATTGATATTATGTTCGTGTTTGGTTTTATATAACCATATTCGTATAACGTTTTTTATTTAATCTATACAACGTTATAAAACGTATTGTATGATGTTTTTAACGACAATGGTTCGTATAATGATTTTGAAGGCGAAAGCCTATATTATGATTTTGATAAGGGTTTGTATAAAATTACTTTGGCTATTTTATGGCCTATTACAATGATTTGTACAAAATGATTTTCGGTAATAATTTTATACCGATGTTATATTGATGGTTTTATTAAACTCTATGAATTCACTTGGTGTTATCGCTGACCTTTTGTTTTAACATGTTCTATCTCAGGTACTTGAAGGTAATTCTCAGGAAGACGACAAGAATTCATGGCCCGCACTTAAACAACAATTACCATTCAAATATTTTGTAAAACATGTATGAAATACAATGACTTGGGACCTATGTAACTTTGATATTTATGAATGGAAATGCTTTATTATTAAACGACGTGATTTTTATGCGTTGTCTATGATGTGAGTAATGTGCTATCCCGTAACACCAACGAGTCTTCCGCTGTATTGAATTGTATAAATTTGGGGGTGCTATATTTTGGTACCAGAGCTCTCGTTATAGAGAACGAAAGATTTTTAAAACTAATGTTTTGAATAAAACATTTCAAAATCTTTTAACTATAAACATTTTTATAAAAATATCTAAAAATCTTTTGACTATAACGGTGCCGAAGAATTCCCGAGTTACCGACAAGGCCAGACTGAGAAGTGTTATTTTAATATATATATAACTTGGATTATATATATATATATGTTATAATTTGATTACATGATTGTTCGATGAATTTTAATATTTATACGAGGTATTTATACGACGTAGATTGTCACAAGGAACCCTAAATCCCCTATTAAATTAATCTAAGCTATTCCTGTAGGAAATCTAGCTATTCCAGATCTAAACCAAATTGTGGATATTTATGATCCCAACAAAATGGTTGATATTCGTAGAAATATAGATATTAGTTGATTGTGATATTGAAGAAGAATTGTCAAGATTTAATTTGATATCGATGTAATGACGATCTTTTCTTATAGAGTGGAGTTTGACAAAACGTTACCACCTGGAAAGATGTCATCTTATTCGTTGTCATCCAATTCTTAAATTGAAATTGAAAGGGTGAATGTTGCACTTGAGGCTGTCATTGGAACCATTACCCCAAAGCCTCATGCCACTAGTACCTTTTCGAGAAGTCTAACTGAATGTATGAGTCATCTCATACTAGTGACTCATTTGATAATTATTGTTGAAAGAGCTATAGGATTGGAAATTAAGTGTTGTTCATATTGAGATTTTATTGCCTTTACAAAGCCGAAGAATAAGGTTGTAAGTATTGGAGAATGAGGTAGAATATCGAATTGAGCCCAAGTTGATTGAAAACTTAAATGAAATAAAATTTAACTCGTATGGAATAAGAAACTATTAAGAGCAAGTCATTTAGTTCTGTTATTGAATTATAAGGTTTTAAATGATTGTTAGTTTGTGTTAAGGGTTGTTCCTAGGCCATTGTCCACTAACAAGGATGCCCAGTGTCCAAGCAATAAATTGAAGAAATCTTCTTCTGAATTGAGACCGATGGATCTTCTGGGACATGTGGAACACCTAATGACTCTTGTAGATTAGTATTCATTGTGGTATCTTATAAAAATCCCTAACTTAACTGAGACATCAGTTGGTAGGATGAGTTCTTGGAATTGTATGACATAGTGACACGTAATGTGTTATGGTACAATTTTGACTTGTTTATGATTAATGAAAAGACTACCTTTGATTGCTAAATTCTACATGTATCGATGTTATCTATCTTTTCTTGCTCCTTCCTAATGCTCGCATTAGTGATGCAACCATTGAACAAGTACTCATCTCGATTTGAGTTACGTTGTGAATTATTCTTTCTGAGTGCCATCGAGGTCATGAACCTCATGATTATGTGGCTAAGCTCATTTCTTGATATATAGTAGTTAGTTCTTGGTGAACAACTTTTGATCACTCTTTTGTAGATCACTTATTGTTTTTATAAAGATAAAACAGTATCCCTTGAGAAAAATTGGGTTTTCATCACCATATGGATTATTTAAAGTGAGACTTATAAATAATCGTTATCGAAATGAAGTTGTTTATAAAACACCTTGGAAAACTTGATTGTTTTCATTACAAAGAAAATCTTTGTAAATTTATTTTTGATTCTTATTTAAAAATTAAGCATGAAAATGTTTTTAATATTAACATGATGATAAAATTCTGAGAAACTGAGTATTGCATCGTTAATCTTGAAATTGTATATAGTTGCGCGCCTACATACAATTTGGAATGGACCATGCAAGACTGATTAGTAGTCACCATAAAGCTGATTAATAAACATTACATTTTCTTTAAAGATTGTGAAAGATTAAAGTTTTATGAGATCTGCAAGAAGTGAAAAATATGGACATAGTGTTAGGGACACCTACATATGTTCCTGTAGCATCTAATCTTCTGAGTCAAATTTACTCATCTGTGTAAATTGTCTTATTTGACAATTGACAATTCTTTCTTGTCCAATTCTCCCGTAGTGAGATTCTTAGGAAAAGTATTTGATTACCGAATGTTGATACCCGACTGGATGTATCGACGTTCCTATCATTTCTTTTGATTTGAATTCATTTGAATGACCTGGGTAACGATCCGAGGAGCTTTCGAATGCGTACTCAAATTATGAAAATATTCGTTAAATGTTTTCGTCTGTATCTGATTTGAAATTCTCTGGCGTAGATTATGCGTTGACCTTGCTCTTTTAAGGTTAGTTATGTCTCCAGATATCCTTGAATTGTGAAGGATTATGAGTTATTATTAGTCTTTTGAGAAATTCACATCTTATCAACAGTAATGAAACTGGAAATTTGATAGTGCCAGTAGAATGGATTGATTGATTCTGACATGACGACATTGTCTTAATTGATGGGAACTCGAGTAGAATTTCCCTAAATGATAAAATGTTGATTATCAAAAGTGATCTAAATAATTCTTGATGGACGACCATATCCTGCATTTAGAGTTGAAATTATACCGTGAATGGTTGTGAATTAGTCATAGATATTATAATCTAGAAACAACTTAAAATGAATGTATTAATAGATGTTTCCGTTACCTGAAACTTTAGGAGGTATTTGTTGATGAATTACCTAGACTTTCGCCATTAAGGCAAGTTGAATTTAGTATTGATTATATTCTCGATGTTGCACCTGTGGCTTGTGCACTGTACGTCAGCACCATCTGAATTAAAAGAATTACCGTACATCTGAGAGAGTTGTCGGAGAAAACTTTTATTCTACCAAGCTCGTCATTATGAAGAGCTATGGTGTTATTATTTCTTATATTTATTGATTACCATGAACTAGGTAAATTCACGATTAAAAATCTATATCCACTACCCAAGATGATAGATTTGTTCGATCATTTACAAGGTTCTATCGTATGTTTTAAAGATTTGATCCATGACATGGTTATCATCAATTTCGCGTCCGCGAAAAGATTATCTATTCCAATCACTACATCCAGAACTTGTAATGAACATTATAAGTTTCACGTAATATCGTTTGGAATGACAATGCACATGTAGTATTCATAAATTTGGTGAATAAATTCATGCTCATGATCATTAAGGACCATATGTTTGTTTATAAGAATAAGAAGGAATTAATAATTAGTTATAGACTGCCCTAAATTGGTCGAACAATGAAAACTTGTACCTTGAGTATTTAACATGTGATTAAAGACTTAATCCTTTACATTATTTGACCGTGTGATTAATAAGATAATGGAATCTATATTGACTCTTCAAAAATTTAGAGCCCTTTTAAGACTTTAGGTTTTACCAAAAAGAAAGTGCAAATGTGTTTTGACAAATGTTTTATCAAAAATAACTTTTGAGGGATTATTCCCTTATACCCAGAACATTTAACTAAACTCCTGTTTAGGGGTAAATGTTTGTGTATACTTCTAGACAACTTAAGGAGAATTGAGGAAACTATATAACTTATGACTTGAAATTTTGACCAAAGTATAGCCAAAGATTTTTCAAACATTTACGAATCTTATTAATTATTTTCGATAAATCAGCAAAAATCGCGTTAATTAAATTCAAATTTGTTTTGAACATTTTATTATAATTGGTCGAACTAAGAAATTTAAACTTTTAACGTTTACGTTTCATAAAAACTTAATATTTATTATTTAATTACTAGTAATACTTATCGACGCTTTAAACGTCGGATTGAGCAGAACTGATAAAAATAATAGTTGAGATGAAACTAAAACTTATAAAATATGAAGAAAGAAAATTTGAATGAATACATGCATGATAATTATTTCATCAGGGGAGATGAATATAGATACTGACACATAATATAGAGAGGATAAAGAATCAATTAGGATGTGTTCCTTAATAATGAATGTGCAAAATAAATTGCCGAACAATTTAAAAATAGCCGATGATTGTAAAAAGGATAATATAGATAATAAAAAGGGGTTCGCGGCTAATGTGAACCATCAAAATTGAGAAGCCGATGGCATTGAATGTATAATAGGCCACTTGAGGTTGCCTAAAAATGGAGATTCTGAGATATAGTTATGTTGGGATCTTGTAAGTATAAGTATTCTATTCCTGTCATTTCTGATTTAATGTATCATTATCAGAAGAAGTTGTACTGATGGCAAATTATGAAGGCAGACACCGCCTCATACATTAGTAAACATCTAGCAATTGCAAAGGTCATCATCTGAATTTGATTCGATTTGGGTCATTGTCGACAGACTGACCAAATCTGCTAATATCATTCCTGTTAATGATAGATTCTTGATGAAGAAATTGACTCTTTTGTATTTAAAGGAGCTATGTAAACATGGTGTGCCTGTATCGATCATCTCTATCAAGATCCTCGCTTCGCATGGAATTTCTAGAGATTTGCTCAGAAGTCATTGAGAACGAATCTTGATGAGAGTACTGTACCACCCCAATCGAAGGGACGAGGTAAAGTAACGATACAAAATACTATAAGTGTTGTTTTATGTTTGAATGATTGACCTTTGGTAATAAACTATAAAATAGTTTTCCTTTGGAGAGATTATCCTTGATAATTATCGTATTAGGATCAAGATCGAATCTTGTGAGGATATATATTAGAGCATCTGTAAGCAGGAGTTTGGATGAAGACACCCGACATACACCCATTGTGAGTTGGACATGTCTTTTAGGTTTAAGGTTTCCTATGATGGCGAACCTAACCTTACAAAGTACTCGACCCACGAGACCTGAAATGATTGTTGAAATTAGGATCTGATTATTGATAGCCGGTAGTGGGCAGGAGGTCATGTGAATATGAAATGTAGATCTTGAAGTGCCAGATGGGTAGCGAAGTTATGCCAAAAATTTTAACCATGGAAAAATGAAATGATGATCTGAAAGATCATGGGATATAAGTCCCTGTTGTATGGGACCATTGAGATGATGTAAATGATTGGTTTGAAAGGCATATAAGCTGGATCTACCCTAGGACTTCAAGGGCTGCGTGAATTATGTTTCGTATATCGAACTTGATAAAATGTCTATCAAGTGAAAGTCTAACTATTCCTTAATGAAGTTTAGATCAGCGAAAAGTTGCATTCATCAAAAACCCGTGAACATCATGGATAGAGAAAGTAAGTCAACATTAAGCCTGATCTTATTCCCGTAGTTATGTTTGATGAAACTCGCGTATTGTAATGAATTACACTTGTGAGAAAGACCGAATGTGGAGGAAATACCCACATGGCTTTAACTCTATAAGAAGCGAGTAGTAAGGTAAGATGATCTTTGAGGACAAAGATCCTGTTTAGAGGTAAATGCTGTGACAATCCGTCAATTTATGGTTGATATTTTATTCTCAAGTATTATTTAAAAACATTATTTTAATATTATATTATGAACTCACTTATTTCTGGGAAGAAATTTGGATTTACGTCTTGAAGTAGCATCGACTACGTCTAAACCGGAGGATTCTACGTTACGTACTTACGTTTACATACACCGTCTTTGGTGACAGTCTGACATTTCATAAAATAAATTTATCCGTAAATATTATTTTAGGATTTTAATTTTGAGTTGGTTCATAAACTCACAAATTTACGAGAAGAGATTAGGACTTACGATTATAATTTAACGTCCTTTACGACTAAACCGGAAATCTTAGGATTACGTATTTACGTTTTCGAACTCCGTTTTTGATAAGACAATTTTTATTAGATTCGTTTTGTGCCGTTGATTCATAATTTATAAAAACGTCTTTCGTAAAACGACCCAAGGGCACGCAAATCGAGGAAACTAGAATCGAGGAGTACCCGTAAATTAATAGGGATGGGACAAGTTTACACTTTCCCACCCCTATACAAGTGGCGTCAAACCCTTCACCAACACACTTGGTGTGTGTCATTTTCTAGTTAGCAACTAGGACACTTGTCCTAGTTAGCTTACAAACCATCTACACCATATAAAACCACTAACAAGCAAACTAGCTAACTCATTTCCACCATGCAAAACTCACACAAACTCTCTCTCCCTCTTGCCTTTTCCGTCCCATATTCACCCATAAACCACCACCATTGATCAAAATTCATCCATGAATCCTATGTTAATCTTACACAAAAAGATGTCCTTTTGAAGCCTTGAAGATTGGAGGTGATTATAACATCCAAAGAGGAGTTTCTATGGAGTCTTAAGGCTGATTTTCCACAAAGAGTTCTTGAAGATTGGTGGACTTGAAGATGATATTGGTTTATCACAAGTTTTGCCATCAAAATCCAAGCCTTGATCATAACCTACACAACCTTGGTGGTATAAAGATTGTTCTTCCCATCCTCTTGTTAATTTGATTATGTAATCTTGTATTTTCTTTATTTATGTATATGTATATGATGATGAATTATGATTAAAAATATTATGTGGGGATTTGGTGTTGATAGATTTGATTAAAAAGATAAGAATCTACATGAAAAAGTGTTAAAATCATGATGTAAGGACTAGGCTATATAAAACAGTGAAGAAACTTATGATAAACTGTTAAAATGGCATAGATTATTAAAGAAACAGTAAGGTATATGATTTTTACACATGTGGTGAGTTGGCCATGCAATGGAATCATTAGGATGAGTGAGATATGATCAAAACAATATTATAAAATACTTAGAGGTTGATTCAACAGTAGCCATAGACGAGTTAAATGGATCACATATCATGTAGTTTATGCCATAAAAATTTGGGCTTCTATCTCCATATAGAACTCTAGATATGGCTGTTTTGGTGAACATGAAATTTAAAATCAGATTTGTATATTAAAAACTTATATAAAATAAGCACTCACTTATATATTCATAAAATATATACACATGAAAACCCACTAACTATTAATAGTAATTATAAATAAGAATTTCATATATTATGATATAAAATAAGACATTTTTATAAATTACAAGTATAAATGTTTTTCCAAGTTATAAAACTCTATACTAAGTTTTACATCTTTTCGGCTAGTACCGAAAGATTAACGTTTTTGTTAAATAAAACTTAGACGGTTGGACCCGTCTAATGTAAACTTTTATAAACTCACATACTGATATATAAACATATATAACAAGTAAAAATAGATAAAACTCGAGCTTTACAACATATAGACATTAACGGGCCAAAGTAGCCTTAATGGACAATAAACCCGACTAATTTGGTAAAACACTTATAAACTTATTTATTGGGCTTAACCCATTTGGGCCCAACATATAAAGTATAAATACTGATAATAAAAGTATAATTGGGCTAATGAATAGTATTGGTCTTGTAATAGGCCCATTGGGCTTTAAAATGTAAACAAGTTGAACTAGTGTAACTAGTCTTGAAAATTACCAACACATAAACACTATAATAAATAAGTAAAGATGTATAAACCCACGTGATAATCATCATATGTATAAAGTCATCATATATATACATAATTATTATTTTGATAAAGTCATTGGACAAGAGTCTAAGACGAGTATTATTTGTCTAGGTTTCCGTGATTGAAGCACGTACCGTACATCCGAATCGCCGATAACCGCCTTCCCACATCAACGTGAGTTCATAGCCTCACACTCTTTTAAATGTTTTTATGAAATGTTTTATAAACCCGCAAGGGAGATGACATGTTAGTTTTTATGAAATAAGACACTAGTTGTCCCGATTGTTTGTTTATTGATTTGGAACCGAATGATTGTATGACCCGATGAATGATCAAATGACCCGATAGATGAAATGAAATGGATTATTAAAGTTAGGTTATGTCACTAAAAGTCCCATTAGCATGAATTGTGAACTACCGGGATTTGGTAGACGCTTATGCATATAATAGTACTATTTAGGGACGATCACCCCAGTTCGCGCCTTGACGGTTGATCCTCGTCGTGCCACATTGATTGGTAAGCGAATTTATGTATGAGAAGATTTACACAAGCGTGATTATTATGACGACACGCTAACTTAGATGGGCAAATTGAGTTTCGGGCTAGCTACCCGTAGTTTGTTGTAGTAAGGTAACAATGTCATGCGGCTTATAATAATCCAAAATAACGAAATACTGCTATATGCACCAAATTATGATATATTGCCTGACTAGCAATACGGGGTCTTACTATTGATATTATGTTCGTGTTTTGGTTTTATATAACCATATTCGTATAACGGGTTTTTATTTAATCTATACAACGTTATAAAACGTATTGTATGATGTTTTTAACGACAATGGTTCGTATAATGATTTTGAAGGCGAAAGCCTATATTATGATTTTGATAAGGGTTTGTATAAAATGACTTTGGCTATTTTATGTCCTATTACAATGATTTGTACAAAATGATATTCGGTAATAATTTTATACCGATGTTATATTGATGGTTTTATTAAACTCTATGAATTCACTCGGCGTTATCGCTGACCTTTTCTTTTAACATGTTTTATCTCAGGTACTTGAAGGTAATTCTCGGGAAGACGACAAGAATTCATGGCCCGCAGTTAAACAACAATGTCCATTCAAAGATTTTGTAAACCCTGTATGAAATACAATGACTTGGGACCTATGTAACTTTGATATTTATGAATGGAAATGCTTTATTATTAAACGACGCGATTTTTATGCGTTGTCTATGATGTGAGTAATGTACTATCCCGTAACACCAACTAGTCTTCCGATGTATTGAATTGTATAAATTTGGGGGTGTTACACCCTTTGTGGGAGAGAAAGTGAATTAATACCTTGCTCATATTTTGGTTTAGACTAAGACTGTTATAGAAAGTGATCTTAGTCTATGCATCAATATTTGCTTTGTGTTTATTCATTACCAAAGCCGTTTAACACTTCGCCGGAAAGGCACGTCTTAAACCACTATATATGACACAAGCTCTTTGTCTCCACGATTTGAAGATTGTCATTAATCCCTTGAGAATTGGTCTTAGTCTTGATTCACTTTCCTTGACTTCTCTCCACTTTGCTTTTTCGCTACGAGTAGTCGTTTGTCCGTTTTGGTTCTTTTCGATCTCGATTCAACTCGTAATCCTTCATTAAGGCATATTGCTTAGTCTTATGATGATCCACTGATATTCTAAAAGGTTTAAGATATATTTTTAAGTATTTTAGAAAACTTTGTTTTCAAAAATTTGGCGTATTTCATTGATAAAAACCTGCCTCTGTAGGTGGTTCTTTATCTCTGGCGGTTCAAACCCGCGGTTCTCTATCGATAAGGAACCGCGGGCAGTAAAACTTGTCAGAGCGCCAATTTTATTAATTTAATCTTTTTCAAACAAAACCCTCTCTCTCCCAAAAACATACAGCCGTCGGGTTCCCCTTTTTCCACCATTGTTGAAACTTCAAAAACCTTCAATCACTCATATTAATTGATTCCAAGTTGTGGGTTTCACTCATCCTTCATCAAACATCAATTAATTGTAAGTATTTTCTTTTAATTTCATCTATTTTGTTCTAGGGTTCATCCTTTCATAATTGGGGATTTTTAAAATTGAAATTGAATTAGAACCTTAATAGGAATATGGGTTGACATGGTTATTTTACTATGATTCCTTAGGTTCATATTCATTGAGATTTCACTAAAACCCACTTGTAAAAAAAATCCGAATTTTAGCTAAATGATTTTGGTTAAAAGATGGAATTGAGATGAACCCATGAACAAATAGGTAATTGCATTGTTAATGCTTACCTAAAAACCTTGTTTTGAAAAACCAATGTTCTAATCCATTGTTGATCCAACATAGTTCATATGTTCTTGGTTAATAATGGAATAGATACATTGTGAACATGAGAATGATATGGATTCAATCATTTGTTTGTCAAGAAATTGATATAACACATTCTCATATTTTGATTTTTGATTTTATTTTTCATATGAGTGATTGGAAATATATTTTCTTGTGTTTATTTAGGTACTAATCATGCTTTCACAAGACCAAAAGGATCATCAACTCACTAAATAATATATGCCAAACATTTCCTAAACCTTTGCATCCACTCAACTTCGAAACTCCTTTTCATCACTTTCAACACGAAATTTCCATGAGGTAAGAGTTGTTGATGAGGGAATAACGGGTTATATCTATATCAAATCTATGTTTGAGCATACGGGGTTTGATTTCTTTCTCTACATAGAAGAAGATATATACCCCTTGTTTCTTCTAGAATTCTTTAGCACTTACTCTATGTTTGAATACAATGGCGAAATCTTCATTCGATTCTTGTTAAACGAACAAATCATTCAATATTCTCTCGAAGATTTTGGTGAAATTCTTGGTGTGCCATATGAAGGCACTTGTCGTTTCACGGATAAATGGAGACTTGATGCTCTCTTGGAATCCAACGATAAACCTCTAAATGACCACGCTAAAATTGATCCAGAATTTATCCTTGATATCATTTTGAAAGAGCGTGATGGAAACGTTGTGAGAGGCCTTCATTCTAATGTGCGGTATGTGAATCGCTATGAAGTGCTCTCAAGAGATCTTAAGGATTTTATGGTCCAATGGGCAAATATCCTTAGGGAGAATGTATTTTTTCTTGGTGGAAACCGAGATCATATCTCGGCTTGTATGGTGCATATGTTATGTTGCATCTTTACATCAACCAAGTACAATTTGGCATACTATATCGCTCGACGAATAAATTATGCTATTTCAAAGCCCAAAACAAACCTTCCCTACGCTATGCTTCTTACTCGCCTTTTCAAAAGGGTTGTTTGTGACTTTCCCCACCTCGACCTTTCTCGCTTTCACCCAGTTCATCGGGTTATGTTGCCTATTCAAGAGGTATATGAAAGAAACCCTATAAGTGATCGAGGTTAGCGAAAGTCCGATCATCAAGAGCCGGGTGATGAGGACATCTATATGCCAACAAGTGATGGTGATGGCATAGGTTCTAGTTCTCATTTCAACGATTCAAGTAATTCCCACCCATCCTCAAACTCATTCGTGGATGGACTTGAAGACTTAGCTCCTCCACCTTATTATTCCTCTAGTGAAGTACCGGAAGATCTCAATATGGAGCATCTCTACCGTGAAAATCTTAGGACTCGAGGTGAATTACATGAACATCGGGTTGAGTCAAGGAAGGGATTCAAGTACTTGGGAAACATGATCAAGGGATTGGGCAAGAAAAGAAGATGAAGACTTTGAATTGTTTCAAAGTATACATGTTGCTAAACATGTAATGTGATGTTGAACATTTGCTTCTTTTTACTTTATTTTTGTTGTGTATTAACTAATACTACTTGTTTGGATTACTTATTATTTTAATCCTAATGTTGTCTATGCCATCGTGTTTATGATTTGCATAGCTTTGTGCATCCTATGTGTTAGTTAGCTTCCTAGATTTTGGTCAGTAGTTAACTTTGGCTTGTTAATCCTTTGGTAGAAATATGGGCTAACCAAAGTTTGAGGAAGTGCGATTTTTGAACACCTCTGGTCGCGGTTCCATATCGACCAGCGGTTCCTTATCGATAAGGAACCGCCCATCCTAGATAGGGAACCGTCGGCTACTGTGTCCGACAGAATCTTTGCTTTACACTATTTTCCTTAATCTGTGTAAACCTGGCTTGATTATTTGCAAAAACCTGCACATTTCCTAAACTAGGTTACCTATGTTCATTATTCACATAAAATGTTTTTAACCCATTACTAGTTTGGATCATCCCCTCACCCTTTTAAACCCACCTTGTTAGCCATGTTCTTCACACATCAAACCATTCATCCTTAACCCTTAAACCACTCATTACAACCATGGTTTCTACAAGAACCTCAAACTCATCCAAAACCTCCACTTCAAAGAAAAACCTTAAGATTAAGATTAAGTTGCCCAAACATAACTCTTCACTCTTTCACACACCCAAGAATTAGATTGTTCCAATTCTCATCTCTTCATCAGCCTCACCACCTCTTGCTCCATGCAAGACTACCTCAACCCATGGTACCAACCATTCTCATGGTTCTACCTCCTCTTCATTTCAATCTAGAATGAATGAGCTAACCTCACCCTTTACTCCAAGTAATCTCTTGGATGTGACTATCCAACCTCAACCCATCCAAAGCATTCTCATTATGAATGACTTTGTTGATACCTTGGTGACTTCACCTTTTACCCCTCCAAACTCACCCACATCACCCATTTCACCCTTGGAGAACATACCTCCTCCACCTCCCTCAGTCACTCCCATTTTGGGTGTCCCACTTCCCCTCTTTATGGGTGATCCTTACTTCTTTGGGTTCCTAGAAGCTCATCGTTCTCATTGTCCATGTTGCCTCTACAACAACTACATCATTCACAACCTTAGGATGGAGATGTTTGGACTTCATAGGAGGTTGCAATATTTCTTGCTCACCTTGTTCACCATGCCTCCTCCTAGGAGATGAATGATGATTTTCTTTAATAAGTGTTTTTCAAGAAAAACCAAGCCAAGGAAGACTACTCATCAAGAACTAGTTTTAAGCTAACTTTGTTTTAGTTAGTTGTTTTCATTTCTTTATTGTATTTCCTTCCCTCCATGAGTTTTTCATGAGGATGATTTATGGATTTAGCTTTATGTGTTTCTATCTTTATGTGCACATTAATCAACTTTAATTTTAAATTAAAATTGAACCTAAATCTATCACAACCTCTAAAACTTGACTAAAATTTGTTCAAAATGTTATCTAAATATTTTGTCACCCTTTATCAAGACATTCTTTGTAAATGTGTTGCTTTTATGCAACCCCTAGCATAATTTAGTGCTAATAGAGGTAAAATTCCAAGATTTGCAATTTTTTGAAAAAGTATTAGTTTTTCTCAAAACCCTAGAAAATCATGGTTACACGTCCACTGTACGCGGCTCATTAAGTCACGCGGTCCCTTAAGTGCTAAGGAACCGCCGGTCCGTATAAGGAACCGCGGAATGATAGCCAATTTTTGGCTTGTTTTTGGTCTTTCTTCATCACCCTATCCCCTGTCGAGATTCCATGTTTATTCAATTTGGCTAAACATTCCTTGACACTTCACATTTTATTTTTAAATCTTTGCCTTGTCTACTTTCTTCTTATACCCCCACCTTGAGATTTCATTCTCACACCTCAACAATGCCTAACTCCTCCTTCATAACCTTGACATTTCATTGTCACAAACCTCCTCACCCAAAGCTTCCTAATCCAAGCTTTCCAAGAAACCGAAGATCTTGGTTCGACCTATTTGGATCAAGAAAAATGAACCCTCTTCTTCCAACCACCCAAGAACCCCACCTTCTCTCCAATCAAGTATTGGATTGAGACCTACTCCATTAACCCCATCATCGGAGAAAAGGAAAATGTCCCCCCACCACCAAAACCTTTCTACACCCCTCAACTTAATGACCTTTCAACCTTCTCAAACCTCACAAGGCATTGTGAAAACATTTCCTACCCACTCTCCTCACCACCACCAAACTCTAGGTTTGATGGCCTTCCCCCATCTACCGAATTTGTTTTGCATCATGGATCCTCGTGTGCTTGTTTTCGATTTCAACAAATCGAACTTGCTCATGTGTATGAGAAGTTAAATTTTCTTGAATTCCTCCTCACTCGAACTCCTCACAAAGTTTTCGTTCCCGTGGAAAAACATCGAATGATGCCTCGTCGTCTAATTTTTCCAACTAGAGGACTAAGCACTCTTGGAGTCAATAATACTTTAGTTGTTTTGGAGTCAATAACATTTTAAGCAATCTTGGAAAATTATCACTATTATAATAGCTTATGCTTTATGGTTTATTTTCCATATTTTTTTCTTTAGATACTCATATTGTGTGTATGACTATCTACCTTGTTTGTTTCTTTCATATTTCTGTAATATGAAACCTTTGTGTTGTGTTTGTTTTTTTTCTTTGATCATTCTCTTTTTTTCTTTTGAGTTGATCGTGGTTAATCTTTACAATTGATTATGGGTGATTCCATCAATTCTAAACTTTAACCCCTTGACAAATTTATCATCATCATTGGTTGGTTGTTTCTTTTCTACCTCCATTCCACCAATTCAACTTTGATTTTTTCATTTACCTCTTTGGACATACTTAGCAATACTTGCTTCTAATTTGAGATTTCTTCTCGTTCTCCCTCTCAAGTTACTTAGTAGGTAGTGATCATATATATATTGGTGTTTCTTTTCTTTCTACTAACCTTTGTGTAGCATGTCACCTTAATGTGTTAAGTATGTTTACATATGATTATCCTCTTGATCCTACCTTGTCCAAAGAGAAGATCACTCACTCACTAGTGTTGTGATAAAGATGAATCCATAAATTAGTCATGTTCATCATGTTAGCCTTTTTGTTTTATGTTAATCCATTGTACTTATGAATACTTGGACTAGTTGTGTTTATCCAAGCTATTTGTGAATACTTGGATTTGTTGTGTACATCCATTGCATATGTGTTTGCTTGGATTTATGTTGTGTAGATCCAAGCTACATGTGTGTACTTGGATATGTCTAGTTGAGTTGTAATAGATTGTGTTGTAGTTCTCACTAAACTATAAAGTGATGTGGTTGTGTCTTGTGAGTTCTCACTAAACTTGAAAGTGATTAGTAGTTGTGTTGTGTGAAGTTCTCACTTAGCTTCAAAGTGAAGAGTCGTGAAGATTGGTTCTAGCTTTGGATTAGAACTCGACATCTAGCCTTGTGTCGTAAAATGGTGAAGTAGGCAACGTCGTGAAGATTGGTTCTACCTTGAGATTAGAACTCGACATCTAGCCTTGTGTCGTTAAATTGTGAAGTAGGCAACGTTGTGTAGATTGGTCCTAGCTAAATATTACGTCTCTACATTTAGCTTAGTGTCGGAAAATAATGTAAGCGACGATGTAAGGTTTTCTCCGCCAAGAAGGGAGCTTGTGGATATAGTGGAAATCTCGAGTAGGTGTACTCGAGGAGTGGAGTAGAAACGAGGATAGAGCCTCGTTGTCGAACCACTATAAATCTTGGTGTCTTCTCATTAGGTTGTATCTTTTCGTACTCTTTACTTATTTCATTATCATTACACTTACCTATTACCATTGCTAATGCATTTGAATTGAACCTAAACATTATGTAACTTAGCTTCAAGTAAAAGATAGGTCTGATACAAACCTAATTGAAAGTAATTTTAATTATGTGACTAATCGAAGAGAAACTATTCAACCCCCCCTCCTTCTAGTTTCTACAAAGTGTCAGAAGGGTTACACAACTAAGCTGTAAAATGATTTACAATTATCTCAGATTAATGCTCGTGCTTCAAAGAAAGGAAATTTGATCATGGTTGAAAACTTATCCTCAAAAATGGGAAAATTAATTTCTTGGTCATGAGATTTCGTTAAAAACATTCAAAGTTTTTATGCTCATGAACATGACTTACAGTTAAATGTCAGACTGTAACTCAAACTTCAAATAAAGGAAAGTATATCTTTAAAGATAACTTATCCTAATAACGGGTAGAGCAATCTATCACGGTTGAGCTTGTCACAAAACATTCAAAGTTTTGAGCTCAACACTATGGCTTGTAATAACTTTCAAATTGCAACCCGTATCAATATTCACGGGGGAGTGTATGCTTTAATGCGCTTACCCTCTGGAAAAGAAGAGAAATCTTCTTACACTTGAGTGGATTCGTCAAGACATTCAAAGTATATGAAATCAAGTTTATGCTTTAGAAAAACCACTTCGCCAAAAAGAATGGATTTTTCAAAAAGCGTTGAACATAATTTTTTCAAGAGTTTTTCAATGATTATTCAAAATATTTCAAAAATTGTGTATTCAACAACTCCTATCCTAAAAAAGTTTAATGTGGATCATATCCTCGTAATGAAAATTCAATTGGATCAATTTTTGAGGGGGAGCTTTACTAAGTCATGCTAAGCTTGACACATTTTTCTCCCGAAATTTTTCAAGACTATTTTTCAAAATATATTTTAATCAAATTTGTTTCTCTAATATCAAACAATTTTATTGATTAGAGATAGGGGAGAAAATGTGATTAAAATGTGATCTAAAGACTCAAGCACTCATGGTTACGATTAAATACCCACAACATCTTTAATTCAAGACTTTATTTGTGTCAAAGGGATGGTTAGGTTTAAGTCCTATGATCCAACCAGAACCAGAGGGATCTTCCCAGGGACAATTCAATAGATTATTAGAAGTCCTTAGGAAAGATGGAGTAGAATGTGAACGTAGTTGAATGCCGACTAAGTACTAATTCTAGCACTAGAACAATCACAACAAGTAGCTAGTAATGATGTCTTGGTAAGCATTGAAGGGGTTGAAGAATGAAAAAGAAATGTAAGGATAAAGGGTGAAAAGAAAATAGTCCTCCATACAACTAAGGCAGAAACCGGGTCAACACATCATGAACACAACACATCATAGACCCAGTGATGTAATGCACAACCCTTCCCCAACTAACTCATGCTTCTATTAAAAGAAGTTTGTTTTATTATCACGAAGATCAATACGACTTCTATTGACTTTCTCACTCCGAGATAGTTGATATTGAATAGGTGGCATTTGCTCCAGCCTCCGACAACTAAAGTGCACAAATTGAGTCTAGAGCCAAGAGATCAATCAAATCTTGTTAGGACACAAGGAATGATGATGAAGAGAGTCCTACGCTATATCCTTGCAATATTGCTTGAACACTCAGAGTGATACTAATTAGTATTCAAAATGATGAGTAGAAATCATTCCAGTGTTAACATCAAACAACACTGCGGTAGGTCATGTGTAAGATTCTTTATGAATTGAACATATGTAACACTGAAAAGCAACAGTGGTTTGTGTTAATGCTATAATGCCTAAAAACGTTACTTGCATTTTTCGGTCTCGCTTTGTTTTGATTACGACAATATGTAAAAACAAGCATTTACGAAAACAACGAAAAACGAATTCTTGAGTTCAAGTATTTTTCATTTTACCCATTTTCACTTAAGGTATGGATAAACAAGTACTAACCTTAATCAAGTGATCAAGTGATTTAATCTTTTCTTAAAACTCACTTTTTATTAAGTGTGACAAGTTTTTATTAAACTTTCTTTTTAAAAAAATGTTTTATTAAATTAATTATTTGAAAATTTGAAAATGGCATATTCTTATTTGGTTAGGAATATTCTATCAGGATATTTTTTAAGCCAGATATGACCTCCACCACTAAAGGACAAAAAGGGAGCGGAGTCTAGTCCAGCGGTACCTTAGCTCCTAGGCGGTTCCTTATCGATAAGGTTCTGCGGGCTAAGATAAGGTACCGCGGGCAGATATAGCCGTTGGCCCTTTGTCCTATAAATAGTGGACCATTCTCAGCTTTTCAATTCACCTCTTTTGCACATCTATTTCCAGATTCAAACACTCTTCTTTAATCACTCAAATCTTTGATCATTTGTTTGATTACTACTTGTTTAAAAAGTGAATCTTGTTCTTCCATCCCTTCCTCTCCAAGTGCAAAGAGAAGAACACTATCCTTGTGAAGTGTTGAGTCCACCACCAAAGATCCATTGAAGATCTAATTTTATAAACTTGTAGTTGTGTCATAGATGTGAATATCCAAGTAGTTGTGTCTATTTGGAAGTTGTGTATGTACTAAGTATAGTTGTCTAGATTGGTCCTAGCTACGATTAGGGCTCGACTTTTAGCTTGGAGTCGGAAATTGGTTAAGCGACCTGTACGATTTTCTCCACCATAAGGAGCTTGTTGTGTAATGAACTCTCGAGTAAGGAGTACTCGAGGAGTGGAGTAGGAACGAGGAGTCAGCTTCGTTGCCGGACCACTATAAATCCTTGGTGTTCGGTTTGATCTTTCTTTACCCTTAACTCTTTACATTCTTTATTCTTTGTGCATATATTTTTGTTAGTATTAGTTTAGTTACACTATCATTGTTCATATTGTGCATAAGAAGATTTCACATATTTCCTCAAGCCTAAGTTTTTAAAAAAGGATTTTTTGAGAACCACATTTTAACAAGTAAATATAAGAAACTATTCACACCCCCCCCCCCTTCTAGTTTCTACAATTGGTATCAGAGCGGGTTGCTCAAGAATTTTTAAAGTATATTGTATTTTAAAACTTGAATCGATCTATGGATTCCAACAAATACCTAGAAGGGCAATCTATGCAAAGACCACCACTTTTTGAAACCGATAGTTTTATTTATTGGAAAAATAGATTTGAAACTTATGTGAAATCAAACCTTATCAATTTAATGAAGTTTCTAAAACAAAAGAATTGGTCACTTTTAACAAAGCTAATGACGATACTAAAAAGAAACTTTCAAAAAATAATGAGGCTAAAATGGTTATTTATAATGCTTTACCTAAGAAAGAGTATGAAAGAATTTTTATGTGTGAAACCGCTAAAGATATTTGGGACACTCTTTTAGTAACCCACCAAGGTAATAGCCAAGTCAAAGAAAGCAAAATCGATCTTCTTGTCCAACAATATGAACAATTTGTCATTTTAGAAGATCAAACTATTGATAGTGCATTTGCTAGGTTTAACACTATTATTACTAGTCTAAAAGCACTTGATTAAGGTTTTTCTAGCAAGAACAATGTTAGGAAGTTCCTAAGGGCTTTACATCCAAAGTGGAGACCAAAAGTCACGGAGATTGAAGAATCGAAAGATCTCTCAACTTTATCACTCGATGAACTCATAGGCAACTTGAAGGTTCATGAGATGATAATTTTGAAGGACTCGGAATTAGTAAAAACCAAGAGTGAAAGGAAATCTATTGCACCTAAAGCCAAGAAGGCACAAAGTGACCACGATAGTTCCTCAGAAAGCGATGACGAGGAGTATGCATTGGCGGTGAGAGATTTCAAGAAGTTCTTCAAGAGACGAGGTCAACACGTTAGGCAACCCAACAATGACAAGAAACCATTCTCAAAGAATCGGTTTGCCAAGAACGAAAAAGGTGATATGAATTGCTTTAGATGTGGTGATCCAAATCATTTCATTGGTGATTGTCCAAAGCCCGCTCGTGATAAGAATCACACGGCGTTCGTTAGTGGCGCTTGGAGCGATAGCGGTGAAGATGATGATGACAATCCCAAAGAGGAGAAATGTCTTATGGCTCACACTTCTAAAGAGGTACATTCCGAAACCGAATATTATAGCAATGATAGTTCCACTTTTGATGATATTGGATTTGAAGGCAAATATGATAGTTTACATAAACTTAGTCTTAAATTCATAGAAAAGAATAAAACCTTAAAATCAACCAAAACTAAGCTTGAAAATGAGATCAATGAACTTAGGGAGAAATTGGCAATACTTGAGAAAAATAAAGAAGTAGATTTAGGTTGCTTAAGTTGTGAGAAAATTAGATTAGAGAATGAAGATCTCAAGAGCACCTCCATTAAATTGGAAAAGTTCATGAAAGGTACTAGTGCTCTTGATGATATGTTAAACAAACAAGTTCATTCTATGGAAAGACTTGGTCTAGGTTTTAATTCAAATGAAGCCTCAACTAGTGAACCAAAACAAATCAGGTTTTCACAAAAAACGTCCACTGTACGCGGTCCCAGATTGTATGGGGCGGTTCATTATCACTATGGAACCGCCGCCATAGATAAGGTACCGCAGCCAGAGGATGTTTTTGGTGAAATCCTGAACTTTCTGAAAAGTCTAAGTTAGATGAAAAACCAAAGCATCTTATAGTTAATAAAGTAAAATTACCCATATTGACGACAATGCTATTGCTAAGTTCTACAAGCCATTAAGTAAACCTCTCATGGGAAATAGAAGTTTATCTAGACCATCTTCTACTCCACCTAGAGTACGGAATGAGTCTAAGCCTAGAAGTACAACGACAACGCCTAGAAGAGATAATCAAAACAATTCAAGATCTAGAAGTAAAACCCCAACACCTAGAAGAAATGATCATAACTCTAAACCTAGATCAAATACACCTAGGAGAAATAATGAACAACAAAATGGTTACATGAATTACTACCCTCCTCCATTTTGTTCTCCATGGGGAACCCCTCCTTCATTCATGCATCCCAACCAAATGCAAGGGATGTTTGGAACTAATAATTTTGGACCCATGAGATATTGGGGACCAAATGTTTGATCTTGTGTGTTGTTACCTAGATATGTTTGGGAATTGATTTGGAGCCCGATGAGTGGATTAAGGATAGTGGATGTTCTAAACACATGACGGGTAATCGAAATTTGTTCTCGCACTACAAAGCATATGATGGAGGTAACGTCACATTCGCTAGTAGTCTACGTGGTAATATCATTGGCAAAGGTACGGTTTCTCTTGACTCCATGACAATTGAAAATGTTGAGCACGTAGATAACTTAGGGTTTAACCTTTTAAGTATAGGTCAAATTTGTGATAATAAGTGTAAGGTCATCTTTTCGGAACATGACAATGAAATCGTAAAAGATGGAAAAGTCATTGGAAAAGGTGTTAGAAAGCATGGGCTTTATGTCATGAAGGTTAATAAGAAGTCAAAAGACAACATATGTATTGCGACTATAGATGATAGTTCTACTCTTTCGCATAGGAGATTAGGTCATGCTAATATGCGTTTAATTCAATCTTTAGTCTCTAAGGAGTTGGTAAGACACCTCCCCAAGATTAAGTTTGATAGTCACTTTTGTGATGCTTGCAAAGTTGGAAAGCAAGTTCACTCAAGTCACAAAGCCAAGAATTTGGTTTCGACCTCTCGGTGCTTAGAGCTCCTACATATGGATCTTTTTGGACCTTCCGCCATACGGAGTTATGGAGGTAACCTTTATACCCTAGTTATAGTTGATGACTATTCTAGATTCACTTGGACTAGATTTTTGGCATCTAAGAATGAAGCTTTCGATCATTTCGAAATCTTTAGTCGAAGAATTCAAAATCAACTAGGATGTCCAATTGTCTCTATTAGGGCGGATCATGGTAGGGAATTTGATAATGAAGTGCAATTTGGTGCCTTTTGTGAAGCTCATGGTATTACCCATAACTTCTCGGCTCCTCGCACTCCACAATCAAATGGGGTAGTTGAAAGGAAGAATAGGACTCTCCAACAGATGAGTAGGACGATGCTAAACGAGCAATCTTTGCCTCAAAAGTTTTGGTGCAATGCCGTGGACACATCGACTTATATTCTCAACCGAATTCTTATTCGACCTTTCCTAGGAAATACCCCTTATGAGATTCTTAAAGGTAAGAAACCCTCATTGGAATACTTTAGGGTGTTTGGAAGAAAGTGCTTTATCCTCAACACCAAATACTACCTTACCAAGTTTGACCCAAGTCTTACGAAGGTATCCTTTTAGGTTATTCCCAAACTAGCAAAGCCTACATAGTCCTAAATAGAACCTCGGGGGTTATTGAAGAATCACTCAACGTATCCTTTGATGAAACCCCTCCTTCACCCAAGACACCACCATTGGTTGATGATGACTTGGATGAATTAGAAGTAGTTAAAGCCAAAGAGGTTAGAAAAATAGGAGTTGAAGACCTTAGTGTTGAAAAGGAAGTAAACATTAAGGAATCTAGGGATCATACTCTTAATAATGTCATTGGTGACTTAAATCAAAGGACCTAAGATCTCAAGTCCAAAACCAAAGCAACTTCTTTTGTTTTGTCTCCTTGATTGAACCAAAGAATGTTAAAGAAGCTTTGACGAATGAGAGTTGGGTCATTGCGATGCAAGAAGAATTGAATCAATTCGTTGCCAATGATGTTTGTGAACTTGTTCCTCCACCTAGAAGTTCTACCATTATAGGAACCAAATGGGTATTTAGGAATAAGTTAGATGAGAATGGTGTTGTGTCTCGTAACAAAGCTAGACTTGTAGCACAAGGCTATAATCAACAAGAAGGGATTGATTATGACGAGACATATGCACCGGTAGCTATATTAGAATCCATTAGAATCCTCTTAGCCTACTCTTGTGCCTTAGATTTTAAGCTTCAACAAATGGATGTAAAGAGTGCATTTCCTAACGGTTTGATCAATGAGGAGGTATATGTGGCTAAACCTCCCGGCTTCATTGATTTTGAGAAACCGGATCATGTTTACAAGCTTAAGAAAGCACTTTATGGTCTCAAACAAGCACCCAAAGCTTGGTATGATATACTTAAAGCGTTTCTTGTTAAACATGAGTATACCATGGGAATGGTAGACAATACACTCTTTACAAAGAAGAAAGGTCCTTACCTCATAATCGTACAAATATATGTTGATGACATTATATTTGGCTCAACTTGTCAAGAATTTTGTGATGACTTTGCCAAAATCATGCATGATGAGTTTGAAATGAGTATGATGGGAGAACTTAACTTCTTTTTAGGACTCCAAATTAAACAAATGGACGATGGTATTTTCTTTAGTCAATCTAAGTACGCTAAAGAAATGCTAAAGAAATTTGGATTAGATGAATCTAGACCAATGAAGACCCCAATGGCCTCGGATACTAAACTCACCTTAGATGATGATTGTGAGTCGGTAGACAACACCAAATATAGAGGTATGATTGGTAGTTTGTTGTACCTAACGGCAAGTCGACCAGATATCATGTTTAGTGTTTGCCTTTGTGCTCGCTTCCAAGAGGCTCCCAAAACCTCTCACCTCGAAGCGGTTAAGCGTATCTTCCGATACATTAAAGGAACTATACATTTAGGATTATGGTATCCTAAAGGGACCGGCGTAGAAACCATTGTCTACGTGGACTCGGATCATGCGGGAGACTATGTGGACCGGAAAAGCACTAGTGGAGTTTGTACCTTCATGGGTTGTTGTTTACCTTCTTGGTTCCCCAAGAAACAAACCGCTCTTGCAATATCCACCACGGAAGCCGAGTATGTGAGTGCCGGAAAAGCATGCCAACAAGCTCTATGGATGAAGCAAGTGCTTGTTGATTACGGGATTTCTCTTGATGATGTTCCCATCATGTGCGATAATAAAGGCGCTATAGACCTTAGCAAGAATCCCGTGCAACATTCGCGAACCAAACACATAGAAATTCGACACCATTTCCTTAGGGATAATGTTCAAAAGGGGACCATTTCTATTAAAAAGGTGCCCTCCGAGGACAACTTAGCCGATATCTTCACTAACCCACTTAAGAGGGAACCTTTTAATTACTTGCGTCTAGGTCTAGGATTAATGGAACATCTTCCGTAATTTTCTTTCTTTTTGTGTGTCTTCTTTTACCACTTTAAGTTATTGAGTCTTCCAAACTCTTTTGAAAAACCCTCTCTTCTCCTTTTCAAAATTCTCAAAGTCTCCTTCGAAAATGGTTGAGAAATTCGTTTGACATTGTTAATTCAATCTAAAAATGATTTTTCATATATTCTCTCTATTAATCTAGAGCTTACATAATTCATATGTATTATTCTCTCAAACATAGCAAGAACAAGATAGAATCATGGAGGATCATTGTGTCATGACTTAAGGTCTTGTCTTACACACCTCCTACATCGATTTTTTTTAATACATGTATTTTGGTCAAATCTCTATTTGGTAAGTTTGCATATGTTTTCTTTGTCTATCTTTGCTTTTAAGCATATCCCTATGATAAGTTAGACTAGAAAAATAAGATTTACTGAAAAATCTTCCTCCAAACACCAAACACTGCCTCTGCAAGCGGTTCCATATGTGAACCGCGGTACCTTATTGATAAGGTACCGCCAGCCTTAATAAGGAACCGCCTACAGTGCCTTCCTTTTTCGGGTTTTTGTCTGAAACTCCAGATTTGCTCCAACATTTTTGAGAATCTTTGTTTCAAACCCTTTGACCACCCCAAAAATACCCTAAGCCTTCCCTATTTAAACCATAAGCATTTTGCATTACTTCACACCTCAAAATGTGTTACTCTCCCAATGAAAGCCTTGAATCTCCTCCATTTCTCCAATTGCTTTCAATCCAAACTCACCCAAAAACCATTACAATCCAAACCCACCCAAGAACACTCTTAATCACATCTCTCCTACCAAGAATGTTGATTGTGGAACCTCTTTTCTTCCACCACCACCCTTTAGTGTTCTTCCTCCTTCTGATGATAATGTCATGCACCATGGAACATATTGTCATTGTTGTCAATATCAACATCTTGCTATGGCACACATCTATGAGGAGTTGAGCTACATCAAGAGTCTCTTAATCAAGCCTCATCTTCACTTTGATTATGAGATCTCCAACAAGCCACCACCACCACCCTCCGCCATTACCTTGTCTTTCATATAAGCATTGGTTGCTTATCTACAAGACACCAAATTCAAGTAAATCTTAAAATTATAGAATAACTAGGATTAGATTTATGCTTTTGGCTTGTTTCTTTTTCCATACATCTTTGTATGATATTTTTTAGTAGTAACCTATCTTGGATCTTTGTCTTTGTTTTCTTCTCTTTTATTTTGTGACCTATTGCTATATCTTGTTGGTTGTTTCTTTTGTTCAACTAACCCTTCTATGTAGCTTGTCACCATATCTCGATTCCTCGGTGCCCCAAGCTAGGGGGAGTAAGCAGCAAGGGGGAGTCTTTGCTAAGTCCGTTTCTTCAACACCGACTTTTGCAACCTTTTTGCTTCGACAAAGGGGGAGAAATGAATAAACTCGTCTTCGAAAATCTTGTTTTTTGTGTGATTGAGTTTATGTATTGTCGGAATCAAAAAGGGGGAGATTGTTAATGCAGTAATGCCTAAAAACGTTACTTGCATTTTTCGGTCTCGCTTTGTTTTGATTACGACAATATGTAAAAACAAGCATTTACGAAAACAACGAAAAACAAATTCTTGAGTTCAAGTATTTTCATTTTACCCATTTTCACTTAAGGTATGGATAAACAAGTACTAACCTTAATCAAGTTATCAAGTGATTTAATCTTTTCTTAAAACTCACTTTTTATTAAGTGTGACAAGTTTTTATTAAACTTTCTTTTTAAGAAAATGTTTTATTAAATTAATTATTTGAAAATTTGAAAATGGCATATTCTTATTTGGTTAGGAATATTCTATCAGGATAATTTTTAAACCAGATATGACCTCCACCACTAAAGGACAAAAAGGGAGCGGAGTCTAGTCCAGCGGTACCTTAGCTCCTAGGCGGTTCCTTATCGACAAGGTACCGCGGGCTAAGATAAGGTACCGCGGGTAGATATAGCCGTTGGCCCTTTTTCCTATAAATAGTGGACCATTCTCAGATTTTCAATTCACCTCTTTTGCACATCTATTTCCAGCTTCAAACACTCTTCTTTAATCACTCAAATCTTTGATCATTTGTTTGATTACTACTAGTTTAAGAAGTGAATCTTGTTCTTCCATCCCTTCCTCTCCAAGTGCAAAGAGAAGAACACTATCCTTGTGAAGTGTTGAGTCCACCACCAAAGATCCATTGAAGATCTAATTTTATACACTTGTAGTTGTGTCATAGTTGTGAAGATCCAAGTAGTTGTGTCTATTTGGAAGTTTTGTATGTACTAAGTATAGTTGTGTAGATTGGTCCTAGCTACGATTAGGGCTCGACTTTTAGCTTAGAGTCAGAAATTGGTTAAGCGACGTGTACGGTTTTCTCCACCATAAGGAGCTTGTTGTGTAGTGAACTCTCGAGTAAGGAGTACTCGAGGAGTGGAGTAGGAACGAGGAGTGAGCTTCGTTGCCGAACCACTATAAATCCTTGGTGTTCGGTTTGATCTTTTTTACCCTTAACTCTTTACATTCTTTATTCTTTATGCATATATTTTTGTTAGTATTAGTTTAGTTAAACTATCATTGTTCATATTGTGCATAAGAAGATTTCACATATTTCCTCAAGCCTAAGTTTTTGAAAAAGGATTTTTTGAAAACCACATTTTAACAAGTAAATATAAGAGACTATTCAACACCCCCCCTTCTAGTTTCTATAGTTTGTTTCTTTATCGATTCAAACTCGTTTCAGGTTTCTACGTAACATCTTTATGGTCTTGCCAGAACATTCAGAGTGATATTCATTAATATTCACAGTGAAGAATGGAAATCCTTCTAGCGTCAACATCAAACAGCTCTATGGTAGGTAACTTGCGAGATTCTTATGAATCAAGCTTGTGTCAACTGGAAAGCAACAATGGTAAGATTATTTAAGAATCAAACTTGTTTTAGGAATTTGAACTGACGACTTTAATCAAGCGGATATCTATCCAATTGATTCACTCTTTATGTTCGCAGTCTTGCTTTGAGACGGTTGAGTAAAGAGAACGGCTAGTACATCCGCGAAACCCGGTCAAGGAGTTTCTTAATTGAAACTACCTAATCACATGTACAATATTTAATATCGTATAACGGTCTTCGCCGACCGGAGGTAAAACGCTACCGATTTAGGACGAATGTCAAAGCCATTCAGTCCGTGTCTATGTTTTGTCTCGAGAAGGTGGCGTTACGGTGTACTCAGCAAAGTCAGAGATTCAAAACCACATAGTCATGCGCAAAGACATATTCAACAATCAAGAAAGAAAAAGTCTTCCGCAACTCTAATGATAAAAGCAAGCTTTCAATATAATTAATACTATGAGCATGTGGACGAAGACACAAGGTCTCAAGATAGCAAAGACAAGTCAAGGATGATTTGAAGATCTCAAGATAAAAGACAAAGTCGAAAGACAATGACAAAGGCTCAAAGATCACAGCATGAAGGAACAAGACTACTATTACACGTTCAAGACTCAGTTATGGCGAGATTAGTAATCTCTACAAATCTCCAAATGTCAAAGGGAAATGACCTCTCATTGGTGGAGATTGTTGGCCTCAAAATATTGAGTCAAACAAGAATGATCGGTCATAGGTTTATTATGTATTGATTATTAGAACGTTGTAATAGGTAGTAGAATAGTGGTGATAATACGGGCTTGATGGCTAGCTTAAAAGGCCTCTTTCAAGGTACTAAGCATTTATTCAATCCCAACCCAACGTATATAGCCCATAAAAGCCCGTTGTGGGTGGACTATATAAACTCCCCTCCTAGCATGTTAAGAGGGTTAGTTATTCATTTTTCACACACTTCTGAATCTAATATTCCCCATGTTTCCAACCATTCTCTCTCTTTTCTCTCTTTACTTTCTCTCTTTAGAAATCATCTTCTTTCTTTCTTCTTTCATAATTAATTTATCAAATCAACCATGCTGAAGTGAATAAATATGGGAACAACATAAACAAGTCGTTTGCACAAACAAGGACAAGCATTGTAGAAAGAATTATGCACGCGATAATATGTCAAAAGGTTAAAAGCTTCGAATTTTTGGAATCACCCAAGAAAATTCAAGATTTAACCTTGATCCTCCCAAAAGGTTAAAAGCTTAGATTCGTTGGAATCACCAAATTTAATTGTAAATTTTAATAGAAATTAATCCTCAACAACGAGAAAAACAAAAAATCTCAAACCAAAGACATTGTGACCTTGAAAATAATTCCTTTAGAAAGCTCCAAAAGCTTCAAATCGGTAATTAAGGTACGAAAATAAAGGAAAACCAAATGCGGATAAATCGACGCTTTAAGAAAAATACTAGATATAGGACATTATAGGCAAGGATGCTTATGAATGTCGACACCAAACAGATGACTCAATATATAGAGAAAGAGATCAAAGAAGTCACAGAAGAGAAAAACCAAGATAGATGGTGTTTAGCATACTATAAAGTACATGCTCAAAGTTTCGTAGCTCTTCTCAATCATTGTGAATGTTCAAAGAACATGACGAGGAAAGAGTGAGGCTCGACTCAACTTAGTTTAGAAAGGATAGAAGAGAGAGACTCGACTTAGATAGGCATGATTAAAAGAAGACAAGAGAGACTCAACAAAGAAGTTAAGGATAACTTCATAAAATAATTCAAGAATACTATACCCTCATAGGTGATAGTGAAATCTTGAAAGAAAAGAAGAGAAGAAACTCAAAAGAGAAGAAAAGAAGGAATCTTCAAGAAAACTCGTCAAAAAAGAGAAAAAGACCAAAATGAATAAAGGGACTCACTGGTCGCGGTTCGTTAAATAGGTCCGTGATTCATTAACAATAATGGGCCACTAGGTTATTTGAGGAACCGTGGACAGTGGGTGTCCAAAAGCGATTATCGACTCAAAAGAAAATCACTTGGTCAAACAATTTAACATAAGTTGTTAAATGGATTGAAAGTCAATGCTTCGGATATGACTTTTAACAATTATAATTGTAAGTTAAAATTACTTGAATATTTCTAAAGAAATATTTAAGATGTCAATCTTACTAGGAGAGAAATTAGATTAAAATCTAACCTTCCTTGACAACCAAGTGAGAAAATAAAGAAGAAAAGAAGGATAACAAAAACAACGAGATCCAAGACTCAAAGACAAATCATGTTGAAAAACATGAAAGGAAAAACAAGAGAATAAAGATCGTACAAAGATGTATGAAACACAAGCCTAATACAAAAGCATAGTTTAATCTTAGTTACACTTAAATTCTAAGATTTTCTTAAATTGGATGTCATATTAATAAGCAACACACATGCTTAATTAGAAGGCAAAGTGGTAGAGGAATTTGATGGAGAAGGCTTGGTGATAATCTTGTAATTCAACTCATCATATATATAAGACATGTCAAGATGTTGATATTGACAACAAAGACAACATGTTCCATGATGCATGACATTACCATGTGATGGAGGAAGAACACAAAAGGTTAGTGGTGGAAAATGAAAGTTTCTAAAATCAATTTACTTAGAAGAAGAAAAGATTTGATTTATGTGTTCTTTGGTGAATTTAGGTTGAAAGCGATTTAAGAAAATGGTGGATAATCAAGGCTTTCATTTGGTGAAAAATACATTTCGCTTTGGTGTAAAAGAGATGCAAAAATGCTTAGGGTCAAGAAGAGAAAGCACAAGATATTTTGGGAGTGATCAAACGTTTAACACAAAGATTCCAAAAAGTGTTGGAACAACTGGTAGGTTTTAGAAAACTCATTTTTGAAGGTGCCTGCCTGTGGTTCAATAATAATACCCGCGGTTCCATATATATATGTATCCGTTGGACAATTAAGGATCCGCGTACAGAGGTTGTGTTCTGGTGGACAAGGGAATTTTCCAATTTAACAAATCCTAATATTCTAGTTTAACTTATCATAAAGTTATGTTAAAGAGCAATAAAAAAACAAGAACACACACAAAGGAAAACACATAGGTTCAATCAGCACATAGGAAGAAAGCTAAGAAAAACCTAAAGGTTACAAAAGAATAAGACTTCTAATGACATACAAAGTTCATCAATGTAAACTATCATTTGTCATACTTAGGAAGAGCCATTTAATCAATTTAGAGAATGAGTATGAGACTATCACTAGAGGTGCTCAAGTAAGGCTAAACACGACCGTTTTTACGGGTTATACACGAACCCAACTTCTCCTCGAATCAATCCAACCGTTAGGTCGAATTAAAGTTTTAGTGCAATAAATTTCCTAGTAGTTATTCTCAAGTTAGACAAAATGTAATTCCTACATTTTCCTAATAAAGTGTAGCAAGGATGAAAAGTGTATGAAGACACAATGCACAACCTAATGAGGGTTAAGAATGCACCATTGTATATCTTGTCTAATAAGTCTAGTTAAGGTTATTTACCTTAATAGAACTTGAGGCCAACAACATTGAAGTGTATAAACATTGTTTACACAAAACAAAGTAACACTCTTGATTAGTCTTTCGAAAATGACACATTTACAAATTGCGTTGCAATGCAAATTACATGAGTATTTCGGATGAAACATCCAAGTTATCAAACTGACTCCATTGTTTATTATAAGCAATTATTAAACAAATTTGTCTAATAATTTTGAACAAGTAGATTAAATATAGCATCATCAACACAAGTGTGAAATATGATCCGATGTATATTATTAAGAATCCACAATCATGTTTATACTCAAAACATGTCAGTTAGATTCGATAATGATATCAATCATAATTTGAATAATGAACTGATATATATTCGAAATGTTTCTTGATTCCACTAACACTCCTTTAAGAGAAAATAGCTAAGATTTTTAAAGAATGTTTCATGTTTTATAGAGAGACAGTAATCTACTTGAACTAATAGTACAATGATCGAGTAAGACGACCGTCATCAATAGATTTGACAAGCTCACAAAGATTTCAAACCTAAGAGTGTTAATAAACATAACAAGGTATACATGATGTTTATGTAACATTTGTCAACCAAGGGATGTTGATCCTATATGCAATGCACAAAGAATAGAAAATCAAGTAACACTAGTACCAATATTAATGATCACTTAACAATGTCCGAAAAACATAAGAAAATACACAAAAGCATTCATCCTTGTTTTGAGTTTTAGATACAACAAAGTATACATAGCTTGATTTAATTTGAATATAGTTTACGACCCATTTCAAAATTTAATTAAGTTCAACACTTTATAAATATATCAATTTTCAAATATATACCAACAAGAGATGTTTAACTTAATAGAAAAGAGTAAAACACAGGTTTTACGACAAATAGACGCTCAATACTCTGGACAAAGTATTGAACTTAGAAAACATCCAAATGTTAAAGTTTAAATAAAGGTTTGGAAGTATTCTTAATAGAAAGAAAATTCAATTATGTTCGAAATGGCGGGTCGCACGACTTCTATGGACCTATAGTTGATTTTATATGATTTTTCAAAGTTTGCAAAAATCTGAGTCGGGCTGACGGCGGTTCCTTATTGATAATGAACCTCGGGGAACAATTAAGGAACCATGGACAGTGGACAAAAAATGGCTTTTTGACCAAAATCATTTGGTAACTTTTTGGAAGGACATAGGATTCTAAAAAATTATTTTAGACACATAGAACTCGTATTTTAGAGTTAATTATGACGCAAAAGATTTTTATACTTCCAAACATGAAAAGATTTAATATCAACCTATTATACAAGGTTTATTTAACACCAAAACTTGTACGAATGAAACAAGAAAACACATTTCA
The DNA here is from genome assembly GCA_025667525.1 of Glebionis coronaria. Lineage (NCBI taxonomy): Eukaryota > Viridiplantae > Streptophyta > Magnoliopsida > Asterales > Asteraceae > Glebionis > Glebionis coronaria. The sequence goes on from CM046878.1 coordinate 397,529,148, forward strand.
TAAGTAATCACTCTTCATGAACAATTTGATACGAAGATAGTCTCTATTTTTAAAAACGTTTTCATTTTTAAAAACTATTTGTTTTGGAAAAGAGGGCAAAGATCGATCCAAGCTTTAAAGTACAATATACTTAAAATATCTTGAATAACCACGCTTTGATACCAATTGTAGAAACTAGGAGGGGGGTTGAATAGTTTCTAGTTAATTTTCAAGACATTTATTTTTTTCTTCATGCCGCGGTTCCTTAAATACCCTTACGGTTCTTTATCAATAAAGGACCGTGGGATCAATAAGGAACCGCCAATAGTGGATGCCAAATATTCATACATTATAAACCTTGACAATGCTTTGTATCAAATTCTCGATTAAGCTTGACTAGATATGAGATGTGATTCTCATAGAAGTAAACAACAAGTAAGTAAACACACAAACACATCAAATCAAGAGTACACCAAGCAATAATCTAAACATTAAGCACACACGTACTAAGCCATAAATTTTCTTTAACTAAGATGTTTAGATTAAGGGATGCACACTTAACCATAATCTAAACATGAAGCACACACGTACTAAGCCTTAGCTTTTCCGTAACTTAGATGTTTAGATTATGTGATGCACACAACAACATACAACAAGTACATCAAATAAAGAGTACATCAAGTAATAGTCTAAACACTAAGAATACACGTACTAAGCCTTAGCTTTTCCACAACTGAGATGTTTAGACAAAAGGATTCACACTTGACAATAATCTAAACATGAAGCACACACGTACTAAGCTGTAGCATTTCCACAACTTAGATGTTTAGATTATGAGATGCACACAAATACACACAACACAAGTATGCAACTATAAAAGTAGAGACTAAAAAGTAAAGACATAAATGTAAAGGAAAGTACCAACATGATGATTTAAAGTGGTTCGGTCACGAAGCTCCTCTTTGCCCTACTCCACTCCTCGAGTAGCCAACTCAAGAGTTACTTCACTAGTCAACAAACTCCTTAAGGTGGAGAAACCATACACACCGTCGCTTATCCAATTTTTGAATCTAAGCTAAAAGTCGAGTACTAATCATAGCTAGTACCAATCTACACAACGTCGCCCACTTCACCATTTTATGACACAAGGCTAGATCTCGAGTTCTAATCGAAAGGTAGAACCAATCTTCACAACGTTTCCTACGTCACCATTTAACGACATAAGGCTAGATGTCTAGTTCTAATCGAAGGGTAGAACCAATCTTCACGACTCTTCACTTTGAAGCTAAGTGAGAACTTCACTAGACACAACTACATCACCTTATAGTTTAGTAAGAACTCACAAGACACAACCACATCACTTTATAGTTTAGTGAGAACTCACAACTCTTCACTTTGAAGATAAGTGAGAACTTCACAAGACACAACTACATCACTTTATAGTTTGGTGAGAACTCATAACTCATACCTATTACAACTTAATAAAACACATATCTAAGTATACACATGTAACTTGGATCTACACAACATAAATCCAAGTATACACATATACAATAGATTTACTGAAACTCGGATTTTATATGTTTTGCAATTAATGTTCGTTTTCCTCGATTCGACTCGAATTTGATTTCCGGTTTTACGTTTCAACTTAACTTTGTTTTTGGTAAAATCTCTTTTTGGTATTTTTAAACTAATTAAAACTATTTAATATTAAAATCTAATTTAAATAAAACTATTTTAAAACTAATTGAAAATATAAAACTTAACTTGAATTTAAATCTAATTTAAAACTAATTACTTTAAGCGAAAATCTTTTTAATCTAATCTATTTGTAAATAAAAGTAAATTTAAAAGCTAAATTTAAAATTTTAAAGAAATTAAATAAAATATTATTTTTTTGTCTTTTTAATTTTTTTATTTTAAAAAAAAACTGAATAAAAGAAAATTTAAATAAACTTTTTAAATAAAGTTAATAACTCTAAATTTGATTTAAACTAATAAATTGAAAACTGCCTCCCTATTTTTATGCTATATAAATGAAATGCAGGGGATTAAAACACAAAAAGAGATCTAGTGCACTGGGTGGGACGTTGGTTATTAAACGAAGGGTCTGGGGTTCGAATCTCACCCCAGACAGATTTGCTAATATTTTTTTTTTACTTTTTTAGGAACTTCAATTTTGGACAGCAAAATATCTCAGACCAATTGGGTCTGAGATAAGCAGATGATAATAAGCAAACAACCCAACAGACAATAAAAACTAACCAGTTAAACAAACAAGCAGAAGACAGATAAGCTGACAAACAAATAAGCTAGCTAAATAGAAAAAACCAAATAAACTGATAACAAGATAAGCAGGAACCAAGAAGCCAAATAAGCAGCAGGATAAGCAAAACATAAGCTGAAAACCAAAACCAAACAGTAAACTAGCTGAATATTAAAATAAGCAAGCTAATTAGATTATCCTAATAAGCAAATAGCCGAAAACCCAAATAAGCAATATGGTGACAATAAGCAATACCTAAACCACAAATAAGCCGAAACCTAATAAACTAAACAAAACTTCAATAAGCAAATCCAGACTAAACATTCAAAACCAATAAGCATGACTAATCAAATAAGTCGAAATACAATAAGCAGATCCAAACTAACCAATAAGTAAACTAAGCAGGAACCAAATAAGCTAATGCATAAGCTGATAACCTAAATAGCAAAGACTAAATAAACAATAAACCGAAGTCTAATAAGTCTAATCAAAACTCAATAAGCAGTAAACACAATAGCAGATCCAAACAGCCTTAAACTAATCAGAATACTAATATTAATCTACTAAAAATTAAATGAGAAGAATGATTAAACCTATTTGTCGAAACCGTTGAGAAGAAGCGTCGCGCTGAGCGAGCTTAAACCAAAATCAAACACCTCCGTTACTCGTCAACAACATCAACATTTTTTCGAAACCAAACGAACCAAAAAATGAACAACTCTTCGTCTCGAACAGTGACAATAGACGGATGAACAGTAACCTTTTTCTTATTTTATATTTCCCAGTGGGGGAAATAATTCACTTTCCTTTATATATTTTTTTATTTTTTTTTTATTTTTTTATTTTTTATATAATCAAAACGAGAGCAGTAACAACAACTTTTTTAAATAGAAACAAACAGTACTGGAAATTAAGATTGAGACGAGAATTAAAACAAACTTAATTTTTCATTAATTCAAATCAAAAATTACAATACTGGAAATTGAAAATTACAAGATTAAAACCTATTAACTAATTTTTCTGAAAATTAAATAAATAAAGAAAAGCATGTATTACATGATGGAGAGGGGGGTTTTTATAGGGATCCCCCGAACCTTCTAGGTTCTCTTGGTGCTCACGGAGAAAGATCTTGGCCGTTGATCTTCAATTCCTTATTCTCTCTCATGTGCAATCTTGATCGGATGGTTGTGATTAGTCCAAATAGCACAGGGATCGCCAACGTGGCATCCGTGTGCTTAGTTGTGTTTCTTCTTTGGTGGAAAAAGAGTTGTGAGGTGTAGTATTCAATCAAAACTGGCCACGTAGCTTTGCTCTTCCACTCTCTCTTCCGAATCAATTGGGGAATTAATTCCCAACACGTGATAATCACGTGAGATCAAGAAGCCTTTTGTTAATTTGATTTTTACCCATCTAGGGTTTGTGTGAAACAGTGGATGACTGGTAATTTTATTTGGGGAAGATGGAATAACATAGAGAGTAACGAAAGAAGTATGTGTGTGAGAAACCGTGTAGAAAAATGAGTGGTGAATAAAGGGGGTGGGTAAAAATAAAAAGTCTTTTATTTATTTTGGGATGGGGAAGTAAATGAGGTGAATGGGTACACGTGTTGGGAAGTAAAAGGGATGGGGGTTACGAGTGTAGGTGAGTGGGTAAATTTTTTATTCATGTGTATGGGGTCGGTTGGGAGATGTTGACCGTGAGATGAGTGTTGACCGGGTTTTACAAATAGTTGACCACAAGTGATTTCCAATTTTTTACTTGCTCCTTCCGTTTGTTTATTAAAGTCATTTGGGCTTTTGGCCCTTTAATCCGAACTTAGTAAATGGGCTTAGTGTTTGGGCCCTTATTCCAAAATTTAGTTACTTGATCTCTTTGTTGGGCTTTAGGGCCCAATACCCAAATGTGGGACCCACAAAACTCAAAAATCTTCAAAACGATTGAATCCGCTAAAGTCGAGCTCAATTTTGGCTTCCTTGATCATTTCTTCAAAACCGTGTTGGTTCAGCCGGTTTTCGTGAACTAGGGCACACTTTTGGTCTTTTGACTTTGTCTTCGTCTTTTCTTGGACTTTTCTTTAACCTTTGACCATGAAATCCCGTGTTTTCTCTTCTTTTGCTCAATTGTACCTATTTAACACACAAAACACAAAACCACGCGTAATTCCGACATTTACGACATTAAACACATGATTAGGTCTTGTTTTTACTTGATTTTAGTGGCAAAAGGATAAGTGTTTACACACTTATTAAATCCCCTACACTTGACCATTGCAATGACCCCATGCAATGCATTATTTTAAAGCATAAGTTACATTTTTCTCATAATTAATCCATCTTGGCCTTTATTAATATATACTAATACTATGACGAAAAGATAAAGACTTAAAAAGGAGACAAAAGTTAAATGATTTATTACTTGAAAATTATTTGATGGAAGAAACTCGTAAAGAAATCTAAGGCTTAAATTAGGGCTTTGGTGTCATGAATATTAATCACCCTCAAGTTTCACGTTCCCCATACCAAGCTCAAAAACGAGATCATTGTTTACTACAAGTTAGCACCACTAACACTTACTCATGTGGTTTAGTTAATCACTTAGACCCCCTTATTCCTACGGTGTATCTCTTGTATTTTATTGTTGTCTTGAATGATCACGAGGATGCATTTTTGACTTATTTCGATAATTTATTAAGGCCGAAAATAAAGTGGGACGATTTAATCAATAGTTAGCTAAAGGACAAAATCTTTTAAAACTGCTTCTCGAAACCTCAAAAAGTTCATATCTTGGCATAACTCGTTTCACGATTTGAGACCTTTCTCGGACCGATATTTGGCTTGTTCTTCAAACTTCAAATCTTGAGAGACGATCTTGAAATTAAGGTCTTCTCTTCATTTTAGTATACATCTTCATTAGGAGTGAAAGATGCTTCAAACGTTGACCACGACTTCTTCATTTATCCTCTTCTTTATTTAGGATTTTGATATACAACGATCCGCCTCCTTTTCGGACTTGGATCTATTTATCCTCATACCTTGTTAGGGTCTTTTTGGATAGACTTCTCCATGATCTTTAAGGGAGTAATTGCTTCTCGTCGTGTGTCTTGATCCTTCATATTGATTTGGATTAATGATCTTCACATCATCTTAGGATCTTTAGCAAAAAGTGAATCCTCATGCCTTGTTAGGGCCTTTTTGGACTCGGGTATCCTCATGCCTTGTTAGGGCCTTTTTGGATAAGCCAATCTTCGCGTCCCGTTTCAATAAGTTATGCCTTGGCTATGAACTCTAATTAATACCGAGCAACTTTTAAACGATCTTGTGCTAGAAGCTAAGTAACTTTTCAAATCGTACAACCTTATTTATTGCAAATATATTTATTAACAAGTGATGGGAGAAAAAGCTAATAACTAACTCACATAAGTTAATGAAAGAATACCGAACTTATAATTAACTCCATCATCTCTCGTTCTCCACAATTTAAAATCTCAAGGAATGAGATTCGTGGATGCTTAGCCTAATAAACCAATTAAGGTCCATATGGTTAAGGATACTAGCTAGAGTAAACTTGGATAAGCAAACTCGGGTTGAGTCAAAATATTCACGACGGGCCTAATATATCAAAGATATCTGAACTTGTAAAAACCATTTTATTTATTTATTTTATTTTTGACTTTATTTTTGAATTGGAAATTATTATGATGCGATAATAAAAGGAAAGAAAATAAATAAAAATACTACTAGGCCAAAATAGATCAAAAATTTGAAAAACGTTGAAAAATTTTTAAAATTTTTCGGTAAAATGGGGTCAAATTCATGGAAAATGCCACTAAAATTCGATAGAAGGCCCCCCTACACTTGATATAAACATTGTCCTCAATGTTTAAGCATGTGGGCGAATAAACTCCCCTACACTTAGGACATTGAGTACGTTGTTTAAAATCGAGCTAAGGAAGGGACAACTAAAGTGATTACATTTATTCATTTTATTTATATACAAGTATGAATCACAATAGCAAAAACTTATCGAAGGAACCGGGTACACGGGAACACGGGATCACGAGTCGTGTCAAAAGTACCAAAAGTGGATCATCATAGCACAAGTACCTACACACATCACAACACACAAACAACCTACTTGGCTCCCCCCTACACTTATTGGTGGACATGGATGAAGGTGAAAAAGGGTGGAAAGGATGGTAAAGGTGAAAAAATCTAACCTAGTTAAACGATGCTTGATTTTTGCTTCTCGAGTCTCTAGCTCGACTCGATTTCCCGAATTTAATTCAAGGGAAACGTGGAGAGGGATGGAATCATCTCGTGAGAGATGTCCTCTCCATAGTACAACTTAACCCGTTGGCCATTCACCTTAAAGTTGGGCCCATTTGGTTGGGATAACTCAATGGTGCCATAAGGGAAGACTTGGGCCACGGTGAATGGACCAGACCAACGGCTCTTAAGTTTACCCGAAAAGATTTTCAACCGAGAGTTAAATAATAAAACTTGATCACCAACATGGAACTCTCGGTTTTTAATCTTGGAATCATGAATGAGCTTAGTTTTCTCCTTGTAGATTAATGAATTCTCATAAGCCTCATTCCTAAGTTCATTAAGTTCATTGAGTTGGATTTTCCTATGATCACCGGCTTTGTTAAGATCAAAATTATCCCATTTCAAGGCCCAATAAGCCTTATGCTCCAACTCAATGGGGAGGTGGCACGCCTTTCCGTACACAAGGCGATAAGGGGTACAACCTATAGGTGTCTTATAAGCGGTACGGAAAGCCCACAAAGCATCATCTAATTTATCGGCCCATGAAGCACGATGCTCTCCCACGGTTCGCTCTAAGATTCTCTTAAGACCACGGTTAGAAACCTCGGCTTGTCCATTAGTTTGAGGATGATACGCGGTGGAAAGTCGGTGATTGACACCATACTTAGCCGTGACTCATGCGAATTGATCATTGCAAAAATGAGTCCCGCGATCACTAATAATAGCACGAGGCACACCGAATCGAGCAAACAATTGTTTCAAGAAGTTAACAACCACCCTCGCATCATTAGTAGGTAAAACTTTTGCTTCAACCCATTTTGAGACGTAGTCAACGGCTACGAGGATGTACTTGTTTCCCTTCGATGATGGAAAAGGCCCCATAAATTCGATGCCCCATACGTCAAAGATTTCACATTCTTGGATGAAATTTTGAAGCATCTCATCTTTATGTGTGATCTTTCCTTGCCTTTGGCAAGCATCACAATGTTTAACCATTTCATGTGCATCATGATAAATGGAAGGCCAATAGAATCCGGAGTCGAAAACTTTTTTAGCGGTGTAATTAGGACCAAAGTGACCACCGGTGGGTCCTTTATGGCAAGCTTCAAGGATTTGTAAAGCCGCCGGCCCATCAACACATCAACGAGTGATTAAGTCCGGACATTGCTTGAAAAGATAAGGGTCGTCCCAATAGTACGTTTTAACGTCTTTGAAGAATTTTTTCTTTTGTTGGGACGTTAACCCTTCGATAAGAACACCACCCGCCAAATAGTTTGCAATGTCGGCGAACCATGGGGTATCATCAAGATTGGAATTAATAGACATTAAGGTCTCAAGGGGAAAGGATTCATTAATCTCTTGATTTGGAGATTCCCCTTGATATGGATCCTCAAGTCTACTAAGGTGATCCGCGGCTAGGTTTTCCGCTCCTTTTTTATCATGAATTTCGATTTTAAATTCTTGTAGGAGCAAAACCCAACGAAGGAGTCTCGGTTTAGCATCTTGTTTGGTCAACAAGTATTTCAAGGCGGAATGGTCGGTGTAAACGATGGTGGTGGAAAGCACAAGATAGGGGCAGAATTTCTCAAAAGCATACACTACAGCTAAAAGCTCTTTTTCGGTAGTGGTATAATGCAATTTAGCCCCCGTCATTGTCTTACTAGCATAATGAATGGGTTGGAAATGTTTGTTAACTCGTTGACCTAAAACCGCTCCTACCGCGAAATCACTAGCATCGCACATGAGCTCGAAAGGTAACTCCCAATTTGGAGAGACTAAGACTGGTGCCTTAGTTAATTTACCTTTAAGAAGTTCGAAAGAGTCGAGACATTCTTGAGAGAAGATGAAAGGAGCATCCTTTTCTAAGAGATGAGTCATTGGACGAGCTATTTTCGAGAAATCTTGGATGAAACGTCGATAAAATCCCGCATGGCCTAAAAAACTTCTAACTCCTTTGACGGTGGTAGGCGGAGGTAACTTAGCAATGACGTCAACTTTAGCACGGCCGACTTCGATACCGGCTTTGGAAATTTTATGACCAAGGACGATGCCTTTTTTTACCATGAAATGGCATTTTTCCCAATTAAGAACGAGACGAGTGTCTTCACACCGTTGGAGCATACGTTCTAAATTAGCAAGGCAAGAAGAGAAAGAATCACCATAGACCGAGAAATCGTCCATAAAGACTTCCATAGTTTCTTCAACCATGTCATGAAATATCGCCATCATACACCTTTGGAAAGTCCCGGGAGCATTACATAAGCCGAAAGGCATTCTTTTGTAAGCAAATGTTCCATAGGGACAAGTGAATGTGGTTTTCTCTTGGTCTTTTGGATCGATAGGGATTTGAAAATATCCGGAAAAGCCATCTAAGAAACAATAGAAATCATTACCCGCTAAACGCTCGAGCATTTGATCCATGAAAGGAAGAGGGAAATGATCCTTACGAGTGGCATCATTAAGCTTACGATAGTCGATGCAAACTCGCCAATCCGTTACAAGTCGAGTAGGAATCAACTCGTTGTTTTCGTTGGGAACAACGGTGATTCCGCCTTTCTTAGGCACACAATGGACGGGACTAACCAATAGCGAATCCGAGATAGGGTAAATCATTCCGGCATTGAGAAGTTTGATAACTTCTTTCTTAATGACTTCATGAATTTTTGGATTAACCCTTCTTTGATTTTGGATTGCGGGTTTAAAGTCATCTTCCATGAGAATTTTATGAGTACAAAAATTAGGATCAATTCCGCGAATGTCGGAGATTTTCCAAGCAATTGCTTTCTTATGATTCTTAAGCACATCGATAAGTCGGGATTTTTCATCTTCTTTTAAGTCCTTAGCAATAATGACGGGCAACTTATTATCCTCCTCTAAGAAAACGTACTCTAGATGAGACGGTAAATCTTTAAGCTCTAAATCCGGCAGATTATCAATGGAAGGCTTAGTCAAAGTAGGATCATTGTTTGTAACTTCTTTTGGAGTGGGTGGAGAGATATTGTCCTCATTGAGAAGTCTCTCAATAGTACGAATGTCTTCTTCCCAATTGGTGGGAGAATTATCATAGTTAATCTCGAGAGGACCTAAGCTAGCTTCAAACTCATCTAAGTCACTTTCTCCAAATGGAGTCAATGAAGTAGCAATAGAAGCTACGGTCTCAACATGAGGTAAAGGAGAAATCTCTCTCTTACAAGCCTCGTGAAAATGTTCTTCGCATGCTTCGTCAAGCACATCGATGAAATTCACGGATTCGGGCTCATCGGGAAGTTTGGAAAGTTTATCCATGTTAAAGACGATTTTGTCATCCCCGACCCTCATGATAAGTTCACCCGCGGCTACATCGATTAATGTACGCCCGGTTCTCAAGAAGGGTCGTCCTACAATTAAGGGTACACGTGGATCCATTTCATAGTCGACGACGACGAAATCGGCGGGAAAAGTGAATTTGTCGACTCCTACGAAAACATCCTCGGCTATCCCCACCGGATAAGCAACCGTACGGTTAGCTAATTCCAATGTCATACGAGTGGGGACTAGCTCGGGTAAAGATAATTGTTTCCACACGGACAATGGCATAAGATTGATACTCGCTCCGAGATCCGCCAAGGCCATACAATTCTCAACACCCGGAAAATTACAAGGAATGAGAAATCGACCGGGGTCTCCTAACTTAACCGGTAATTTTCTCAAAAGAACCGCGGAACAATTCTCATTCAATTGGGTATTGGCAATATCAAGCAACTTTTCCTTATCACTTAAAAGATCCTTAAACATCTTAGCGTACTTAGGCATGTGAGCGAGCGCCTCGGCAAAGGTGATATTAAAATTCAATTGTTTGAACATTTTTAGGAAGTTCGAAACTTGAATATCATCCTTATTCTTCAATTTCTCTTTCCGCAACCTTGAGGGATAAGGTATATTGGGTTGAGACGAAGGCTTTGGAGTGGATTGCTCACTCACATCCTTTGGAGGAGGAGGAGGAGGAGGAGTAGAAATAGAAGGTGAAGGAACCGGTTTTGGAACCGAAGGTGGGGTATAAAATTTGGGTATCGGTGGAACATAAGGTGTAGACGAATGAATAACGGGAGGTATGTCACAAGTGGAAGAAGAAGGAGGTTGTGTCGAAGAAGAAGGAATCTCGGGTCCTTGGTTAGGTGGGGAAGGTTCTACGGTGGTCTTACCACTCCTAGTAGTGATAGCATTAACATTAGCCCTAGGATTGGTCATGGTGTTCGAGGGAAGGGCACCTTGGGGACGAAAGGTTTGAATCATAGTTAAAAACTTCTTATCATTCGATTCTTGCATTAGTCGATTATGCTCTTGCATCTCTCTCATCATTCGTTCATGGTCGGATAATTTTTGAAGAACCAAGTCCATTTGAGGATTATGCATGTTCATTTGATTGTAACCTTGATTATTAAAACCTTGGTTTTGATATTGATTAGAACCTTGATTAAATCCTTGATTTTGAAAACTTTGGTTATTATATCCTTGATTATTCAACCCTTGGTTTTGCCCTTGAAAATTCCCTTGATTTTGATTAAAACCCCGTTGATTAGAACTTCCTTGAAAATTACCCCGTTGAGGAGCTTGGTTCCTATTTTGGGCGGGTGGGGGTGATCTTTGTGGTGCTACAAAACCCGGGGGAGCCAAATAGTTATTAGACTTGTAAGACAAATGGTTTACATCAACATTTGGTTTGAATTGAATCCGATCAAGTTCATTGTTATTATAAGCATAAACTTCTTGTTGATCATTGTAAACCTTGTCACAATTAAAGTATGAATGTGGTCCACCACAAGTCTCACACGTCTCACTTTTTTCTTTCACGGCATGAACATGTGTAGTGAGGGCGTCGGTTTTTAAAGCGAGTGTCTCAACAAGCGAAGTAAGTTTATTAATTCGATCATTCACCTCAATATTACTCGTACTAGCACTTGCCATATTAGCCCTAACACTTTTGGTTTGCACTTTTGCTTTGTTCTCAATAATGGCCCAAGCCTCGTTCATTGTTTTCACAAGAATATTGCCCCCCGCGGCACTATTAAGTGAGTCTTGGTCGTTTAGAGTTGAACCATTATAAAACGTGTTGATTTGATGAACTTTAGTAAAACCGTGTTGTGGACATTTTCTCAAAAGATCTTTAAAACGATCCCAAGCCTCACTAAACGTTTCCCCATATTTTTGCTCAGAATTGATTATTTCATTCCTTAAGGAAGTGGTCCGTGATGGTGGGAAAAAGTAGTTAATGAACTTGGTCTCTAAGTCGATCCATGTGGTAATACTTTGGGATGGTTCCTTATCAAGCCAAATCCGGACTTGTCCCTCGAGGGAAAAAGGAAAAAGTTGGAGGCGAACGGCCTTTTGGGGCACCCCATTGTATTTGACGGTATTAGCTAATTGGATGAAACGTTTGATATGAGCGTGTGGGTCATCATTAGTACGGCCTAAAAATGGTGTAGCGGAAACCATTTGAATAAAACCCGATTTAAGTTCGAAATGATTAGCTCCAATATTCGGCACCACAATCGCATCATCGTTTCCTTCAACGTGAGATTGTAGAATCTCAATCATTGGTCGATTATCCGTTGCCATCGTATTGTTGAAAGCTCGATTCTCGGGATCGGCTTTAATGACGGTCTTTTTGTTTTTCTTCTTCTTCTTTTTAGAATAACTAGAAGTATTTGGTACACCAATCGGTATGTATGTATGCGCGCGAGTGCGCATACAATTAAAACTTTGGAATGAGGTAGGTGACCTCAGTCGACTTTGAGAGAAAAAGGATTTTCCTTCTCGAGGAGCAATATGAAAAAGTCACAAATATATATACGTAAAAAACTACTTGAGTTCGCAAACCAATAATCGGTCGTCCCTCTCAATATACGCACAAGCAAGCGGGGAAACGAGGTGGCACAAAGCACTTAAAAACCTTTTTCCTTAGACGGCCTTTTATAGCGCGTCGCCTTATACCCACCTTATAGTTTGTATATGTCGAGTTCAAACGTCTTACTAGTATTTATCTATTTTGCCCTTTTTTCTCGTTATGGATTCGAATACAATAGTTAGGTGATGAAATCCCAACTAAGGCCTTATTTGATAAGTAGGTAATTTATTGTGCTACGTAATATAATATAGTAAAAGAAAAATCTTTTTGTATTTTTTTTAGAAAAATATATATTCACAAGAAAAACGAAAGAAATCGAATAAGAAAAATAACAATAATACGTAATATTTTTGGTGTCATACGTTTAGGAAAACGTATTACTTTTTGATTTTTTAATTTTTTTTGGTGCAATTCTTAGGAAAGAAATTGCTTTTGTGGTTTTTTAATTTTTTTGTAATTTTATATTTTTGATTTTTTTGTATTTTTGATTTTTGGTGCAAGAAACGTAACGTTCAAAATCGAACGGATCCCAAAATCCAAACGTCGTCACGAAAAAATCGTCAACCGTACGAGCGAAGCGGCAGCGGCGCCAATTTGAAACTCGGATTTTATATGTTTTGCAATTAATGTTCGTTTTCCTCGATTCGACTCGAATTTGATTTCCGGTTTTACGTTTCAACTTAACTTTGTTTTTGGTAAAATCTCTTTTTGGTATTTTTAAACTAATTAAAACTATTTAATATTAGAATCTAATTTAAATAAAACTATTTTAAAACTAATTGAAAATATAAAACTTAACTTGAATTTAAATCTAATTTAAAACTAATTACTTTAAGCGAAAATATTTTTAATCTAATCTATTTGTAAATAAAAGTAAATTTAAAAGCTAAATTTAAAATTTTAAAGAAATTAAATAAAATATTATTTTTTTGTCTTTTTAATTTTTTTATTTTAAAAAAAAAACTGAATAAAAGAAAATTTAAATAAACTTTTTAAATAAAGTTAATAACTCTAAATTTGATTTAAACTAATAAATTGAAAACTGCCTCCCTATTTTTATGCTATATAAATGAAATGCAGGGGATTAAAACACAAAAAGAGATCTAGTGCACTGGGTGGGACGTTGGTTATTAAACGAAGGGTCTGGGGTTCGAATCTCACCCCAGACAGATTTGCTAATATTTCTTTTTTTACTTTTTTGGGAACTTCTATTTTGGACAGCAAAATATCTCATACCAATTGGGTCTGAGATAAGCAGATGATAATAAGCAAACAACCCAACAGACAATAAAAACTAACCAGTTAAACAAACAAGCAGAAGACAGATAAGCTGACAAACAAATAAGTTAGCTAAATAGAAAAAACCAAATAAACTGATAACAAGATAAGCAGGAACCAAGAAGCCAAATAAGCAGCAGGATAAGCAAAACATAAGCTGAAAACCAAAACCAAACAGTCAACTAGCTGAATATCAAAATAAGCAAGCTAAATAGATTATCCTAATAAGCAAATAGCCGAAAACCCAAATATGCAATATGGTGACAATAAGCAATACCTAAACCACAAATAAGCCGAAACCTAATAAACTAAACAAAACTTCAATAAGCAAATCCAGACTAAACATTCAAAACCAATAAGCATGACTAATCAAATAAGCCGAAATACAATAAGCAGATCCAAACTAACCAATAAGTAAACTAAGCAGGAACTAAATAAGCTAATACATAAGCTGATAACCTAAATAGCAAAGACTAAATAAACAATAAGCCGAAGTCTAATAAGTCTAATCAAAACTCAATAAGCAGTAAACACAATAGCAGATCCAAACAGCCTTAAACTAATCAGAATACTAATATTAATCTACTAAAAATTAAATGAGAAAAATGATTAAACCTATTTGTCGAAACCGTTGAGAAGAAGCGTCGCGCTGAGCGAGCTTAAACCAAAATCAAACACCTCCGTTACTCGTCAACAACATCAACATTTTTTCGAAACCAAACGAACCAAAAAATCGAACAACTCTTCGTCTCGAACAGTGACAATAGACGGATGAACAGTAACCTTTTTCTTATTTTATATTTCCCAGTGGGGGAAATAATTCACTTTCCTTTATATATTTTTTATTTTTTTTTATTTTTTTATTTTTTATATAATCAAAACGAGAGCAGTAACAACAACTTTTTTAAATAGAAACAAACAGTACTGGAAATTAAGATTGAGACGAGAATTAAAACAAACTTAATTTTTCATTAATTTAAATCAAAAATTACAATACTGGAAATTGAAAATTACAAGATTAAAACCTATTAACTAATTTTTCTGAAAATTAAATAAATAAAGAAAAGCATGTATTACATGATGGAGAGGGGGGTTTTTATAGGGATCCCCCGAACCTTCTAGGTTCTCTTGGTGCTCACGGAGAAAGATCTTGGCCGTTGATCTTCAATTCCTTATTCTCTCTCATGTGCAATCTTGATCGGATGGTTGTGATTAGTCCAAATAGCACACGGATCGCCAACGTGGCATCCGTGTGCTTAGTTGTGTTTCTTCTTTGGTGGAAAAAGAGTTGTGAGGTGTAGTATTCAATCAAAACTGGCCACGTAGCTTTGCTCTTCCACTCTCTCTTCCGAATCAATTGGGGAATTAATTCCCAACACGTGATAATCACGTGAGATCAAAAAGCCTTTTGTTAATTTGATTTTTACCCATCTAGGGTTTGTGTGAAACAGTGGATGACTGGTAATGTTATTTGGAGAAGATGGAATAACATAGAGAGTAACGAAAGAAGTATGTATGTGAGAAACCGTGTAGAAAAATGAGTGGTGAATAAAGGGGGTGGGTGAAAATAAAAAGTCTTTTATTTATTTTGGGATGGGGAAGTAAATGAGGTGAATGGGTACACGTGTTGGGAAGTAAAAGGGATGGGGGTTACGAGTGTAGGTGAGTGGGTAAAATTTTTTATTCATGTGTATGGGGTCGGTTGGGAGATGTTGACCGTGAGATGAGTGTTGACCGGGTTTTGCAAATAGTTGACCACAAGTGATTTCCAATTTTTTACTTGCTCCTTCCGTTTGTTTATTAAAGCCATTTGGGCTTTTGGCCCTTTAATCCGAACTTAGTAAATGGGCTTAGTGTTTGGGCCCTTATTCCAAAATTTAGTTACTTGATCTCTTTGTTGGGCTTTAGGGCCCAATACCCAAATGTGGGACCCACAAAACTCAAAAATCTTCAAAAAGATTGAATCCGCTAAAGTCGAGCTCAATTTTGGCTTCCTTGATCATTTCTTCAAAACCGTGTTGGTTCAGCCGGTTTTCATGAACTAGGGCACACTTTTGGTCTTTTGACTTTGTCTTCGTCTTTTCTTGGACTTTTCTTTAACCTTTGACCATGAAATCCCGTGTTTTCTCTTCTTTTGCTCAATTGTACCTATTTAACACACAAAACACAAAACCACGCGTAATTCCGACATTTACGACATTAAACACATGATTAGGTCTTGTTTTTACTTGATTTTAGTGGCAAAAGGATAAGTGTTTACACACTTATTATTTACACAAGACATAATCCAAGTATTCACAAATACAATGGATTAACACAACTAATCCAAGTATTCACAAATACATTGGATCTACACAACATTGATCCAAGTATATACACAAGATTGATCTAAGTATACACATATACATTGGATCTACAAAAGACACAAATAAAAATGATGAACATGACTAGATCTAAGAGAGGATGATCATCATCAAGACTTCAACTTTAATCACATCATAAATGTGTGAGTGATCTTCTCTTTGCACTTAAGAGGATGACAGGATTGAAGGAGAGAATCACATCTTAAACCAAGATTAATCTAAACTAACTAATCAAGGAGTTTAAAGATGTTTTTGAAGAAACTGTGCAAAAAGGATTGAAAGAAAAGCTGGAAATGATCCACTATTTATAGGGAAAAAGTGCAACGGTCAAAAACACCCGCGGTACCTTAATTGTCTTCCATGGATCCTTATCAATAAAGATCTCCAGGTCTATTTAAGGTACCTCGGGCTTGGAGTCCGTGCATTTTTGTCCTTTAGTGGGGAAATGTCATCTGGGGTAGTTTATACCCAAAAGGGATATTCCTTTGGCATTTGGAATATGCCAAATTCAAATTTCCATTTTCTTTTTAATAAAACACTTTCTTTAAAATAATGTTTTTTAAAATCTTTTGTCCCATTTGATTCAATGTGAGTTTTAAGAAAATATTAATCTTTGATCACTTAGTTAGGTTAATAACATGTTTGTACATACCTTGAGTGATTCATGCCGAATGCGATCTTGGAGGTGTTAAGGGATGTATACAAATGTATTCTTGAGTGATTACGAGTACCTTAACATTTTACATAATGTATTGAAAAATATACATTTGTCATCAACAAAACACGAAGAGATTATATCGACTAAACATCTTAATGTTTAAACTAACACAGCTGTTCCTTTTGGATGGCAAGGATTGGTACTTTGGGAGTGATTTGAAGGTGATGTTAGATTGCCCTCCTGGTTCTATTTCTAGTGTTGTTTAGGATGACCATGATCTTTGGTCCATTAAACGGTGGAAACATTATGCTAGGTGTGGTGTTCATGTGATGGAAATGTGCTCTTCTAAGAGTATCTTCATGCTGGTAGACCAGACGTACTCTTTCTCTGTCAAGATTATGGAGGCTCTGTTGACTTATGGTTTATTGATTTCAAATTATCCTTCTGGGAATGAGAGGTTAATGGCGGTCAATTTGGTGGAGTTCATCCAAAAACAACTTGCTGCTGCTAAGAAGGCAGCCTCTGGTCATTAGCTTTGGTATGGTTTATATTGTACTTATTTTTCTTTTATGTATTCTTTTCACTGTTGTGTACAACTTTCAGTGACTTCTAATTGTTTTTTAAAAAAAAGTATTATATATAATAAAAACACACAACAACATCAAAAGGAGGAAAATTTTTACAATGAACTAACATAACTTCATATAATATCTGCTTATACTTTGTAAATTTAACATCTTTCTATACTTGGGCTGTTTGATTAGAGTTCCTGGTGTTAGTTAGCCTCCACAAAATAAATGGTGTTCAACTCACCATGTCTAGCAGACAAGAAAGAGTTGATTCACCATGAGGGTACGACTCTGGTGTGACTATCAAATCCGTTGATGGTTACCAATTTACCAAAAATTGGTTGGTTTTAACTCACCTTGGTCCTAGACTGAAGAGTGTTTACTCCAAGAGGGTACGACTCTTGGTAAATACTTTTCCCAAATCCGTTGATAGCTATAATAGCTTGCTCAAAGCTATTGGGTTTTTAACTCACACATGCTTTATTACTGAGAGTTGGCTAGTCCAAGAGGGTACGACTCTTGGTAAAGAATTTTCTCAAATCTGTTGACGGCTATGATGGTTTGCCAAAAATCATCAGGGTATTCCATCTCACCACTAATTCACATTCCAAGAGTTGGACTGGGTACTAGTCTTCTAGGATGATGTCATTATTCCACCAAACGATTAGCTAGCCCAAAAGTGAGAAGCTACTTGATAAAAGCTTGTCAAATATTTTCTTGTTGCTGTAAAGGTCCAACATGTGCATATGGTTTCAAGCTTTCAAGAAGCTCAGCAGTTGGAGTATAAGCAGCTACTATGGTGTTTCTTTTGGTGCTATCAAGTATGATTATTGCTGTTGTGCTTCCGGTTTTAATCCTCGGTAATTTTTATGGAAGATCTATCTGAAAACTAGAACTCAACCAAGTCAAATTCAAGTTTAGGGAAGGATTGTTAGGAATAATGTAATAGATATTTTGTTAAGGCTGACTAGGAGGTATGTAGTTCCTCCTGGTCATAGTAGTAGTTGGAGTAGTTACTCCTGGTAGGAGTAATACATTACTCCTAGTCAAAAGTCAAACCATATTATTAGTAGTAGTTTGTTAGGATATGCATGAGATATCTTAGGAAATGATTTGCATATCAACTGTTACAGTTTTGAGTAAATATAGTTTTAGGGTTTCTTTGTAGTATAAAAGGAACCCATTGGCAGAAGGGTTAGGCATACCTTTCACCATTTCATTTCTTATTAGTAATATTAGAAATCCTTAGGAAGGATTATGTTATTCAATTAGTCTATTTTCTTCTTTTCTTAGTGTTTGTATCCCGCACAAATACTTTGTTTCTCTTAGAGTCTCTTTGTGAATAACTTGTGATTACGGAAGTTGTTCACCATCCTAAAAAGGCTGAAAGATCTATCTCTTAAGGCCCGAACAAAATATTTGATGAGACAAAACCAAAGGTACTTGCTAGTACCGCTAGCACAATCTAAGTACTGTTAGCTATATCAAGTACCACTAGAAATATTCCATATACCTTTC
Organism: Glebionis coronaria; assembly: GCA_025667525.1. NCBI lineage: Eukaryota > Viridiplantae > Streptophyta > Magnoliopsida > Asterales > Asteraceae > Glebionis > Glebionis coronaria. The sequence continues at coordinate 397,547,931 of CM046878.1, forward strand.
AGAAGTCAAAGTACCTTTCATGAATATAAGAATGAAGAATATTTTAGAGATATTCTGAAGATATTATGGAGTTATTATGCATTCTTAGAATATTTACTTTCTGACTATACTTAGTCCTTGTAAACCTAGCACCCTATATTATATAAAGAGGGCAGAGCTTTCGTTTTAATTATCCAGCAAAACTAAAAACTCATATGAGAGTCTAAGAGTTATAGAACGCGTTTATGTAATAGTTAGGTTTTTTGTTTATGTGTTGAATAAAGAAAACCTTCAAAGTAACGTTGATGTTCTTATTATTATTCCTCTATGCAATTTAATGTTACATATATCCTAGATAGGCTAAAACGATCCATGAATCGTATAATTTATGATTCAAAATGTGGTATCAAGCTTAGATTTGGAGGAAACGATAAAACTAATAACTAACCCGGAATCTACAACCTCACTCACCAAATCAAATGACATCATGTCTCAACATGGTGATAAAAACCCTCACGTTGAAGTTGTCATATAGAATGGTGATCCTCTTCAGCTAGCTGCACCAACTGCACCAACTGCACCAGCTACACCAAATGTACCAGTTGTAGCATCAACACAAACTAGTACATCTGATCCATATACTATCTCCTGTCAAGCTCCCAATTCTTAAGAACGACAAGTATGAAACTTGGACTATGCATATGGAAGACTTTTTGAATCACAAAGATTATACACTGTGGGATATCATTAAGAATTGGAATACCCCAAAGAAAGTTACCTTCTTAGCTGATGGTACAGTACAAACTCAGCCTGTAATAACTACAGCAGAAATTCAAGCTGATATTAGAGAAGGAAAGGCTATAACCACTCTATCCATGGCTTTTTAGAAGATATTCTACCAAGTTTTCATCACTACGGAGATGCCAAAACTATGTGGAATGACATCAAGCTTAGATTTGGAGGAAACGATAAATCTAAGAACATGAAGAAAACTGTGTTGACACAAGAGTTTGATAGCTTCTCAATATCTAATGTTAAAGGAATTCATAAAGGCTATAGAAGATTCAACAAGTTGCTTATTGAATTAGAAACTAATGGTCTAGTTATTCCTAATGATGAAGCAAATCTTAAGTTCTTAAGAGGAGTTCAACTAGAATGGAAAGCTATGGCCATGTACTTTTTTACAAGAGATTATCTTGATGTCATACCTTTTGATCATCTCTAGAACAATCTTAGAGTCTATGAGATTGATGTAAGAGGAACTGGTTAAGTTGTGGCACCTTCACCAAAGCTAAATCTATCTTTTGTGTCAGAACAGCCTAGCGGTACATACTACCAAAGTACCGTTAGTGAATCTGTTTCCACTCGCAAGTCACATGGAAATCCTCAATCATCATTTAATGATAAAGTTGTCTTCTCTATAAAATCCATGATTTTACCATGATTTAATGTAATAAAATTTCACCCAATAATCCTAGAACACTCCCTCATATGTCATATTTCAATAAGATGTGTGTGAACTTGTCCATTATGTACTTATACTTTTACATTACATCCTTGTTGTAAATAACTACATAACTTAAACCATGTACTTAAAACTAGAAGAACAAGTAATAAAATGTATAACCATCACTTGAGTATACAACACTTTAACAAATTTGGAAAACATGCTACACAATGTATATGTAGCCGTATATGTATGTATGCATAATATAAGCATACTCACACTTTCTTGGACTAGCCCAAGATCATTTTATCTTTGTGTTCTAGCCCAACACAAGCCCACAACAAGCCCACCTTTCTTTTGGTTAGCCTTACACGGCACACATCCACTATGTGGAAGAAGAAGAGTTGCCTTGGTTTTGGAAAAGCCAACACTTGGTACAATGACTCTTACCAAGGCAATCATACCTTTTGTCTTGCCCTTCTCTTTCTTCTTTAAGCCGAAAACACACACACACACTTTTCATTCTCTCATGCAAATCCAATTTCATTTCTCTCACCTCCTTTCTCTCTCAAATCTTACGGATACATCCAAGAATATACATTAACTTCACTAGATCTTTGTCTTCATCTTAACTACTAATCATTTAGTAGTATCTCCACCTTTGGAATCATTATAGCAAGCCTTAGCTGTCACACCCCAACATGGCGGAATATGGGGCGCGACGTATGGATATCATCACAACATGGCGTGTCTATACAGATAACTAAATGAACTAAGAAATGTCATAAAATGGTGACACAAATGTCATGACAATATCTCAATAAAGTAGGAGTCTAGGCAAGTAGGTAACAGTCCTACCTCTTACCCAAGACAAATAATACATAAACAAAGCAAACATATAGGTGTCAACAGTATCACTTATTAAACAAACAAAAGAAACTAAGAAGGAACGGGGATCTCCTTCTAAATGCATTTCCTACGCTCTCCAAATCCTAGCCACTTATGTTCTCATGCTTAACCATAGTATCACCTGAAAGAGACACTAAAACACGTCAACATAAAGTTGGTGAGAGTCATAGGTTTAGACTCCAACGCCAAAACTAAACCATAAGCTGTGAGTAACAACCAAAAGTTAAAAAAACATATGGACAATGTGATACTAACATGCATTAACAAACTAACATTCAAGATTTAACTAATCAAACCAAAACCAAGGCTCCCAGCCATACCAAACTCCATACTCCCATAGTCATCCAAACACCTATGAACCAAATCCCAAGGCCCCGCCTTGTCAACATCCCCTTGGTACCAAGTCAAAACATAAACAATCAAGAATCTACTAGCAGTTAATCACATAAGTATGCACACACGAGTCCATCACCAACGCAAAACATTCACAGCATAATTTATAAATAACAAAACAGTGTCTCTTCCATCCCATCTGGAAGTCATAAACATTAGTAAACATGGGACTATGAAACTCACCTGATTGAGCTTCTCCAAAAGTCCTCGCACTAGCAAAAAGCTAACAAACCAAAAACATATAATCAAAACATGAACCAACCACTAAAACGGCTCATCAACCTATGATGGACATCTAGCCTTCTCCCATATATGACCCTCATTAATATGCTCTAAACACCCCATTATCCTTCCCTAACAAGTCCTTAACTTGGTTAAGTTTGATAACTATCCCGTTCATATTTTACACAAAACAGTCCCAACTTTTAGGTCTCCAAACTATAAGTCAAACGCCCACCTAAACATACCCATGATCTCTGTAAAAGGAATATTTATGCCCTTACATATGTTTGCTAACAACTCCCATTTGCCCCAACCTTAAAGCTACTGTTAAGGTCCCGATATATATATATATATATATATATATATATATATATATATATATATATATATATATATATATATATATATATATATATATATATATATATATATATATATATATATATATATATATATATATATATATATATATATATATATATATATATATATATATATATATATATATATATATATATATATATATATATATATAAATATATATATATATATATATATATATATATATATATATATATATATATATATATATATATATATATATATATATATATATATATATATATATATATATATATATATATATGTATATATATATACATATATATATATATATATACATATATATATATATATATATATATATATATATATATATATATATATATATATATATATATATATATATATATATATATATATATATATATATATATATATATATATATATACATATATATATATATATATATACATATTATATATATATATATATATATATATATATATATATATATATATATATATATATATATATATATATATATATATATATATATATATATATATATATATATATATATATATATATATAATATATATATATATATATATATGTATATATATATATATATATATGTATATATATATACATATATATGTATATATATATACATATATGTATATATATATACATATATGTATATATATATATATATATATATATATATATATATATATATATATATATATATATATATATATATATATATATATATGTATATATATATATATATATATATATATATATATATATAAATATATATATATATATATAATATATATATATATATATATATATATATATATATATATATATATATATATATATATATATATATATATATATATATATATATATATACTATATATATATATATATATATATATACATATATATATATATATATACATATATATATATATATATATATATATATATATATATATATATATATATATATATATATATATATATATATATATATATATATATATATATATATACTTTTGTCTATCCAGATTTAACTAATTTTAAACATACAAAAAGTTTGTTATGATTAGGGGGTCTTACCCTAACCCACAATCTTAGCCCCAATGCAGATACTTCCTGTAATATATAAACCAACTCCCATGTTCGTTTGGAAGTCCCAATACAACCCTAAGTACCCCAAACAACCCAAAATATAAAAAGAAAACAGGCTGATTTCAAAACTGTTTCGACCTCCGACTGTTGTAACCAGTTTTTGACCCACTTCCCTACCTCCAATTTAGTACTCGTTTCTTGCATTTGAAAGCCAACTCAAATACCTTTCTATAGATACTTAGATCGCAAAATAAGAGTTTATAAAACTCTAGATATCATTAAAACAATTGACCTAAAATTATGCCCAGTTTTAAAAACGAATTTAATTAAATTAACCTAATTAATTATACATAAACCCAAATTAAAACCTAAAACAATTTCCAATGATAAAAACCTACTAATTACATCATTAATTACAGATTATTAACAAAATAAAATTAAAAATTATGAATGTCAAACCCTAATCCATCATATTAGGTTACATACGTAAATTAAACGTTAATTAAGCATAGTTTAGCGCATACCTTAAACCATAATTGAATAATTGGGTTTTCTTCATCCACCATCGTTAATCACGACTCATATTAGGTTTGGGAGAAATAAAAATCGTTTTGGGGGCTAAAGGGAGTAATATGGGTAATTAAAACTAACCAGGAAGCCTAATAGTACTCAAACTGGGCTCCCCTTCCTTTCCTTAAGCAAAATTTGGCCCAAAACCAAGCCCAACACCCTATGGCCGACTTTTTTAACTATAATACTGTAAATTAACTATTAATTATTATTACCTTAAATTCCCTTAATTTATTTCAGCTCCTAAAGCCTCTCGAACCTCAAAACCGTAAAACTAGTCAAATTTACGCGTATACCGTAAAAGACGTAAAATATACAGTTTTATAAAAACTCTTGAAATATGAAATAAACTAATTAAATAAGTCCTAAATGACTTAAAACCATCCCGAAAAATACTCCCGTGACTAAATACCTCATCCGAGACCTCGAAATGCTAAATCGTAAATCGTAAAAATACAATTTTCTATAATACATATACGTATACGTAAACCACTAAATAACACCATCTCATTTCATAGTCACTACCATGTGAGCTAATGAACATAAAATCATCACACATCGTTTCACTCACAAGGTACCCCGTACCGGAAACGATGTCCAAACCACAATCTATACACACCAATTAGCACATACACACGTAAAGACACGTAACTAGTACAAAATAAAACTAAGCGACGAACCTCAAAACCGCGGTTGTCACATCACTCCCTCCTAATAGAAATATCGTCCCGAGATTTAATCCTTAGGATCAAACATACCATTAGCAAACAACTGAGGATACTTGTTCTAAATGAACTCCTCTCATTTCCACGTGAACTTTAGTTCAAGTCTAAAATTACCACATATACTAACCAACAATATTTAAATTCATTGCCAAACTCTTGACCTCACAGTCAATAAATCTCACAAATGACTCTTTGATAACACAAACCCTTATTAACACAAATCCCGAATAACCGTACATGCAAATATGCATTCTCAAACAACATTTACCAATCTTAATACACGAAATATAACATGTATACCACTCATTCCCACCAGGTAATTCTATGCTCATAAGCTACTGGTCCGATCTTTCCAAAGATCATAAATGGACCTACAAAACTCTACATCAACTCTTCCATTTTACCAAAACATACCACCCGTTACTATGGGTGAAACTTCCTACATAACTTTGTCACTAAACTCTAGTGGTTTCCTCCTTTTCAACATAGCATCCCTTGTTGCTCTCATTCTTTCCACAAATACCATTACCACATTAGTAGCCTCTTTTACCAATTCTAGTCCACAATGGGGACAACTCATCCTATCCTTTCATATAGTGCCTCAAATGGCATTTATCGACTTCTAGTATGATAACTATCATTATATGAAAACTCAGCCATCGCTAAAGAGTTTCCTAACTCCCTCTAAATCAATCACTCATGCCCTCAGTGTAACTCCTAAGGTTGTATAAATATCTCACTTGCCCACCCTTTTCCAGTTAGCTGGATATACTCATATCTAATCATGTTCATCAACTCCCTTTAGTTCGTACCCCAAACTACTTAAAAATTTTAATTTCCTTACAAAGTGACCTATGACGGTCTTTCACATATCCATTAGTTCTTCCAATCCAAATCAACTTATGATCTATACACTTCATCAACTGGACGGTTATCTCAGTTACTCTATCAACTGCCATCCAAACCCATGCTACAACTACTTCCATTTAATCTGGATAGCTCACTAGTAGCACCTATACACTTCTTTCTCACTTTTCTTCATGATTTTTTTATACCCAACACTTCCTTTATACCTACACAATGTCCTACCTTCAAGGTCATATTGCTCGTCATCTTGTCTCAGTTAGACCAAGCCCTTCGTCCCTATGGCACATCACACCTATAACTCCTCATCCATTCGATTATCGATATTAAGCCTCCCAAACAATCAGTACAGGTCAGTGCCATTTCCTTTTCCACACTACGACAGTATTAGCCTGCGTTTTGCTTTATTCTACTCATTAAGATCTACCAAAGTTTTACCTTCGGTTCCTATCTCGACCTATTTCATTCAAGCTTCGCTTCTATACACACTTCATTCTTCTTCCTCAACTCCTACCATACATCACGATGTGATGCTTCCCATCGTTTCTTCCCTTGCCATAATCCTTCATAAGGCATTCCATACATATTAGGCTAACTTTTACGCAAAACCCTCTATTCCATCACATCCGTACGCAATCCTTCCAACTTCTCAACTACGTGACTTCTCATTCCTCTTGAAATATGAGATGAATTAGTTAGTCTATCGACTATCACCCAACTCTCGTCGTACTTATTCCTCCACCCCATTATGTATCCCTTTCACCAATTTCGTCCTTACATCGCCCTTTCTAAGCTACTCCTATCTATGTAGGAAGTATAGTCTACGTCCCTTTTCTCCATATGATTGTCCAAGCCACGCAACATACTTGTTGACGCGTTCTCTACTTTAGACAACTCAACTCGTGCAACCTGCATCCTTCATCCAAACCACCCTAATACGTCATCCATATAGTTCAAGTTCGTCTCAGCTTCACTTCATTCTTCTTATTCCATGTCTCATCAACCATGCTTGCCTTTCCCAGATGGTACTTGGCCTTGCAATTTTTCTTTCATCACTTAATTCCACCCATCACCTTTTCCAAATGTTCAATCAAGATGATTAAATATTTGTTGGAGACGTTCATGATCTGTATAGATCATTCTCTACGTCTCGTACCCCAAATACCTCTAGCATTCTAGGTAGATATAACAATCTAGCTCTACGAACTAAGTCTATCTAGTCATCTATACGCCAAAATTTTCCAAGTAGCTTCACTTGTTTTTTTTTTCTCACAACCAGTTCTCCTGCTCCCTCCTAATAAGGACAGACTAGAGTTTCATGTAATTCCATGTGGATCACGCTCTCATCTTATACCCACATTAGTTTTCATTTGTCTACTAAGCCATATTTTGAATTCTTATTCAAATCTCATACTTCTTCTTTGATCTTGCACCCAACATGAGGTATTTTCAATCATCATCTTCTAGGAATACTTGGTTCTCTCCTTCCATGGTTCTCCCTTATTCCTAAACTATCCCGTCCAACAAAAATTCCACACTTTATTCATCAAATCTATGGAAATCACTATTGCATTGGATAATGCATAGCTGTCTCTCCCAAAGATCTTTCATAACACCTTCACAAATCTGACTCTCTAATCACTTCTCCACGAAACTTATTCAGCTCAGCTTCACTTCTCATCCCTCGATCCCCTTGTTACTTCCACGAGTTCTTAATCTCCCATGTCATGTATTCATTTCATCACGATCCACCGGTTCAGCTCTTTGTAGCTCCACTCTGATACTCGATCTGCCCTTCTTCGTCACGACCCATACGTAAATTTCCAATCATAGTGCTTGTCACCTTTCCAGTCCTTGCAACTTTTGTGACTCCTTCGAAATCTCTTGCATCCTTCTTGCAGCCGACACGTAGTCCTTTCAGCTCCTTGCTTCGCGGTGTAGCTCTTTACGCACTCCTTCTCGTCTCCATGATGTTACCTAGGAACTTCACACTACCAGTAGCTTCTAACTTCAACTCATCTACCACAATATTTCTAAAAGTACTTCAACCCAAAACTATACCAATCCCTTGCGTGTTATTTACCCAACATTTCCATTAGTATAAACTTTCTACTCTACCCTCACATCCGCTAGTACTTTCATCAATCTCCTAATGGTACTTCAACCAACTTCTCATAGCATGACTTCTCGTTCCCATTACCAGTCAACTAACTTTACTTACCTTCTTATTCCCGTAACCAATCTAAGTTTCCAAACTCCACAAATCTTAATCATTCCTTCAACACAACCTTTAAATCAAAACACAATTATCCATTCTAATATCTAACCATAAGTAATACTACCCAACTCTATCCTCTCATCTTAACGTTTCCACAACCGCATAACTAAATCAGCCATGACGTGTAACAAAATAATTCCAAACAATCGTGTCCCAATAAAATATAGGGTAAAATGAATCCTAGCCAAAACAACTTAAAACAAAACAATGTAATCCGAAAGATCAATGGAGTGTGCCAACAACGAAAAATTTAGACTCTTCACGATTAGTATTACCAAATCTCGATACCTTAGAAAAAATTTTAAATTTTCGGCCCAATTAGTTACTTCTCATAAGAACCAAACTCCAATACTACTAAAATCAATCATACTCATTTTTAACCAATAACTCATCCTTTATCTTCATCATTCTATCAAGATATCAACTAGTTAGTATACTATAATCTTATTCTAACCATTATCTTGTTTACCCATATTAAACTTATTTCACTTGTTATTATGAAACCAATACATGTTTATAAAATACACTGTTTTTTTTCCATTTAGGTTGGTTATAACTAAACTACTATACGTTTACAAGGTGTGGTGTTATTATTATCATTACTATAATAAAATCTCCTTTTTTTTTCTTTTTTTTCTTTTTTATTTTTTACTCTTTCCGTCTTAGTTAAATTATTCTAAAAATTTTAAATCCACTTAAGAGAATTATTGTAAAATTTATTTACCACTTTAAAATATATTATCACATGTTACATAGAAGACTAATCCAATTATTTTCAAGACAACGTTTTTTATAACTTACTACTACAACTAAAAAAAATGTAAGTTACGATATCATACCATACACTTACAAATTATTTTCAAAACCGTTTCCTATAATTAGCCAGACTTATTAGCAAGAAAATTTAGTAGTTCGCATTAATAAAAATACATACCCGAATGTAGACACACATCTAAAAGACTCAAAACGTCGTTGGAACTCCATCAAACTCCAGCACCATAAAACACGAACAAACACAAGGTACGTTCAAGTTATAATAACTAGTGAACGACCATATACCATAACTTAACACATAGTAGTATATATACATCCGCATATATATACCTATCAAATCACCCAAAACATACTCGTTAGCATACATGTCGGATCAACCAATCGTGTCATACACTCGTTTTTTTTTCACGAGTAACCACCATCTTACCACTAGGCATGAAACCCATCACTAAAACCAGTCCATATCGTGTGACCCCATAATCACACAACATGACTATAACCCAAAACAATAACACACTAAAAAATATCCATATCATAGGCAACCGTTACATAAACCCATATACTATACATACAATAATCCAAATCTCATCATATACAAGCATGTACTAACCCTCTTTCATGCAATCATACTTAGGAACCCATTGAAGTTGTGGTACTTGTATAACTATGTTGGCCACCATATTTATACAATTACCCTTTCCCCAATGCACTCCCTCCTATGATGACACTTACTGAATCAATACAACACATAACACATAAATCCAGCAACTCACCTAAGCACATAACCACATAAACAATAAGGTCAAAACTCCAACTAATAAAATTACATAGTCAAACTCTTGGAATTCATAAATCCATAGTCTAGCTAAAACAGCATAGACAAAATCTAAAACGAAAACATAATCAATTATAAGTCATGTCGCCCATCAGAATGGAAACACCTTAAAATTCTTCCTACCGATGTACTCCTAGTAACTCGAACCACCACACGATTCTTAGCGAACATGACTTAAACATCAAAAGAGAAATAACATGCCTTAGGTACATAAAATAACTCAACAAAATATAGAAACTACCTTGTACCAAATTATGTACTATAATGTACAATTTAAGCAAAATACAACAATGACTAGCGTGGACGATTATGGTTCAACCCGCACTAGTCACAACCCGAAAAGAAAATAACATGTGGCTAAGTTGAACTACTATGGTTAAACCCATACTAGTCAAAACTTAACAAACATCGCAAGTAAAAACCAATAACATCTAGAAAACTTTAATTAATATAAAATGCACACATACTCCTATGACGCCTATATGCAGGGACCCTTAAGCTATAGACTAGGTTACTAGACTAGGAAACCTAATTCTCTATAACCATTGGCTCTGATACCATTCTGTCACACCCCACCATGGCGGAATATGGGGCGCGACGTATGGATATCATCACAACATGGTGTGTCTATAGAGATAACTAAATGAACTAAGAAATGTCATAAAATAGTGACACAAATGTCATGACAATATCTCAACAAAGCAGGAGTCTAGGCAAGTAGGTAACAGTCCTACCTCTTACCCAAGACAAACAATACATAAACAAAGCAAACATATAGGTGTCAACAGTATCACTTATTAAACAAACAAAAGAAACTAAGAAGGAATGGGGATCTCCTTCTAAATGCATTTCCTACGCTCTCCAAATCCTAGCCACTTATGTTCTCCTGCTTAACCATAGTATCAGGTGAAAGAGACACTAAAACACGTCAACATAAAGTTGGTGAGAGTCATAGGTTTAGACTCCAACGCCAAAACTAAACCATAAGCTATGAGTAACAACCAAAAGTTAAAAAAACCATATGGACAATGTGATACTAACATGCATTAACAAACTAACATTCAAGATTTAACTAATCAAACCAAAACCAAGGCTCCCAGCCATACCAAACACCATACTCCCATAGGCATCCAAACACCTATGAACCAAATCCCAAGGCCCCGCCTTGTCAACATCCCCTTGGTACCAAGTCAAAACATAAAAAATCAAGAATCTACTAGCAGTTAATCACATAAGTATGCACACACGAGTCCATCACCAACGCAAAACATTCACAGCATAATTTATAAATAATAAAACAGTGTCTCTTCCATCCCATATGGAAGTCATAAACATTAGTAAACATGGGACTATGAAACTCACCTGATTGAGCTTCTCCAAAAGTCCTCGCACTAGCAAAAAGCTAACAAACCAAAAACATATAATCAAAACATGAACCAACCACTAAAAAGGCACATCAACCTATGATGGACATCTAGCCTTATCCCATATATGACCCTCATTAATATGCTCTAAACACACCATTACCCTTCCCTAACAAGTCCTTAACTTGGTTAAGTTTGATAACTATCCCGTTCATATATTACACAAAACAGTCCTAACTTTTAGGTCTCCAAACTATAAGTCAAACGCCCACCTAAACATACCTATGATCTCTGTAAAGGGAATATTTATGCCCTTACATATGTTAGCTAACACCTCCCATTTGCCCCAACCTTAAAGCTACTGTTAAGGCCTCGATATATATATATACACTTTTGTCTATCCAGATTTTACTGATTTTAAACATACAAAAAGTTTGTTATGATTAGGGGGTCTTGCCCTAACCCACAATCTTATCCCCAACGCAAATACTTCCTATAATATATAAACCAACTCCCATGTTCGTTTGAAAGTCCCAATACAACCCTAAGTACCCCAAACAACTCAAAACATAAAAAGAAAACAGGCTGATTTCAAAACTGTTTTGACCTCCGACTGTTGTAACCTGTTTTTTGACCCACTTCCCTACCTCTAATTTAGTTCTCGTTTCTTGCATTTGAAAGCCAACTCAAATACCTTTCCAGGGATACTTGGATCGCAAAATAAGAGTTTATAGAACTCTAGATATCATCAAAACAATTGACCAAAAATTATGCTCAGTTTTAAAAAAACGAATTTAATTAAATTAACCTAATTAATTATACATAAACCCTAATTAAAACCTAAAAACAATTTCCAAGATAAAAGCCTATTAATTACATCATTAATTACAGATTAATAACAAAATCTAATTAAAAATTATGAATGTCAAACCCTAATCCATCATATTATGTTACATACGTAAATTAAACGTTAATTAAGCATAGTTTTAGCGCATACCTTAAACCATAATTGAATAATTGGGTTTTCTTCATCCACCATTGTTAATCACGACTCATATTAGGTTTGGGAGAAATAAAAATCGTTTTGGGGGCTAAAGGGAGTAATATGGGTAATTAAAACTAACCAGGAAGCCTAATAGTACTCAAACTGGGCTCCCCTTCCTTTCCTTAAGCAAAATTTGGCCCAAAACCAAGCCCAACACCCTATGGCCGACTTTTTAAACTATAATACTGTAAATTAAATATTAATTATTATTACCTTAAATTCCCTTAATTTATTTCAGCTCCTAAAGCCTCCCGAACCTCAAAACCGTAAAACTAGTCAAATTTACGCGTATACCGTGAAAGACGTAAAATATACAGTTTTATAAAAACTCTTGAAATATGAAATAAACTAATTTACTAAGTCCTAAATGACTTAAAACCATCTCGAAAAATACTCCCGTGACTAAATACCTCATCCGAGACCTCGAAATGCTAATACATATACGTATACGTAAACCACTAAATAACATCATCTCATTTCATAGTCACTACCATGTGAGCTCATGAACATGAAATCATCACACATCGTTTCACTCACAAGGTACCCCGTACTGGAAACGATGTCCAAACCACAATCTATACACACCAATTAGCAAATACACACGTAAAGACACGTAACTAGTACAAAATAAAACTAAGTGACGAACCTCAAAACCGCGGTTGTCACACTAGCCGAATCCTTAAGGATCACAGCTTGGTTTATAGTTAGGGTTTTCATCTTCATCAAGATTAGATCCCTAATCTCCTTTGTTCTCTATATCTCCCTTGGTAACTTTAGCAACAAAGGTATTACTCATTATGCTTTCTTTATTTTACTTGCATGCATTAACACCCACCTATAAACATATGTAACAAACTTGTTAAAAATCAAGATTTGATAAAACCATGGCCATCTAAGGTCACGGCATATTTTAGAATACCATTAGTCATGGTTAAAAACTTTTGATAAAGAAACCTATGACTAGTATTCTATGTTTAAGATTTATTAAAAATCATATAACTCATTTTATGTATTTAAATGTAGCCGTGAGTTACAAACCTCACTTTTGGGATTTTGGTTAATTAATAATCACAAATCTCATAAGTAAACTTGTATAACTCAAAATCATGAAAAACCATGACCTCAAAGGTCACGACATAATTAAATGGACATCCATGATTTATGTACCAAGTTTTAAACAATGGAATATGTATTTATACATGTATAATGGACTACTAAAAATCACTAAAACACTTTATGTGTATAAACATAGTCGTGGGCTATATATATCCTTGGAGGGATTTTAAATGTACATGCATGTCTATGTAAAACCTAGATCTAGTGTTAAGAACTTAACTTAACCAAATAAACGTAAAACAAGCATAAAGATTTTATGGGTACATTTGGGGAAAAACAATATAGCCGTGGCCTATATGTTGTTTTTCTAGGATTCATGATAACCTTGGAAACAAGAAATAAACCTAGATAATTATGTTGGACTTTATAAAACACAAAACTAGCTAAGAATCTCATCTTGGAAACGCCAAGATTAAATAATAGGCGTGGGCTATATATGTGTATACATGGACTTGTGATTTGTTTTTAGGTTTAACCATAGTTTAGATCTTATTTTGGGACTCTTATGATTACATGCAACCTTAAAACAAGTCTTGACTTATCTTAATAATCAATAACTTAATATAGCCGTGAGTTATAAGCTTATATTAGAGCTTATGACTTGCATGCACCCTTGTAATAAATCTATATCTCATTTGATACACCATATAAAACAAACTTTGAGTTTTATTCTTTTATTAGGGTTTATAACTAAATTTGGATAAGCTAATAATAAGCTTATAAGAAAACCTAAACTATTACTTGCATAATATGAAAGAGTAGTATTAATGGACTAATCAAGCCCATGCAACATTAGCCCAAGACTAAATTAGCGGACTTAAAAATGTATTTAAGCCCAATAAATGTTTTAAAGGCCCATTTAACAAATTAGTGGACTTAAAATGTATTTAGGTCTACTAGATGGCCTATTATATCTTTTAGCCCATTTAATGAATCCATTTAATATTTTGGATTATTTAAATAAAAGTTTTTATAATAAAATATGACTTATAAAAACTTTTGGACTAAAATGATAATTTATGAAACTTAAGGACTAAAAACGGGACATTTGAAACTTATTTTGATAAACCATTAAACACAAGGACCAAAAATGTAATTATCCGAAAGTATAGGGTTTAATAAATACCATCCGTGGCATATTAAACCCTAGGGACCATTTTGGAAAGTTTCTAAAAGTTGTTTTGTCATTTCAAAACCCTAAGGACCACTTTTGTAATAATCCGAAACATAAAGAAGCCTTAGGGACTGTTTTTGTCATTTTATGAAAGTTATAAAACCTAGTTATAACTAGGAGGACTAAATCTGCCATAACCCGAAAGTATAACAAACCCTAGGTACTAAATATATAAAATTTGAAAGTTTTACTTTACTTAAAATATAGAGGGACTAGTTTGCCATATTCTAAAACTTAAACTAGCCCTAACCCTAATTCTATTTTAAATTTAGTAAAACTTAAATAAACCCTAAACCATAAGGATTTAAAGTATAAATTCTTAAACTTGTAACTTATAAATTTTTTTATAAATGTTAAATAATTTATGAGAACTTTAAAGTTAAATAAAATATATATGTTTTTACTTTACAAAAATAAAATATTTATAATTTGATTTATGAAATAAATTGTATAAACAATATGGATATGTTGTAAAGCCCGCATGCTTTTACCATGAATAGTGCCCTTAAGATCGTACGTCCTAGATTAAAACTTACCTTATTCAGTATTGATCACATTCATGTGCTATTAATCAAGTAAGTACATACGTGTATAACATGATAAGTATCGTTTACGTACGAACTCATGATAAGCAGTTAATAAGTATTTCACGGGAACATAATTAAATCATGATCACCATTAAAACACGAACTAAAATAATCACGTAAGTACATATAATATAATTACGAGCATAAATAAATACGTTATGGTACGGTAAATATTTAACGAGAACACACTAAACATGAACACCAATAAACACGAATAAACACGTAACAAATTAAAACACGTAAAACACGAACACGAGAGCACACTATAATATTTTAGACACGGAAAACATTTGGGCTACCCATTGTGGGCCCCATATCCACGAATTAAGGAAGAGAAATGGGCCTAGCCCATCATTTTTACTAAACAAGGGGGTTAAGGGGAAAAAGTCTTTCATTTATCACATTTTATTAAAAACAACTAAAACCCTAATTTTGTTCTTCCTCCTCCTCCCTTGTTCTTGTGTGCCGCCACCTTCAAGACACCATAGGAGGGTGTTTGATGATCTTGGATAATAAAATCATTGCTAGAAATCGTGTTTGTTCATCCTCTATTGATCCACACATTCGGTATAACTTTTTAACCTTTCTTTTTAATCTTTTCTTTTGATTTGATTTAGTAAAATTAATTAAGAACATGATGTTTTTAAAACCTAATTAAAAACATAAAATAAACATGTATTTGATTAAGGGGTAAATTAAAAAGGGTGTTTATGGGTGTTTTAGTTTGGCCGCCGCCTAGCCCGTGCCCTAGGGGGTCACGGCTTGGTCATTAAGCCACCACCGAGACCATATGGTCCCGGTTTGGTGGTGTGGGTCCCACGACAGCAAGGAACCAAGGGGAACCCCTATTTGGTTTGGGGTACGGTGTCGATTTCATGCCCGGTTCACGGTTCGTTGGTTAAAACACGATTTATGCTACATGTTAATTTTATGAATCATGAACTTAGGATATAAATTAATTAATAACATAATATATTAATTAAACCCTAACTTAGGTTAATCTAATTATTAATTTAGCATGATATTAATTTAACCTAAGTATTTTTATGTTATGAGTTATAATTAATTAATTATTTTAAACCATGCTTATAATTAATTAATTTAGACATGACTTAGGTTATATTATTAATACATAATAATACACATTTTAACCTAAGTATTTTTATTCCATTTTAATTGAAACATGTTATACTTTAATTAAAATGCTTAACCTATAGTTTAATTAAAATACATGAAATAATAATTAAACTATGCACTATATCATATGACTTAAGAAATAAGCATATAAACACTTAGACTGATATTTTTAGCTTATGTAACCAGCTTAATTCTAATTATGGAAACTTCTATTTATAGAAACTTAATTAAATAAGGCAACTAATCTAATCATGGAAACCTTCTATATATGGAAACTTATTTAATTAAGGCAGCTGATCTATTTTTGGAAACTTTCTATTTTTAGAAACTAATCTATTTTAAGCAGTAAATTCTATTTTTGGAAACTTTCTATTTTTGGAAACTTTCTATTTTTGGAAACTTTCTATTTTTGGAAACTTTCTATTTTTTTGAAACTTTCTATTTTGGTAAATTTCTATTTTTGGAAACTTTCTATTTTTGGAAACCTGCTATTTTTGGAAAGTTACTTATTATTACACAGTAAGTATAATAATACATGAAATACCAGTAATACTTAATCAGATTAATCAGAATACAAGATAAACACAGTTTGAGGCTTTAAACAGTAAACCATGACTTAAAACATATAAAGTAAGCTAAGATAAGACACAAAACCCAGTACGTAATTCGATACTTATACACGTGTGTATTCATGTAGCGTTAGTGATCCAGAAGTAGGAGTCTTTCTTCCGTTCATTCACTGGACTTGAGGTACAGATTCCCGTCCTTTCAGTATGGACATTCTTTCCTTGTTAGGATTTCCCCGTATGCAGCCAACTGTTTTCCCAGTATTTGTTTTATTGTTTTTGAATTGCTTATGTTTAATTAGCATAACCTATAGCCATATACAAGCATGACCAGTTTCACCTAGTTATGGAGGTACCATAACCATAACATTGGAGGCACCAATGTTATGACTTCCCCACGGCGGAGTGATTGCTCGTGGCGTCCCTTTCAGTTTTGGCCATATTATTATATCATGTGGGGCGTATGGGTGCATCCTAGTTACATGTTTATTCAGTATTTCATGGTGAATGTGGTGTGTGCCTTGCATCCTTCACAAGGAGTTGATCCCTCCTACCCAGACCAGTATATTGATTAGAGGCATCCCCTCTAATCGGCATGATGAGGTCACCCCTCCAAGTATTCATGCACGTGACCTTTTCATGACCTATATGGGCTATGGTATATATATGTTAAAACAGTTTTCATAAGATAAACATAAGGCTTTTCAAACTATAAAACCAGTTTTCTCAATACTTAACCAGTCTACTCAGAACTTAGTCTTCCGCTGTTATATGTTACATGCTTATCCTATTTCATGCTATATTGTATATCCGTGCACTGAGCGTTTCGCTCAGCCGTTACTTTCCTTTCCATGTCCCAAAACGGCAGGTACCCAAGACTCGAGCATTTGGAGGACATGCATAGGATGGAAGCTGTCATAGACTTTTTCTCCTGTGTTCCTTCATATATTTATGCTTGTTTAGTCTTTCTTTCAGTTCATTTACTTTGTTATGTTTTGGGCTTATGTTTAGGAACCGATGTTTGATTCCGGTTTTCCCTATGGTCATGTATGTTTTACTACATATTACCTTGCATGCTTTGATGACACGCCATAATTACGCGTGACATGCCATTTATCAAAATGGGGTGTTACAATTATGGTATCAGAGCCAAGGCTTCGACCTGTAGGCTCTAAAACTTGACCTGTGACTAGTGGGTAGTCACCAGGAGCTTCCTAAGTCAACGCTTGTTATTCCACGTATTGACGTTTTCAGCACCTTTCTGTTTTAACCATGACGTCTTCAGCACCTTGTTGTTTTAACCATGATGTTTTCACAAGTATTGTTTTACTAATATGGAATGAACAACCGTCATCCATACTTAGTTATGTGTCATTGTCTATGCATGACGTTCCTCGTGAACTGTGATTATGTGGACTGAACCCCAGTAGTTCACATTTTTCACATAAAAATTTTTTTCTGTTAAGTTTTGACAATGATTTTAATTATTTATCTTTCATGCATTCATGCATTTATATCATATGTCATCTGTTGCAGGAATTTTGACTAAGTAATGGTTGGTACAGGACTGGCCCTATTTAGTCGCATGTGCTTTTATCGCAACTTTTAACTTTGGGACCGACCCATAGGCGTCCCCTCGCCATGTCTTTTGTTTTGGAACCGACCCATAGGCGTTCCCTCGCACATATAAAGGTTTTATAAACTACATTACGCACTCATGCACTGTTTTTCTTGCATAAAATTTTTCTCATAATTTAAATTGGCATAAATTTTTTTTCATGTCCCCTCATAAGTTATTATGTTTTTATGTCAAGTATGTTTTCATAATGTCATTGTTAACTTCAGTTTCATGCTAATTATATTATACACTTCTTTGTGATAGATGGTTTCATGTTTCCTCATGATAATTCCGTCTTCATGTTGATTATGTTTTACGCATCTTTCGTTATTTACGTTGTCCTGCAAGACATTGTTGGATTTCATTGAATTCTGCTTTCATGATAGTCATGGTTGGTTTTCATTGATCATGCTGTCAGGCAAATCATCGTTGAATTTTGTGTAACCACACTTTAGCGTTTCTCAATGCAACCAGAATGATGTCTATGCTAATACTGCCAGGTTATCATGATGGTTTTCCTAACCGTTTAACCGGTATACTTTCCTTAAATCATGACAAATGATCGAGCCCATACCGATCATTTCATGTGCATTCAACGTGTACTCCATGTAATGTGTTCCACATGTATTACATGTACCTAAATCCATGTGTATTTCACTTGCAATACTTCACGAGTATTCGCTAGTCGATTCTAAATCATCTCAGGCGTATGTTCACTTGCTGATATTCTACAAGATTGTCGATGCCGCTCATAGCTTGGAGATGTTACTGAAGGTTGATGCTGCTGATGTTGGGAGACGCTACGAGATGCTGATGCTGATGCTGTTCACAACCTGGAGATCCTAAAAGACGAAGACAAAGGCGTCGGAGCAAAGCAATTGGACGAGAAGATGCTTCACCATCAGACAATTCCCATCATTCATTGTCCCAAATTCATAGTTACATGTCACACGTCGTTCGGCTGTCATTTCAGCCATATGAGTGCAAACCGGCACCAGCCGGCCACTCAGCTGAATTGTTACATGAATCACGGTCATGAGAATGGTCGTCATGGAACTGACAGACAGGACGATAGTAACCACTACCATGACAGAAAATATCCTAGAAATCGCAACCGAGGCTCTGGCCGCGGACGTGATCGGACATACAAATGATCAGTTGTACAACCGATCCGCCAATTTTGGCATAATAACCTTATATTGTGGTTATATTTGTTTCACATCTCAAGACACATGTCTCACGTATACCTCCTGAAGACACATGTCAAGACACCAGTCAAGACATATGTCATGCTTATTGTTCCAAGAAACGAGTCAAGACACATGACTCACGTCCAACTATGGAACATTTCTAAGGAATTCAGGGTACCCTCCAAGGGTATATCTATGTTATTGTGCCATGTATTAATCAGGCCACAAGAATTTCAATACCATTATCGGCGCATCAGTGAGAACTGTCACGTTGCCGATGTCACTTTCATTTCTTTCACCATAGTTCATATATTCATAACCATGAAGGACGTCTTTCGTATTCTCCATGTATACGAAGATTTTCCTTCAGCTTAATGATGAGATCCAAGCTGCTAACGCATTTCCTCGGACAGACACGAGATGAATTTCATCCTAATTATGGACTAGGAACAGCACACCATGCTACGATTCATAATTATGTACAGTAATGTCCAGGCTCCTGATTACATTCAGCTTGATTTTCCATCAGGGAAAATCTGTACAAATTATCTACGCTTACAAGCAGGTTCGTTGTTAGCCATGGTCGCTAAAATTTTCTAGCTGTCAGTAAGACACGACTACTTAAGTCCTTTTACGCATAGCCAGTTGATTATTCCAAAATCTTCCTATACATTCCAAAAGAACCTACAAGGAGAAGAACGGTACCATGAGATTATGTGTCGACTACCGTCGACTTAAACAAATCACCATTCATGACAGTTATTCTCCTCCACATATTGACAACATGTCCAATCAACCATATGGTGTTAATCACTTTTCCAAGATCGAACTCACGATCATGCTGCCAACAGTGACGAGTGAAAAAGCAGGACATGTCCATGACTGCTATTCGTACACGACTCGGTCATGCTAGATTTATGATTTTGAATTAGTCTCATCAATGCTTCAACCGCATTATGGACTTAATAAATTGAGTTTCCATGAACTCCTAAACAAATTCATCAGCGTTTTCATTGAGGATAACCTGATTTCCTCTAAGCCTAGAGAAGAACAGGAAGACCATATCTGCACTATGTTGCAAATTCTATGACAAGAGAAATTCTACCCTGGAATATTTTTTTCCAATATCAATTCTGTTTGATTACAGTGACACACTGAATCACATGGGTTTCTATGGTTAATCTTACCATGACTCAGCTTATGCGTAAAGGAGAGAACCCTACACTACATTAGGTGTTCTAGAAAATTATACGCTAGGAGAAGTCTAGATTCAGAGACTCAGAGTTTCGCAAACTCCTAGGTATCAAGTTCTACGAAGCAAGATACAGTTACGTTCATATCTAGGTAACTGACATACCAATAGGTTAAGATAGGACACCAACAAACTGGGATGTTTTCATCATATGAAATTGTGAATAGAAAAGGGACAAGATCTCCATGGATTTTAGTTACCAGATTTCAGCAAACTCAAAAGAAGCATGATGCTATCTGGGTTATTGTCAACAGTTTGATCAAGTCTGCAGAATCCTTACATCCGTACGGATTTCAGAACCAACAGATTGAACGAACATGTTCCAGCCAAGGCTCATCCGATCACTTGGCAATCCCTCAGCTATCGGGTCAGACAAAGATTCGTAATTGTACTCCTAACTTACTTCACGTCTTCATTCTAATTCCACGACTTGCTTTCGCGCTCACGTTCATGACACTATTCACGTTCATGATCGTATTTTGGCTTACGATTTTACGTTCATTTCGTTTCTCATTCTGGGAAGGTTGCAAGAACTTGTGAGACCAGACCCAAGTTTAGTATAACTCTCCATCATCAGATAGACGTTTCACGTCATATTCCACGTCTCACCTTGTAGCGTTTGGCGTTACCGCCATTATATTCTATGATCACGATATGTCTCACATGTCATGTTCATTCCACGTTCCTCATATCATGATCAAGATATGTTACCCGTATCATGGATCACGATATGTTTACTCATACTACACTCGCCATATCTCCACGTAGCACGTTCAAAATTTTTCACGTATCACGTTCAAAATTTTTCACGTACTACGTTTCTTTATGTCTCGAGCATCGTTTCTAATTATCAGTTAAGTCAGATTGTCTTGCATCGTAACGTTTCAGTTACCCTTGAACGTTAATTCTTATTTTTCCTCGATCGAATTTTGGGGATCTACCTTCCGTTGATAACCAAGAATTTCTTCGTATTCCAAGTCAAGGTCAGGAGGACCAAGATTTATCATTAGTGTCAGGATCTTCTGAAGGAACCGTTCCAAGAGGGAGGCCACTTGGAAACGGACAAGTTCATCCGGACTTCTTATCCATTTTTTTTCTCTTATCGATTAGATATGTCCTTTCAGTCACGTCACGTTCAATGACTTTTCAAGACAGGTCACGTTCCACGTTCCCTTTCTACCATGTCACCTTCATTTCCTTTATTTTGCATACCTTTCCAGTTTGATTCGGGTATGTTTCGCTTCCAGTTACCTTATCTATAATTCGGGGACGAATTATTCTTTTTAGGGGGGAAGAATTGTAAAACCCGCATGCTTTTACCATGAATAGTGCCCTTAAGATCGTACGTCCTAGATTAAAACTTACCTTATTCAGTATTGATCACATTCATGTGCTATTAATCAAGTAAGTACATACGTGTATAACATGATAAGTATCGTTTACGTACGAACTCATGATAAGCAGTTAATAAGTATTTCACGGGAACATAATTAAATCATGATCACCATTAAAACACGAACTAAAATAATCACGTAAATACATATAATATAATTACGAGCATAAATAAATACGTTATGGTACGGTAAATATTTAACGAGAACACACTAAACATGAACACCAATAAACACGAATAAACACGTAACAAATTAAAACACGTAAAACACGAACACGAGAGCACACTATAATATTTTAGACACGGAAAACATTTGGGCTACCCATTGTGGGCCCCATATCCACGAATTAAGGAAGAGAAATGGGCCTAGCCCATCATTTTTACTAAGCAAGGGGGTTAAGGGGAAAAAGTCTTTCATTTATCACATTTTATTAAAAACAACTAAAACCCTAATTTTGTTCTTCCTCCTCCTCCCTTGTTCTTGTGTGCCGCCACCTTCAAGACACCATAGGAGGGTGTTTGATGATCTTGGATAATAAAATCATTGCTAGAAATCGTGTTTGTTCATCCTCTATTGATCCACACATTCGGTATAACTTTTTAACCTTTCTTTTTAATCTTTTCTTTTGATTTGATTTAGTAAAATTAATTAAGAACATGATGTTTTTAAAACCTAATTAAAAACATAAAATAAACATGTATTTGATTAAGGGGTAAATTAAAAAGGGTGTTTATGGGTGTTTTAGTTTGGCCGCCGCCTAGCCCGTGCCTTAGGGGGTCACGGCTTGGTCATTAATCCACCACCGAGACCATATGGTCCCGGTTTGGTGGTGTGGGTCCCACGGCAGCAAGGAACCAAGGGGAACCCCGATTTGGTTCGGGGTATGGTGTCGATTTCATGCCCGGTTCACGGTTCGTTGGTTAAAACACGATTTATGCTACATGTTAATTTTATGAATCATGAACTTAGGATATAAATTAATTAATAACATAATATATTAATTAAACCATGACTTAGGTTAATCTAATTATTAATTTAGCATGATATTAATTTAACCTAAGTATTTTTATGTTATGAGTTATAATTAATTAATTATTTTAAACCATGCTTATAATTAATCAATTTAGACATGACTTAGGTTATATTATTAATACATAATAATACATATTTTAACCTAAGTATTTTTATTCCATTTTAATTGAAACATGTTATACTTTAATTAAAATGCTTAACCTATAGT
Organism: Glebionis coronaria; assembly: GCA_025667525.1. Taxonomy (NCBI): domain Eukaryota; kingdom Viridiplantae; phylum Streptophyta; class Magnoliopsida; order Asterales; family Asteraceae; genus Glebionis; species Glebionis coronaria. The sequence continues at coordinate 397,572,096 of CM046878.1, forward strand.
TTAATTAAAATACATGAAATAATAATTAAACTATGCACTATATCATATGACTTAAGAAATAAGCATATAAACACTTAGACTGATATTTTTAGTTTATGTAACCAGCTTAATTCTAATTATGGAAACTTCTATTTATAGAAACTTAATTAAATAAGGCAACTAATCTAATCATGGAAACCTTCTATATATGGAAACTTATTTAATTAAGGCAGCTGATCTATTTTTGGAAACTTTCTATTTTTAGAAACTAATCTATTTTAAGCAGTAAATTCTATTTTTGGAAACTTTCTATTTTTGGAAACTTTCTATTTTTAGAAACTTTCTATTTTTGGAAACTTTCTATTTTTTTGAAACTTTCTATTTTGGTAACTTTCTATTTTTGGAAACTTTCTATTTTTGGAAACCTGCTATTTTTGGAAAGTTACTTATTATTACAGTAAGTATAATAATACATGAAATACCAGTAATACTTAATCAGATTAATCAGAATACAAGATAAACACAGTTTGAGGCTTTAAACAGTAAACCATGACTTAAAACATATAAAGTAAGCTAAGATAAGACACAAAACCCAGTACGTAATCAGTGATTCGATACTTATACACGTGTGTATTCATGTAGCGTTAGTGATCCAGAAGTAGGAGTCTTTCTTCCGTTCATTCACTGGACTTGAGGGACGGATTCCCGTCCTTTCAGTATGGACATTCTTTCCTTGTTAGGATTTCCCCGTATGCAGCCAACTGTTTTCCCAATATTTGTTTTATTGTTTTTGAATTGCTTATGTTTAATTAGCATAACCTATAGCCATATACAAGCATGACCAGTTTCACCTAGTTATGGAGGTACCATAACCATAACATTGGAGGCACCAATGTTATGACTTCCCCACGGCGGAGTGATTGCTCGTGGCGTCCCTTTCAGTTTTGGCCATATTATTATATCATGTGGGGCGTATGGGTGCATCCTAGTTACATGTTTATTCAGTATTTCATGGTGAATGTGGTGTGTGCCTTGCATCCTTCACAAGGAGTTGATCCCTCCTACCCAGACCAGTATATTGATTAGAGGCATCCCCTCTAATCGGCATGATGAGGTCACCCCTCCAAGTATTCATGCACGTGACCTTTTCATGACATATATGGGCTATGGTATATATATGTTAAAACAGTTTTCATAAGATAAACATAAGGCTTTTCAAACTATAAAACCAGTTTTCTCAATACTTAACTAGTCTACTCAGAACTTAGTCTTTCTTTGTTATATGTTACATGCTTATCCTATTTCATGCTATATTGTATATCCGTGCACTAAGCGTTTCGCTCAGCCGTTACTTTCGTTTCCATGTCCCAAAACGGTAGGTACCCAAGACTCGAGCATTTGGAGGACATGCATAGGATGGAAGCTGCCATAGACTTTTTCTCCTGTGTTCCTTCATATATTTATGCTTGTTTAGTCTTTCTTTCAGTTCATTTACTTTGTTATGTTTTGGGCTTATGTTTGGGAACCGATGTTTGATTCCGGTTTTCCCTATGGTCATGTATGTTTTACTACATATTACCTTGCATGCTTTGATGACACGCCATAATTACGCGTGACATGCCATTTATCAAAATGGGGTGTTACATATGTATTATTAATACATGTACTCATATACTTTTAGGAAATAAAATTATATGAACGTTAACTAAATTGAAAGCAAATACATATACTAATATTATAAGTGAAACATTTTATGTTTACTTAAGATATGAAACTTAATTACAAGTTTAATTGGTTATTATTAATACATGTATTACGGACGTAAACTAACATTATAAGCAAGACATTTTATGTCTACTTAAATATGAAACTTAAATACAAGTTTAAATTGATATTGTTAATACTTGTACTACAGTCATTCAGATAAACACTGTAGCATTAACAAACTGGATTAAAAATCTGTATAAGCATACACATACGTTTCTTGTATTATCTATTAAGACTGTACTATTTGATTAGGCATAGCTTGTGGCGTGAGCATTATTTGGGTATTCATATTATACAGCTTTTGCCAACTCCCAGGTGAGTTTATAGCCCCATATAAACTATTGATAAAATTTTCCTCTACGGGGGAGAAAACATGCAACTATTTTATTGGACATAACGGAATTATATAAACTTGACTATAATTGACTATTATAGAAACTGTTAAATTATTGCAATTGCCCGAATGTTATAAATAGATCTATTTGGGATTGACCATCCCCATCTGGGTGAGTCATGCTCACTATGCCTTGGCCGGGACAACAGATGTATACCATGTTGGAACTGGGTTTGGGTGTCTTTTTGTAGGACACCAAGTTCTCATCTGTTGAGGACTATGGAAGGTTAATCTTCAGTTTCGAGTAATAGAAAATATAATCTACCTTTTTTGTAAAAATGCTTTGTGCATTGTTACTACTATGATTGATGTATGTCCAAACTAATTATTGTTAAACCTGTAAATTCACCAACTTTATGTTCACCCTCTAAGCACTTTTTCTCAGGAAAATGAAGTTAATACGTGGTGTGTACATGGACTCAAGCTTCATAGTAATCTTCATTGTAGGACTCGTCAAGGGTTCTATTTGGGGAAAATAAACAATCTACTTTTATCATGTTGAAGACAATTTTTATAAATTTGTACGATAACCATTTAATATGTCTTGAATAATCTCTTATCTTATGCTCTATGAACTAAGTGCTATCGATCCACCCTTGTCACATCTCCGTTGATAATTCTGCATATTTTGACCCGACCCGGGGTGTCACAGAGAATGGTATCAGAGCATTAGTTATAGAGAACCAGATACGTTTTTAAATAAAATAAAAATAAAGTAATTTTTCTTTTATTTAAAATTGGACTATAACTATACAAAAATCTTTTGGGATTTTTTTTGGGACCGTATTAGTTAAGCATATAGATTGTAGGGCATGTATGTATGTTACGTGAACTAAGTGTGCATTGATATTTCTTTTAGTTTGGTAAATGATTATATATATATATATATATATATATATATATATATATATATATATATATATATATATATATATATATATATATATATATATATATATATATATATATAAGTATTAATATATATAACCTTAAAACATTGCGATATTGTTTAAAAGGGTATACTTCATAGACTTGTAACCTAAGATAATTTTTCTTTTGTTTGTAAGGTTATACTTACTTCAAATTTAAAATAATATTATTTTCAGAGTATCATGACTGCACCTACTACACCTCCGACTCTCCTACCAGTGGTAGCCCCTGTTCCAGCTATCCCTTCATCACCACGATCAGTACAGTGTGGATGGTTATCGGCCTCGGATTCAGAGGATGACCAGACTATCGAAGCTGTACTTCCTGGTGACCATTTTTCTACTCCAGCATCAGCTATTTTGGTCCCCACCACTATGGAGGAGGACCGGGTATCTCCTGACCTACCATCTTCTGTACCTTCATCACTACCACCGGGCTATTTTCCCGAGTCTATACCCGACTCCCCTTTTGAGATCGGGGAGGGTTCCAGGGCGGGTCATGTCGATCATGTCCAAGCCCAGATCGCTGCACTGGCCGCACGTCAGAATCGGGAGATATCAAACCTTCGCAGCCTGTTGACAGCAGGTCAATTGGGCTACACTGCCATCCATGAGCGTATCGACTCTCTCACTCACACCATGAGGGGAGAAGCCCAGGCAGCCAGAGGTGTTCAGGATAGGACTGATGAGGCATTACAGTGGCTATTGGAGGAGAACTATCATCTTCACCAGCATATCCATGTCCTAGAGGGTCTTCAGCAGCAGACCCATGATGCTCTATCTGCTCAGGAGCAGTCCTTGTCTATTTTCTTTGACCTTGCCACTGTCCGACACGATGGGGTTACTACAGAGATGGCTTATCTCCGAGGAGTCGTCGACAGACATAGCACCCAGCTGCTGACAATATTCAGTATGCTTAAGGAGGCCCGAGCGACAATTTGGACATTATAGAGTAACAGGAGAGCATCTGCAGCTTCACCAGCCCCACCAGCACCAGCCTCATCCAACAGACCATCTAGGCAGGAGTAGAGTAGATGTACTAGATTTCTTGTACATCATGATCAGCTTATGGGTTGTACCCTAGCTATCATGGTATAGGACTTTTGTACTTTTATTTCTTTTCGGCTTTTGTGATGTATCCCTATACTGTGCCTTTCCTTTTTGAACGTGTGTTCTTGGATATGATGTACTTAAGACAATGTATACCACTACTCAGGACAAGGCCAGCTAAGCCTTTGTCTCGGATTTTCTATGCTCGATGAATGTTTAATTCCTTATGGAATTTTTCATGTAATCATTTTCTTATGTTATATCTGTTATGCAATGTATTATATTATGAAATCTTGACAGGTTATCCAATTTGTTATGAAACCAATGCATGAATTTTCCCCGTGCAAATAATATAAAAACTATACTAACACTTGAACTAATAATCTCATTTTGTGTATGATTATAGACAAATGGCGATTACTCGATCAAATCACAATAATGCAACCACTTCAAACGCCGCTAATACCGAACTTCCTGAAGCTACTCAAAATGTCACCGCTGCTCAACTCAGGGAAATGATAAGTGAAGGCATTACAGCAGCTATGGCAGCCAGAGAAGCTAATCCAAATGTGAACAATGATCCAAACCTTAATATGCGCAGAAACAACGCTAATAGGGGTTGTTCTTACCCCGACTTATTGAAGTGCAAACCCTCATACTACCGATGAAAGGAAGGAGTTGTTGAATTGATGTAATGGTTTGAAAGACTAGAGACAGTTTTCCGCATCAGTGGTTGTGCTGACGAGAACAAACTCAAGCTTGCCACCTGCACACTACTCGAGAGCGCCCTTACCTGGTGGAACTCTGTTGTCGATACCCTTGGACATGACACTTCTTATACTCTCACTTGGGCCAACCTTAAGGAGAGTATGACTGAGAAGTACTGTCCTAGAGGGGAAATGAAGAAGTTGGAAATCGAACTGTGGGATCTAAAATGCAAAAAGAATGATATCCTTTGGTACAACCAAAGATTTCGAGAGTTAAGCTTGATGTGTACAAGAATTCCCTCAGAGAAGCGACAAAATTGAGAAGTATGTGAGTGGACTCCCTGACAACATTCATGACAGTGTGCTAGCATCACGACCCACTACCGTTGAATGTGAAATGGAATTCGCGACTAAGCTGATCAACAAGCGAGCCCGCAATTTGTCTGGAAAACAAACGGATAACAAGAGAAATTCGGATGAAATTTCTCGTAGCCAACATTAGCAGCCTTCCAAAAGACAAGACGTTGGGAAAACCTATGATACTACTCCCACAACCCGCACCAAGAACTACTAAGCCTAAGTGTCCAAAGTGCAACTATCACCACGTTGTTGGAGGTCAATGCCAGGGATGCTACAAGTGCGGCCAACAAGGCCATTTTGCTCGTGAATGTCAAGCACATGCTGTTACCTCGGTTCGACCCAATAAGAACCCCGGAAACAGCAACAAGGGCAAGTCCAATGCTCGTGGAAGCGGAAGTGGGCAATAGTGAAACCGAAACCCCACAGGTGGAAGCAACAGTGGACCAAAGAGAACCGTAGTGTGTTACGAATGTGGAACCCCTGGACACGTGAGACCCGATTGCCCTAAGTTGTCCAACCAGAAGAAGGACAGCAAGAGAACTTCATAACAAGTGTATATGGTTGGCAATGCCCAAGCCAACCCATATTCCAACATCGTCACTGGTATGTTTTTACTAAACCAACGATATGCATCTGTCTTGTTTGACACCGGGGCAGACCGAAGCTTTATATCTACTGAATTTGGTAAAATATTGGAAGTCAATCAGTTTTAGACCCCTACTATATTGTAGAACTAGCCGATGGAAAAGTTGTGACAGTTGATACCATCATTCGAGGTTGTACCTTAAACCTTTCCAATCACCCGTTTAATATCGATCTGATTCTGGTAAGTCTTGGTAGCTTTGAAGTCATTAGTGGCATAGATTGGCTAGAAAAGTATACAGTTATCATATGCGATCAAAACCTGGTTCGTATACCTTTGGGAGATGAAACCTTGATTATACGAGGGGACGGTAACCCCGACATAATCAACAATAGACTTAGTGTCATCTCTTGCACCAAAGTCCAGAAATACTTGGTCAAATGATGCCTCATCTTCCTAACCTGTTTCTCCCTAAGTGACGAGGTAGGCAACCCTAAACCTAGAAGACATGTCCAACTCACAATGGGTGTATTTTGTAGGGTTGTGTTCGACATCCCTCGTAAAGAGATGTTGATTGCCCCATGCTTTTGGACAAACCTTTTTCCCTCTTCAGGTCTAATTAGTTCGACAATACCATCATCCACCAAACCTTGGAAGGAATGACTTCCTTTCCTTAGAAGTCAAAATTTGTGCAAATTTTGAACCATTAATAGTGGATGCATGACCCTTTTTGTAGCATCTCGCAAGATGCGCACTTCTTTATTCTTGGTATCTTCTTTTATTTCCACCATTTGAGGTACTTCTTTTATGTACCTCTTTCGCCCAGCCCCGCTGCGAATGAAGCAGATTCTTTGCAACTTCCTACCCAATCACCATCAACAATAATCTTAACCTCTCTGCTAGGTAGAAGTTTAGTGCTATCAACTAATGTTTGTACCCCACATGCTTGAGGTATATCAGCAAGTCTTTGGCGTATAGTAGTTGACACAGGAGGGGTTCTAGTTAATTTTTTTTTATTTACCTTCAACCCCCAATTTTCACCATCGGGTGTGGAGATATAACATATCTTTCACCAGTGAAAAGGATGCGAGAGTAGTGCATCCCCAGGTTTCCCAGCATATAAAGCATGCTGGCGTGTCCTCCTCATACCAGAAACCAATTGTAGTGGATTTGACCTCCTAACCAAATCCACAACACCAATGGTCCTCTCCCAGCTCATGGAAGGATGTAACCGCGACCCCCGTTGAGAAGCCCTCATCTGTCCATCTGTAGTAGCAGCAACATCCATTACTGCTCAATCTGATGTATAGTGTGATCCTGATAAAGATCTCTCTACGTCATCATATGTTCATCGGTAGTATCAGCAACATTCATTACTACTCAATCTGATGTATAGTGCGATCCTGATAAACATCTCTCTGCATCGTCATCTGTCCATCAGTAGTAGCAGCAGCATCCATTACTGCTCAATCTGATGTATAGTGCGATCCTGATAAAGAACTCTCTGCAGCGTCATATGTCCATCAGTAGTAGCAGCAACATCCATTACTGCTCAATCTGATGTATAGTGTGATCCTGATAAAGATCTCTCTGCATCGTCATTTGTCCATTAGTAGTAGCAGCAGCATCCATTACTGCTTAATTTGATGTATAGTGCGATCCTGATAAAGATCTCTTTGCATCATCATCTGTCCATCAGTAGTAGCAGAAGCATCCATTACTGCTCAAACTGATGTATAGTGCGATCCTGATAAATATCTTTCTGCATCGTCATCTATCCATCAGTAGTAGCAGCAGCATCCATTACTTCTCAATCTGATGTATAGTGCGATCCTGACAAAGATCTCTCTGCATCATCATCTATCCATCCATAGTAGCAGCAGCATCCAATACTTCTAAATCAGATGTATAGTGCGACCTGGATAAAGATCTCTTTGCATTTCTTTCTATCCATCCATAGTAGCAGCAGCATCCATTACTGCTCAGTTGGATGCATAGTGCGACTCGGATAAAGATCTCTTTGCATTGCTTTCTATCCATCCATAGTAGCAGCAGCATCCATTACTGCTCAACCGGATGTATAGTGCGACCCGGATGAAGATCTCTTTGCATTGCTTTCTATCCATCCATAGTAGCAGCAACATCCATTACTGCTCAGTCGGATGTATAGTGCGACCTGGATAAAGATCTCTTTGCATTGCTTTCAATCCATCCATAGTAGCAGCAACATCTATTACTGCTCAATCGGATGTATAGTGCGACCCGGATAAAGATCTCTTTGCATTGCTTTATATCCATCCATAGTAGAAGAAGCATCCATTACCGCTCAACCGGTTGTATAGTGCGACCCGGATAAATATCTCTTTGCATTGATTTCTATCCAACCATAGTAGCAGCAACATCCATTACTACTCAACCGGACGTATAAGGGTAACCCGGATGTAGATCACTTCACATTGATGTCACCATTCGTTTCTGAGAGTGTCCGAAATGAACCATATACTTAGAACATCTTTTCACTTAAAATATAACTACGTTTTTAGTAGCTTTGAGGACAAAGCTAAAATAACGGGGCGGTGTTGTAAAATCCAAGATTTTACCATGATTTAATGTAATAAAATTTTACCCAATAATCCTAGAACACTCCCACATATGTCATATTTCTATAAGATGTGTGTGAACTTGTCCATTATGTACTTATACTTTGACATTACATCCTTGTTGTAAATAACTACATAACTTAAACCATGTACTTAAAACTAGAAGAACAAGTAATAAAATGTATAACCATCATTTGAGTATACAACACATAACAAATTTGGAAAACATGCTATACAATGTATATGTAGCCGTGTATGTATGTATGCATACTATAAGCATACTCACACTTTCTTGGACTAGCCCAATATCATTTTCTCTTTGTGTTCTAGCACAACACAAGCCCACAACCAGCCTACCTTTCTCTTGGTTAGCCTTACACGGCACACATCCACTATGTGGAAGAAGAAGAGTTTCCTTGGCTTTGGAAAAGCCAACACTTGGCACAATGACTCTTACCACGGCAATCATACCATTTGCATTGCCCTTCTCTTTCTTTTTAAGCCGAAAACACACACACACTCTTTTCATTCTCTTATGCAAATCCAATCTCGTTTCTCTCATCTCCTTTCTCTCTCAAATCATACGGATACATCCAAGAATATACATTAACTTCACTAGATCTTTGTCGTCATCTTAACTACTAATCATTTAGTAGTATCTCTACCTTTGGAATCATTATAGCAAGCAGTAGCTGAATCCTTATGGGTCAAGGCTTGGTTTATAGTTAGGGTTTTCATCTTCATCAAGATTAGATCCCTAATCTCCTTTGTTCTCTAGATCTTCCTTGGTAACTTTAGCAAGAAAGGTATTACTCATTATGCTTTGCTCATTTTACTTGCATGCATTAACATCCACCTATAAACATATGTAACAAACTTGTTAAAAATCAAGATTTGATAAAACCATGGCCATCTAAGGTCACGATATATTTTAGAATACCATTAGTCATGGTTAAAAACTTTTGATAAAGAAACCTATGACGAGTATTCTATGATTAAACTTGATTAAAAATCATATAACTCATTTTATGTATTTAAATGTAGGCGTGAGTTACAAACCTCACTTTTGGGATTTTGGTTAATTAATAATCACAAATGTCATAAGTAAACTTGTGTAACTCAAAACCATGAAAAACCATGACCTCAAAGGTCACGACATAATTAAATGGACATCCATGATTTATGTACCAAGTTTTAAACAATGGAATATGTATTTTTACATGTATAATGGACTACTAAAAATCACTAAAACACTTTATGAGTATAAACATAGCCGTGGGCTATATATATCCTTGGAGGGATTTTAAATGTACATGCATGTCTATGTAAAACCTAGATCTAGTGTTAAGAACTTAACTTAACCAAATAAACATAAAACAAGCATAAAGATTTTATGGGAACATTTGTGGAAATACAATATAGCCGTGGGCTATATGTTGTTTTTCTTGGATTCATGATAACCTTGGAAACATGCAATAAACCTAGATAATTATGTTGGACTTTATAAATACTTATAAAACACAAAACTAGCTAAAAATCTCATCTTGGAAACACCAAGATTACATTATAGTTGTGGGCTATATATGTGTATACATGGACTTGTGATTTATTTTTAGGTTTGAACATAGTTTAGATCTTATTTTGGGACTCTTATTATTACATGCAACCTTAAAACAAGTCTTGACTTAACTTAATAAGCTATAACTTAATATAGCCGTGAGTTATAAGCTCATATTAGAGCTTATGACTTGCATGCAAACTTGTAATAAATCTAGATCTCATTTGATACACTAAATAAAACAAACTTTTAGTTTTATTCTTTTATTAAGGTTTATAACTATATTTGGATAAGCTAATAATAAGCTTATGAGAAAACCTAAACTATTACTTACATAATATGAAAGAGTAGTATTAATGGACTAATCAAGCCCATGCAAACATCAACCCAAGACTAAATGATCCCAATAAGCCCATTTAACAAATTTTAGTACCTTAATGGACTTAAGAATGTGTTTAGGCCCATTTAATTAATTATGGACTTAAAAATGTATTTAAGCCCAATAAATGTTTTAAAGGCCCATTTAACAAATTAGTGGACTTCAAATTTATTTAGGCCCACTAGATGGCCTATTAGATCTTTTAGCCCATTTAATGAACCCATTTAATGTTTTGAATTATTTAAATAAAAGTTTTTATAATTAAATATAACTTATAAAAACTTTTGGACTAAAATGACAATTTATGAAACTTAAGGACTAAAACCAGGACATTTGAAACTTGTTTTGATAAACCATTAAACACAAGGACTAAAAATGTAATTATCCGAAAGTCTAGGGTTTAATAAATACCATCCGTGGCATATTAAACCCTAGGGACTATTTTGGAAAGTTTCTAAAAGTTGTTTTGTCATTTCATAACCCTAAGGACCACTTTTGTAATAAGCCGAAACATAAAGAAGCCCTAGGGACTGTTTTTGTCATTTTATGAAAGTTATTAAACCTAGTTATAACTAGGAGGACTAAATCTGCCATAACCCGAAAAAATAACAAACCCTAGGTACTAAATATATAAAATCCGAAAGTTTTACTTTACTTAATATATGGAGGGATTAGTTTGCTATATTCCGAAACTTAAACTAGTCTAAACCCTAATTCTATTTTAAATTTAGTAAAATTTAAATAAACCCTACCATAAGGATTTAAATTATAATTCTTAAACTTGTAACTTATAAACTATTTTATAAATGTTAAATAATTTATGGGAATTTTAAAGTTAAATAAAATATTTATATTTTTACTTTACAAAAATAAAATATTTATATTTTGCTTTATGAAATAAATTGTATAAACAATATGGATATATATTATTAATACATGTATTCATATACTTTTAGGAAATAAAATTATATGAACGCTAACTAAATTGAATGCAAATACATATATTAATATTATAAGTGAAACATTTTATGTTTACTTAATATATGAAACTTAATTACAAGTTTAAATGGTTATTATTAATACATGTACTACGGACATAAACTAATATTAGAAGTGAATCATTTTATGTTTACTTAAGATATGAAACTTAATTACAAGTTTAATTGGTTATTATTAATACATGTATTACGGACGTAAACTAACATTATAAGTAAGACATTTTATGTCTACTTAAATATGAAACTTAAATACAAGTTTAAGTGGATATTGTTAATACTTGTATAAACAGTGTAGCATTAACAAACTGGATTAAAAATCTGTATAAGCAAACACATACATTTCTTGTATTATCTATTAAGACTGTACTATTTGATTAGGCATAGCTTGTGGCGTGAGCATTATTTGGGTATTCATATTATACAGCTTTTGCCAACTCCCAAGTGAGTTTACAGCCCCATATAAACTATTGATAAACTTTTCCTCTACGGGGGAGAAAACATGCAACTATTTTATTGGACATAACGGAATTGTATAAACTTGTCTATGATTTAGTATTATGGAAACCGTTAAATTATTATAATTGCCCGAATGTTATAAATAGATCTATTTGGAATTGACCATCCCTATCTGGGTGAGTCATGCTCACTGTGCCTTGGCCGGGACAACAGATGTATACCATGTTAGAACTGGGTTTGGGTGTCTTTTTTTAGGACACCAAGTTCTCATCTTTTGAGGACTATGGAAGGGTAAGCTTCAGTTTCGAGTAATAGAAAATGTAATCTACCTTTTTGTAAAAATGCTTTGTGCATTATTACTACTATGATTGATGTATGTCCAAACTAATTATTGTTAAACCTATAAATTCACCAACTTTATGTTGACCCTCTAAGCATGTTTTTCTCAGGAAAATGAAGTTAATACGTGGTGTGTGCATGGACTCAAGTTTCATAGTAATCAGCATTGTAGGACTCGTCAAGGGTTCTATTTGGGGAAAATAAACAATCTACTCTTATCATGTTGAAGACAATTTTTATAAATTTGTACGATAACCATGTAATATGTCTTGAATAATCTCTTATCTTATGCTCTATGAACTATGTGCTATCGATCCATCCTTGTGACATCTCCGTTAATAATTCTGCATATTTTGACCCGACTCGGGGTGTCACATTCTCCTTCTTTGATAATCAAGAAAATAGACCAAGGTTAACCCGTGATGATCTATTTCAGACGAATGACGTTGACATAGAAGAGATGGATCTAAAGTGGCAAGCAGCAATGGTGTCTGTTAGGTCAAACAGATTCTATAAGAAAACTAGTAGAGTCATGTTAGTTGATCTGATGAGACTGCTTTTATACATGGTCTCATCGTCCAAATAGGGCTTAAAATGCATTAAATATCATCAAATCCCATAAATATGCTTATATTTGTTGCTTCTGTGTTTTATGTACGGATATTGAGAAAATGACAAAAGATCACAAGAATCATGCAAAAACGAGCACGGGAAACAAAGCAGCACAATGAACCAAGCCCTAATGAAGAAATTCCCAAGAAAAACCCTTTAAGACTTGAAGAATTATGAAGAAGGGTCCTCCAATATGGAAGAATTGACACTTTATACCCTTGTATCCTCATAACTACAAGATTGGTCCCTAAAGTTTGTCAATATTGCAAAAAGGGCCCTTGACTTTGAAGAATTGGCAATTTTAGTCCCTCAACAAAACTAAAATTTCAATCTTAGTCCTTCTTAAAGTCAAACATACCAAGAAGAACTCTAAGTTACAAGAATTACAAAATTGGTCCTTTGAAAATCCCAAAATTACCAAAAGGACCCTTGACTTTGAAGACTTGGCAAAAATAGTCCCTCAGCAAACATGATTTGGTAATTTCAGTCCTCCAAAATGTCAATCATACAAGTTTAGACCATTATCCTTGAAGAAAATACCAAACCAGTCCTTCAAGAATCACAAAATGGCAAGAATTACCCCTGAAATCATTTTACAAAACTTTTTGGGGCAAAAGTGTGAAAATGGAAAAGTTGTTAAGAAGTATTTTGGCGTTGATGGAGTTATAAACTGAAATGACAAGAAAAGGGAAGAAGAGGGGTTATTCATGGCAGACACAATACTTACCTTAACCAACCCAATCATGCCACCTGCCCCACTCACTCACCATAGCCAATCACAACACCCCATTCTTCCATGTCACATTCCACTCACACCGGATTAACAAACTTAATTAATTAAGTTTGAAAATGGCGCTTAACACCTCATTTTAAATCCAAAACAGATTAAACCACCTGTTCTTCATGTTCTTGAGGAAATTAGGCATTCCTTAATTACTTATAATTAAGCCATTACCTTTTCGAGATTTATGATTAATGGTGTCTTAATCAAAACCCAACCTTAACTTTTACCACCTCACCGCCCCACATGCTACATGGGACCTCCCCTGCCACAAAAGTGAGGAAGACGCCAAAACAGTGCCAGCAATCCAACCATCCACAAAGCTGCTTACATTTTAAGCTCACTCTAAGCCATTGGATGCAGTTGTACCTTGCCAGCTTTACAAACAAACAAGGAAGAGTCACATGATCCTCAAGTTTTCAAAAGTTCACAAGGGCAATTCTGGGAGATCACAGCTTTAGGGTTCACGTTTTTTAGGGTTTGTAGTCACTCTTGTAGCCTATATAAAGGCATTTAGGCTTTACATTTCAACTGCTTTTGGTTTTTCCTTGTTCAACAACTTGTAAATCCCCTTTTCTGATTAATGAAAGTATGTTAAGTTTGTTGAAGAAAGACCAAGTGCCACTTAATTTTAAGCTTGTTTATGTTATTTGTTAACTGAAATTGAACCTCAAAACGTTTTTTAAACCTTGTGTAAGAAATTACACATTGGATCAAAATTTGATATTTTGCTAAGATTTATTGGTACATCTTGGAATTTTTGGGATATAAGCTGATCATACCATCCTAATTGTGATATTAAGGTGTTGTGAAGCTCATATCTTGGGGATAATCAAGAGTGGGTACAAGAAGTTGCATTAATCAAGTTTATTTTCCAACAAAGTCACCTTTCTGTTTTGATATTGTGCTTCTAACCTTGTTAAATCTTAGCAGGGTTGTTGTTGGAAGCTTGTGCTTGTTCTTGCTAGCACATAAGCTCTAACATTCATGGGTGTGGATGTACATCCATGAGGTTTGTCTTAAAACCTTGAAAATCTGATAAGTTTTAGATCTTTGGTGGATTTGTGCTCTACTTGTGTTCTTGTTGTTTTCTTGGCTTGAATATGCTTAATCTTGCATGTTAATGTTGTTGGTATGCTAGATTAATCATTTGGTAAACTAAATCACACTTATACTTGTTAAATTTTTGGATTGAAAAGTTAAAAGGGTGTTTGGGACTACCTGTTTGAGATCAAATCTTGTTATTGTGTGAAGGAAAGTTTGTGTTTGTGCTTTATATCTATTATATGCTTGGTTGAGAGTGTTTTGCTGCAAGTTTTGGAGTTTGAAACCTTGAATCACACAATCTGCTATAACTTGTTGATTTTAACTGTTTTTGACGTAAGATTTTGGTGAAATCTAGAATTTGTGCATGCTTAGGGTTAAAATTTGTTTAAACATCATTATTATAACATATGTGATAGATTTGGAGGTTTGAATCTGGCTTGTTGGTAAAATACATCAGCAAAGTGTAAAACTGCATGTGTTAGTGTTCATCAGTAACATTCATCAGCTTGAATCTTGCTTAAATCTTCGAATCATTGCATGAAACCTGTTTAGACTTGTTCATTTGAGTTTATAATAGCTTGTGTATGCATTTGGTTAAGTTTGGCTGGCTGAATATTGCTAAAAGCGCTTATTGAACCTAATCTGCTTACTTGTTCATGTCTGTATCATATCTGCTGCTTAATTGATTAAACTGTACTAATTGGGTGATTGTGTTTGTGATTTTTTTATTGTTATTGACTCCTCTTGATCCAATGATCAATTGGGTGCCTTTGTGAAATCTGAATCTCCAAAAAAGTCACTAAAGACAAAAAAGTCTACAAGTCAAGCAGTGGGAAAAGTTCCCACTGCTCAACACCCAGAACTAGCCCCTGCTAGTGTTAATTTGTCATCAGCTTATCAATAAGCTATTTTAGCTTATCCAGAAATGCAACGACTTATTTTTGTGATAGATCTTCATTATTTGACCCATTTGATTAGACTGGAGCTTATTGGACTTTGACTTTGACTTTTTGCTAGAAAACCAACTTATTTGATTTTTTCATAAGTGCTTATTTGCTTTTTACAGCTTATTGAGTCAGCTTATTTGAAAACTTTTTGTTGAAATAGCTTAATTAAGTCATTTAAAAGCTTTAGAAACATGAATCAGCTCTTGGGGTGGCCTAGAACTCAAAAACGACTATTTTGTCGTTTTCTGTAGATTGCTTATTGCATTTTCAGGCTTATTCCTTGGGCTTATTTCAAATTTCTTTTTATAGAAGTCTTATTTAGGACAAAAGAAGCTTGTGTGTCTAATTTGAGCTTATGGCATTAGCTTATAGCTTAATGGGCCAAAAAGCCCATTAAGAATAAGTTGTTTGGTATAAGCTTGCTTATTTCACATTTTCAGCTTTTGCGCCTTTGGAAAAAGTTGTTTAACATCAAATTTTGAGTCAAGTAGTGCTTTTTGGGCTTATTTGGGCCACTTTTTCATTTTGGGCTCAAATTTGGCCCAATAAGGATCTGTTTTGGGTTTAGCCCAATTTCTAGGCCTATTAAGGGTATTTAGGTAATTTCAACTTCATTTCTGTGTTACTTAGGTTAAATTAAGCTAGTTTACAACTTTTTCAGATTTTTTTAGGATTTTTGGATTTTTATTAATATTTTAATATTATTTTATTATTAAAAATTAAAAGTCTGATTTTCTAACTTGTTATATTTTTCCTAGATTCTAGACACTTCATTAGGAATTTTACAACTTTCCAAATATTTTAGGGTTTTTCAATTATTTTATAGAATTATTTTAAGTTTTATTAAGTTTTAATAGTTTTTAATTGTTTAAAAATAGTTTTTAGTGGTTTTAAAATTTTGAAAAATACTTTTTAGCTTAATTAGGTTATTTTAAAGGTTTACAAACTTTAAGATCTTGATTTGGACTTTTTTTAGTTAATATTGATTTTTAGGGCTTTAATTAGCATTAAAAAGTTAATATTTAATTAATTAAAAGGTTTAGGCAAGTTTGGATTTTTTGTAAACACTTAGAATATTTTAGTGGATTTTTAGTGATTTTTAGGAATTTTTAGAGTAAAATTTTAATTTTGGTGCTTTTTACGGTTTTACTTGTACACATTTTTCGTCTTAGTTTAATTCGACATCGTAACCGTCATTCTCTTCTTATCCCATTTCTATTTTTCCTTTCTCAAAAATATAGTCACATAATTAATCATCTCATTACACACACACCAAGCCTCCTTGAGAACGATCCCCACAAAGGGTCATAACTTGTGGTATTCCTAAATCACTCGTTAATACTTACCCTATTTTACCCTTGTTTTCCTAAACAAGTGGTAAAATTACAATTATCATTTTGGCGCCGCTGCCGTGGAGGCGTGTTGTGTTTTGATTTGGAATTATTTTTTTTATATACTAACCATAATAGTATTTGTATTAGTAGCACTCTACTAATACGTATTATCGGTTTTCGTTTTTTGTGTGAATACTATTACTATATTGTATACGTAGAACAATAAATTCACAAGTACTCCAAATACGTGAGAAATCACAACCTTGACTTGGGAGGTCATTACCCAATCATTGTATTCGAATCTCAAACCAAAGAAAACGGCAAAAATAGATAAATACTTTCGTGAAGCTCAATTTTGAAAAATACAAACTATAAGGTGGGTATAAGGCGGATATTATAAAATATATCCTAAGGAAAAGGATCTTAAGTGCTTCGCGCCGCCTCATTTCCCCGCTTGCTTGTGAGTATTTGATTTTGAGAGCTAATCGAGGGTTTTGCCGCCCAAAGTATTATTAAGTATCATATATACTTTCTTGGTTTTATTTGATTAAGCCCTCTTGAACGTTTTGGTGGTCCACCAACGTTCTAAAGTCATCGAAGGCGTTCACTTCACGTGATCGTTTTCATTCCTTGAGGCTTCTTTAATCAAGAGATTTGATTAAGGAGAAGATTTATAGATTTTTGTCTACTTAATACATTCACCAAAATCCAAAAAAAGTTAATACAATCAAAACCCACAAAAAATTGAAAAATACAAAACACTAAAAAGAATCTTCTTTACTCGTCCCCTCGTTGTACGTGATGTTTATGCTAACTTGTAATCAAGCAAGACGTGCACGTAAATGAAAGAACAAAACTCCCACTCCTAATCTTTCTAGTGAGGATTCTCCTATTGACGAACCCATTGTAAGAGAAGCACCAACCATGGCGAATCGAACTATGATGGAGTTACTTCAAGCACCCACCGAGGGTTATGGAGAGGCTATTGTGATTCCCGCTATCCTTGCGGAGAATTTTGAAGTGAAAACGGGTTTGTTGTCGATGATCCAAAACAACAAATTCCGTGGTGATGAAAAGGACAATCCACACAACCATATCCGCCAATTCAATCGTCTTACCGCCACTTGCAAGTTTAAGGATGTCTCTAATGACTCGATTAAGATGTGCTTTTTCCGTATTCCTTAGCGGGGCCCGCTAAAATGTGGTTGGAGAAAGAGCCACCCAATTCTATATTGACGTGGAAGGATCTCGTGTCTAAGTTTGTGAACCAATTTTTTCCACCCTCTAAGACTACACATTTGAAAAACGAGATTTCAAAATTTTCACAAGAGTTTAATGAAAGTTTTTCAACGGCTTGGAATAGGTTGAAGGAAATGTTACATGAATGTCCTCATCGCGGTTTTTCCGACTTGCATCAAATTGACATGTTTTACAATGGACTTAATGATCATGAAAGAGATTATCTTAATGCCGCCGCGGGTGGTAATTTTTTGTGTAAACGGTTGAGGAAGCTTTGGTGATAATTGAGAATAGATCTAAGGTGTATAGTCCTCGTAGCACGTCTAGTGTTCGTAAGGCTTCGTCTTCGGCTTCACCTTCTTTGTCTACTACCATCGATGCTTGCCAAATTGAGGCGAACTTGGAAAACAAGATTTTTGATAAGCTTAAAGGTCTTTTGATTGGTATTAAAGTTGGTGAACCAAGTGCTCCCGCTACGGCTAAAGGGGTTGAGGTTTCATGCATGTATTGTGGTGGAGGTCATGATTTCTCCGAGTGCATTACCAACGGTGGTAACACTTCGATTGCCTACGCGGCCACGGGAACTTACAACCAAAATGGTCAAGTTACCCACTCTAATCAATTGACTCCACCGGGTTTTGGTTCAAATCAAAATTCTAACAAGAACTATCGCAACAATCAAGTTAGTTTCAAAAACAATTACAACAAGGGAAACTATGGTAATCAAGGGGCTAATAATCAAGTTTCAAACAAAAATAAAAATGATTTTCTAAACAACAACAAAGGTTTGAAAACATTGAAAGATCTTCCAAATGAATTTGTTGAATACGCTAATGGGAATGATGCTAGGTTTGACAATATTCAAAGAGAAATCATTAGCCTAAGATCCGAGTTTAAGACCGACATGAAGAAAGAGTTGAAAAATGAGTTAGCTAATGAGCTTAAAATCCATACCAACAAGATGGAAGGGAATGTAACAAGGTTACAACAAAACCAACAAAAAATGAAACAAGGGCAACATGAGATTAAACAAGAAATGATTAAAGCCGAGAAGAGGCAATCTATGTTTGAAGATAAAATCTCATCTATGTTTGAGGAAAGTATGTGTAAACCGTCTTCGAGTAGTCTTCCTAGCAACACCGTATCAAACCCTAAGGGTGAGATGAAAGTGATTACCACACGTAGTGGTAAGACACTTAAGGAACCGACTCCTCAACCAATTGCTTCTATGGAGGAAGCAATTGAGGAAGAACCCGAGGTGGTGGTCCAAAAGGAGCATGTTCCAGTCCCACGAAGTATCGCTCATGCCACACCTACGGTTGACCCATTACCAACATTGGAACCCGAGATTCCAAAGGCTATGCCTATGCCTCAACCCACACCACCTTTGCCCTATCTATCGATACTTAGAAAGGAGAAACGTCAAGAGCGCGACAATTACCAATTTGAGCTTTTTATGAATATGTTTCGTGATTTGCACTTTAATGTGAGTTTCGCCGATGCTTTGGTCATGATGCCTCGATTTGCCGCTAACTTTAAGAGTATGTTGAACAACAAGGAGAAATTGCACCAATTGTCTAGTTGTTCATCGGTTTATCTTAATCGCATACCTCAAAAAGTCGGTGATCCCGGTAAATTTTTTATCCCTTGCGCAATCCAAGATATGGAAGAATTCTTTGCCTTGGCCGATCTTGGTGCTAGCATTAACTTGATGCCACTTGCAATCTTCAAGTCGCTCAATCTTTCTAATCTTACTCCTTCACTAATGTCTATCGTGTTGGCCGACCAATCCACGATTCCCGCATGTGGATTGGCGGAAGACGTTTTTGTGAAAGTGGGAAAGTTCTACTATCCCGTAGACTTTATCGTTGTCGATATTCCCACGGATCCTCAAGTTCCTCTCATTTTAGGTCGTTCGTTTTTAGATACGTCTATGGCTTTGATCGATGTTCATGCTAGAAAGATCACCTTACGTTTCAACGACGAGGAACTTGTTATAAACGCAACTCAAAACTCTCAAATTTCTCATGTTTATTCCGTTGCAACCATAAACCTCGTTGATATGATCGACGTGGTTTGCGAGGAATTTTCACAAGAAGTTCTAGGTTTTGGTGATGATGAAAATAGTGGCAATCCCACTATGTTAGATCCCAACCTTGATAATTCACACCAACCTTCACTCCATTTGAAGGTGGTGGTTTTACGTCGGAAGAATTAGATGTTCCACGTACTTGTAACGAAGACCTCGACAACGATGAGGACTTCTCGATTATCAAGGATTTTCTTAACGATTTCCCATTTCCTCCACCCGAGGAGGTTATGAGTATCGAGCCCAAATCTTCACTTGAGGAACCACCTATCCTCGAGTTGAAAGATTTACCTCCTCATCTCGAATATGTCTATTTGGAGGAGGGCGACAAGTTGCCGGTTATTATTGCGAAGCAACTTTCGAATGATGAAAAAACCGCACTTGTCGATGTTCTAAAGGATCACAAATGGGCAATTGCGTGGAAGTTATCCGACATTAAGGGGATCGATCCCAAATTTTGTACCCACAAAATCTTAATGGAGGAGGATTACAAGCCCGCAATCCAATGTCAAAGGAGGGTGAACCCCAAAATTCACGACGTCATTAAAAAGGAAGTCCTTAAACTCCTTGACGCGGGAATGATTTAACCTATTTCCGATAGCCCTTGGGTGAGTCCTATTCATTGTGTCCCTAAAAAGGGAGGAATGACCGTTGTGCCAAACGATGCCAACGAGTTAATTCCCACTAGACTCGTGAGCGGATGGAGAGTGTGCATTGACTATCGTAAGTTGAGTGAAGCCACTTGAAAAGACCATTTTCCCTTGCCCTTCATGGACCAAATGTTGGAGCGTCTTGCGGGAAACGATTTCTATTGCTTTTTAGATGGTTTTTCCGGTTACTTCCAAATCCCCATCGATCCTTGTGATCAAGAAAAAACTACGTTTACATGTCCATATGGAACGTTTGCCTATCGTAGAATGCCATTCGTACTTTGTAATGCACCGGGAACCTTTCAAAGGTGCATGATGGCTATTTTTCATGACATGATCGAGAAGACGATGGAAGTCTTCATGGATGACTTTTCCGTGTTTGGTAATTCATTCACTTCGTGTTTGTCGAATCTTGAGAGAATGTTGAAACGTTGTGAGGAAACCAACCTTGTGCTCAATTGGGAAAAATGTCATTTTATGGTTAAGAGTAGAATCGTCTTAGGGCACAAGGTCTCGAAAGCAGGGATTGAGGTAGATCAAGCTAAGGTAGACGTCATCGCCAATTTACCTCATCCCAAAACCGTTAAGGGAGTTAGGAGTTTCCTAGGCTACGCGGGATTTTATCGTCGATTCATCAAGGATTTTTCAAAGATCTCTCGACCCATTACACATCTTCTTGAAAAAGAGGCACGTTTTGTCTTTGACGAAGATTGTGTACGAGCCTTTGAAATCCTTAAGAGGAAACTTACCGAAGCACCCATTCTTGTTGCTCCCAATTGGAACCTTCCCTTTGAGCTCATGTGTGATGCTAGTGATAACGCTATTGGGGCCGTATTGGGGCAACGTCATGAAAAGCACTTCTTGCCTATTCACTATGCTAGCAAGACGATGACCGAGGCTCAACTTAAATACACTACAACGGAGAAGGAGTTCATTTCCGTGGTGTATGCATTTGAGAAATTTCGACCTTATCTCGTCTTGACGAAATGCATAGTGTATACGAATCATTCGGCTATCAAGTATCTTATGGCTAAGCAAGATTCTAAGCCGAGATTACTTCGTTGGATTATCCTCCTTCAAGAATTTGATCACAAAATTGTTGACAAAAAAGGAGCCGAGAATCTAGCGGCCGATCATCTTTCTCGTTTGGAAGATCCTCACCAAAGTGTTTACGAGCCCAAGGAAATCACCGAAACATTTCCGCTCGAGACACTTGGTGTAGTGAATTCTAAGCTTGATTCTTCCACCCCATGGTTTGCGGACTTTTCAAATTACCATGCGGGTAACTTCATCATCAAGGGTATGACGACTCAAGAAAAACGAAAATTCTTTCGTGACGTCAAGTTCTACTTTTGGAACGACCCTTACTTGTTTCGAACTTGTGCGGATCAAATCATCCGACGTTGTGTATTTGGCACCGAAGCTTCTAATATCCTTAGAGCTTGTCATGAGGGACCCGCGGGTGGTCACCACGGTGCTAATCTCACTGCTAAGAAGGTGTTTGATGCCGGCTTCTTTTGGCCTACTATTTACCGAGATGCACAAGATCTTGTGAAGTCGTGTGACTCATGCCAACGACAAGGAAAAGCCTCACAAAAAGATGAAATGCCACAAAATATCATCCAAGTTTGTGAGATCTTTGACGTTTGGGGTATAGACTTTATGGGGCCGTTCCCATCATCTCGTGGTAATAAGTACATCCTCATTGCGGTTGACTACCTATCTAAGTGGGTGGAAGCTAAGGCTTTGCCCACCAATGATGCTCGTGTGGTAGTCAAGTTTTTGAAGAAATTATTTTCTCGGTTTGGAACCCCTCGTGCGATCATAAGCGATCGTGGAACCTATTTTTGTAACGACCAATTCGAAAGGGTCCTAAGGAAATATGGGGTTACACATCGGCTTTCTACGGCTTATCACCCACAAACGAGTGGGCAAGTCGAAGTTTCAAACTGAGCATTGAAGAGGATCTTGGAGAGATCCGTTGGGGAAAACCGACAATCTTGATCGGATAAGTTGGATGATGCTTTATGGGCCTTTAGGACCGCTCATAAGACGCCCATTGGGTGCACTCCCTATAAGCTTGTGTATGGGAAAAATAGTCATTTGCCAATCGAATTGGAACACAAGGCTTATTGGGCCCTAAAGCATTGTAATGATGATATGGAGACCGCGGGAAAACACCGGAAAATTCAATTAAATGAATTGGATGAATTAAGGGATATTGGTTATGAAAATTCATTGATTTATAAAGAAAAAACTAAAAAGTTGCATGATTCTAAAATTAAAAACCGGGTTTTTAACATTGGGGATCAAGTTTTGCTTTTTAATTCTCGTTTGAAAATCTTTTCCGGTAAGTTGAAATCCCGTTGGTCCGGTCCATTCACCGTGACTCAAGTATTTCCATATGGGACCATCGAGCTAGCTCGAAATGATGGCCCCAATTTCAAGGTGAATGGACATAGGTTGAAGCACTACTTTGGCGGGGAAGTTCCATCCTTGAACTACCTCGACCAAATCACCTTCCCTAATGATAATTAGTATTGAGGGGATAGAGTCGAGCTCATGACTCGGTAATCAAAAACGAGGTGCCTCGTGGGGGAGTCCCATGCTTATCCTATGTACATATTATCGCTTTCTAATGTAGTAACGTGTGGGGATTTGTGCCCTTCCAACCTTTGTTCCGTGGTTGTTTGTGAATTGTGGACTTTAGATGATCATGATCTTCACGATTGGAGCCTCTCGTGTTCGTTTTATGGGAGCACTCGATCGTTTGCTTTGAAGTCTTTCTCAATATCCATGATATATCCTTTGATGTTCTAACCTTAGGTTTATAGCACACTTCATAAACGACTTTAAAGTTAACGGTTACACCCTTTCCATGCTAGATTAGGCATTCGACTACGTCTCTAGTATGGGGGTGTTTGCACCCCTAGACTCGAAACATTGAGGACAATGTTTAACTTTAGTATGGGGGGTGAATAGATACTTGCCTTGCCAAACCTTCACGCTTTTCAAAGTTTATCTTTTTGTTTGTCGTTTTGTTGCAAAATAAGGCTAAAAATGGCTAAATTTTAAAATTTTCTCATGTTTTATAAGTGTTTGAAGACACGAATATAGATTTTCCGATGGCGAGAATAAGACTAATTTTTGACCCGACCGTGCGTGTTGAGCACTTAGCTTTGATTCCTTAACTTCACATTAGGCTAAGTCTCTTAAATGAGGACGAGAAATGATAGGGTTAATTATAAGTTACTATGCTAAACGTAGAGTACTCGTATTCTTTCAAAAACTCATTGTTCTCGTTGTTTGCTTATTCTCCCTTCGTATGTAAATATTTATTGCTTAATAAATATTGACTTAGCGGTTTAGTTGGGATTGTTGGGTTTCTAGTCTTTTCTAGTAGCTTCCGTGTAATTAAATTGGGAAGACATTAAGGTATCACCAGCGTCACGGTTTTGAAGTATTAACAACCCGAATAATCGAAAGCTTCACCCAATAATAAGATTTCAAGTGCTCACCTAAATCAAGCAAACAATTTGAAGCCCCACAAGGCCGAAAAATCTATGCAAAATTGAAAGTGAATCAAGCCTTAATCTTTGAAGCTTTAAAGATCCAAAATTCGCCTTAGCGTGAGGAAATACGTCTTTGGCTAATAAAACTACCGATGACGTGGATAATAAAAGGCAAGGAAAGACCGAAGTCATAATAAAAGCTTCATGGCGAAGTTGAATAAAAGATGGAGGTAAACGAATGATAGTAAGGCCCTTCCGTTAGGGGGCATATAAAAGTCTTGGTAATAAGTCTCATGTTCAAAACCGTTATAAAACCGCGTTTATCGATTCTTCTTGTCAACTTAATTTTTTTACATCGTTGTCTATTAGGTGGGGTTATTGATTTGATGGTCTTGGTTACACCGTTAGGACTCTATTTTTAGACCTAAATCTCTATTATCGCATAAGTCAAACAATGTATCCTCGTGAAACATTCAAGACAAAATAAAATATAAGAGATACAACTTAGGAAATTGGGAGGATAAGTACGTGGTTAGGGCATATGAGTAGTGTTAGCTTTACTAACTTATAATGACAATGATCTCGTTGCACGCTTGGCATGGAATTGGGATGAAAATCGAGGACGATGAAATTATTTCTAACGAAGCATTCACGTGTTCTTATTCTATGAACCTAAACGTCCCATTTTGTGATGAAAATCATACATTATGTCAAAAACGCAAATAGTAGTAGTATAGCTAGTTTATCATTCAATAAAGTGAATAAAAATGGATTTTGGAGGTGCTACGATACCTTATTCTAGCATTGCGTGAGGGCACGGCAATGGTTTAGTATGGGGGAATGATGAGACTACTTTTATACATGGTCTCGTCGTCCAAATAGGGCTTAAAATGCATTAAATATCATCAAAATCCCATAAATATGCTTGTATTTGTTGCTTCTGTGTTTTAGGTACGGATATTGAGAAAATGACAAAAGATCACAAGAATCATGCAAAAACGAACACGGGAAACAAAGCCGCACAATGAACCAAGCCCTAATGAAGAAATTCCCAAGAAAAACCCTTGAAGACATGAAGAATTATGAAGAAGGGTCCTTCAATATCGAAGAATTGACACTTTATACCCTTGTATCCTCATAATTACAAGATTGGTCCCTAAAGTTTGTCAATATTGCAAAAAGGGCCCTTAACTTTGAAGAATTGGCAATTTTAGTCCCTCAACAAAACTAAAATGTCAATATTAGTCCTTCTCAAAGTCAAACATACCAAGAAGAACTCCAAGTTACATGAATTACAAAATTGGTCCTTTGAAAATCCCAAAATTACCAAAAGGACCCTTGAGTTTGAAGACTTGGCAAAAATGGTCCCTCATCAAACATGATTTGGCAATTTCAGCCCTCCAAAATGTCAATCATAAAAGTTTAGACCATTATCCTTGAATAAAATACCAAACCAGTCCTTCAAGAATCACAAAATTGCAAGAATTACCCCTGAAATCATTTTACAAAACTTTTTGGGGCAAAAGTGTGAAAATGGAAAAGTTGTTAAGAAGGATTTTGGGGTTGATGGAGTTATAAACTGAAATGACAAGAAAAGGGAAGAAGAGGGGTTATTCATGGCAGACACAATACTTACCTTAACCAACCCAGTCATGCCACGTGCCCCACTCACTCACCATAGCCAATCACAACACCCCATTCTTCCATGTCACATTCCACTCACACAGGATTAACAAACTTAATTAATTAAGTTTGAAAATGGCGCTTAACACCTCGTTTTAAATCCAAAACAGATTAAACCACCTGTTCTTCATGTTTTTGAGGAAATTAGGCATTCCTTAATTACTTATAATTAAGCCATTACCTTTTCCAGATTTATGATTAATGGTGTCTTAATCAAAACCCAACCTTAACTTTTACCACCTCACCACCCCACATGCTACATGGGACCTCCCCTGCCACAAAAATGAGGAAGACGCCAAAACAGTGCCACCAATCCAACCATCCACAAAGATGCTTACATTTTAAGCTCACTCTAAGCCATTGGATGCAATTGTACCTTGCAAGCTCCACAAACAAACAAGGAAGAGTCATATGATCCTCAAGTTTTCAAAAGTTCAAAAGGGCAATTCTGGGAGATCACAGCTTTAGGGTTCATGTTTTTTAGGGTTTGTAGTCACTCTTGTAGCCTATATAAAGGCATTTAGGCTTTACATTCAACTGCTTTGGGTTTTTCCTTGTTCAACAACTTGTAAATCCCCTTTTCTGATTAATGAAAGTGTGTTAAGTTTGTTGAAGAAAGACCAAGTGCCACTTAATTTTGAAGCTTGTTTATGTTATTTGTTAACTGAAATTGAACCTCAAAACGTTTTTTAAACATTGTGTAAGAAATTACACATTGTATCAAAATTTGATATTTTGCTAAGTTTTCTTGGTACATCTTGGAATTTTTGGGATATAAGTTGATCATAGCATCCTAATTGTGATATTAAGGTTTTGTGAAGCTCATATCTTGGGGATAATCAAGAATGGGTACAAGAAGTTGCATTGATCAAGTTTATTTTCCAACAAAGTCACCTTTCTGTTTTGATATTCTGCTTCTAACCTTGTTAAATCTTAGTAGGGTTGGTGCTGTAAGCTTGTGCTTGTTCTTGCTAGCACATAAGCTCTAACATTCGTGGGTGTCGATGTACATCCATGAGGTTGTCTTAAAACCTTCAAAATCTGATAAGTTTTGGATCTTTGGTAGATTTGTGCTCTACTTGTGTTCTTGTTGTTTTCTTGGCTTGAATCTACTTAATCTTGCATGTTAATGTTGTTGGTATGCTAGATTAATCATTTGGTAAACTAAATCACACTTATACTTGTTAAATTTTTGGATTGAAAAGTTAAAAGGGTGTTTGGGACTACCTGTTTGAGATCAAATCTTGTTATTGTGTGAAGCAAAGTTTGTGTTTGTGCTTTATATTTGATATATGCTTGGTTGAGAGTGTTTTGCTGCAAGTTTTGGAGTTTGAAACCTTGAATCACACAATCTGCTATAACTTGTTGATTTTAACTGTTTTTGACGTAAGATTTTGGTGAAATCTAGAATTTGTGCATGCTTAGGGTTAAGAGTTGTTTAAACATCATTATTATAACATATGTGATAGATTTGGAGGTTTGAATCTGGCTTGTTGGTCAAATACATCAGCAAAGTGTAATACTGCATGTGTTAGTGTTCATCAGTAACATTCATCAGCTTGAATCTTGCTTAAATCTTTGAATCATTGCATGAAACCTGTTTAGACTTGTTCATTTGAGTTTATAATAGCTTGTGTATGCATTTGGTTAAGTTTGGTTGGCTGAATATTTCTAAAAGCGCTTATTGAACCTAATATGCTTACTTGTTCATGTTTGTATCATATCTGGTGCTTATTTGATTAAACTGTACTAATTGCGTGATTGTGCTTGTGATTTTTTGATTGTTATTGACTCCTCTTGATCCAATGATCAGTTGGGTGCCTTTGTGAAATCTGAATCTCCAAAAAAGTCACTAAAGACAAAAAAGTCTACAAGTCAAGCAGTGGGAAAAGTTCCCACTGCTCAACACCCAAAACTAGCCCCTGCTAGTGTTAATTTTTCATCAGCTTATCAATAAGCTATTTTAGCTTATCCAGACCTGCAACAACTTATTTTTTGTGATAGATCTTCATTATTTGACCCATTTGATTAGACAGGAGCTTATTGGACTTTGACTTTGACTTTTTGCTAGAACTTATTTGACTTTTTCATAAGTGCTTATTTGCTTTTTCCAGCTTATTGAATCAGCTTATTTGAAATTTTTTTTGTTGAAATAGCTTAATTAGGTCATTTAAAAGCTTTAGAAACTTGAATTAGCTCTTGGGGTGGCCTAGAACTCAAAAACGACTATTTTGTCGTTTTCTGTAGATTGCTTATTGCATTTTCAGGCTTATTCCTTGGTCTTATTTCAAATTTCTTTTTACAGAAGTCTTATTTAGAACAAAATAAGCTTGTGTGTCTAATTTGAGCTTATGGCATTAGCTTATAGCTTAATGGGCCAAAAAGCCCATTAAGAATAAGTTGTTTGGTATAAGCTTGCTTATTTCACATTTTCAGCTTTTGGGCCTTTGGAAAAGGTTGTTTAAAATCAAATTTTGAGTCAAGTAGTGCTTTTTGGGCTTATTTGGGCCACTTTTTCATTTTGGGCTCAAATTTGGCCCAATAAGGATCTGTTTTGGGTTTAGCCCATTTTCTAGGCCCATTAAGGGTATTTAGGTAATTTCAACTTCATTTCTGTGTTATTTAGGTTAAATTAAGCTAGTTTGCATCTTTTTAGAATTTTTTTAGGATTTTTGGATTTTTATTAATATTTTAATATTATTTTATTATTAAAAATTAAAAGTCTGATTTTCTAACTTTTATATTTTTCCTAGATTCTAGACACTTCATTAGGAATTTTACAACTTTCCAAATATTTATAGGGTTTTTCAGTTATTTTATAGAATTATTTTAAGTTTTATTAAGTTTTAATAGTTTTTAATTGTTTAAAAATAGTTTTTACTGGTTTTAAAATTTTGAAAAATACTTTTTAGCTTAATTAGGTTATTTTAAAGGTTTAAAAACTTTAAGATCTTGATTTGGACTTTTTATTAGTTAATATTGATTTTTAGGACTTTAATTAGCATTAAAAAGTTAATATATAATTAACTAAAAGGTTTAGGCAAGTTTAGATTTTTTGTAAACCCTTAGAATATTTTAGTGGACTTTTAGTGATTTTTAGGAATTTTTAGAGTAAAATTTTAATTTTGGTGCTTTTTACGGTTTTACGTGTACACCTTTTTCGTCTTAGTTTAATTCGACATCGTAACCGTCATTCTCTTCTTATCCCATTTCTAATTTTCCTTTCTCAAAAATATAATCACATAATTAATCATCTCATTACACACACACCAAGCCTCCTTGAGGACGATCCCCACAAAGGGTCATAACTTGTGGTTTTCCTAAATCACTCGTTAATACTTACCCTATTTTACCCTTGTTTTCCTAAACAAGTGGTAAACTTAAAACTATCATGATCTAAGAGAGCCTCTAGGATATGACAAATCGAAGGTGGAATGCTACAACTGTGGACAGAATGCACACTTTGCTAGGGAATGCAAACAAGAGAAAGTTGTTAGTAGTAATCAAAGATCCAATAGCAAAGCTGCAAGCAAGAGCAACACCATTGAAAGTCTTCCGAAAGTTTCTAACAGAATTCCCTGGAGTATAAAAGATTCCAAGGCCATGATCTCTGTAGATGGCATAGTCAACTGGGCTTTAGCACAAGAAGATGAAGAACATGGTCTAATGGCTCTCTCTCTCTCAAGGAGATAGTGAGGTACATCCCTATTCTAAAGATTGTGTGCTTAAATTTATTAGTCTTAAAGTAGACTTAGAGTAAGAGTATCAAAAGGTTAACACATGTATTATAGAAGTAAATGCTTATATACAAGGTGTTAATAAGTTATAAGCAAACATAGTTTTGTATCAAAAAGCTCAGCAAAACTATGAAGAGAAAATTAGAATTATGTCTCTTTAGTTAAAAGAGAAAGAAACAGCAATCCAAGCCTTTGAAAGACAACTTTTAAAAGTTTCAACAGAAAATGAGGTTTTGAAAACTGATTTATCTAATGAAAAAGAAATAACTTAAAATTGGCAAAATTCCTCAAAGGGTATTGGAAAAATGTTAAATTCTCAGATGGGTCATTATGCAAAACTGGTTTGAGGTATATGGATGAACAACCTGGGAAAATACTACCTGGTAAAGATCTGCAAAGGAGATTTTTTATAGTTCTAATAATGATAATGAGAATGATAGATACGCTAAGGGATTGAAGGCTATTCCCCCACCATTATCAAGAATATACATGCCCTCTAATAATTTTGTAGAGTTAGATGAGTCTAAAGCTGTGTATGGCAAACAGACCAAAGTCTTAAATGACTTAGACTCAGATTCTAGCAACTATACTTCATGCACCTCACACTCTAGTTTACTTACCCAGCCAGAACCTGTTGTGACCAAAAAGGTCATCTATCTACCTTTAATGAGTATTTTTGTTCCTGAAGGTTATGTGTCACCACCTACTTCTGCTTCTAAGCATGTAAAATCTCTTCGGAAGACAATGGATAAAGACCCAAAACATCATGGTAGTATTAATAGGGGTGGTCTAGTTTTGTAAACACTAGGACTGATTTACCTTTTGGATCGGTCATGAAAAGAAGTTGATGTTTTGTGTGTGGTATCTTAAGTCATTTTATTAAGGATTGTACTCTTCATAAGGACAGAATTGCTAGACAACAAGCAGATAAAAGGTTGATACGGGAAGTAATAAAAAGGTGTAAAATTCATGATTTTACCATGATTTAATGTAATAAAGTTTCACCTAATAATCCTAGAACACTCTCTCATGTGTTATATTTCTATAAGATGTGTGTGAACTTGTCCATTATGTACTTATACTTCTACAATCATTTTTCTATTCTAATAAGTTACATAACTTAAATCATGTACTTAAAACTAGGAGAACATGTAACAAAATGTATAATCAATATTTGAGTACACAACACTTAACTAAAATTGGAAAATATGCTACATCATGTATATGTAGTCGTGTATGTATGTATGCATACTATAAGCATGCTTAATCTTTCTTGGACTAGCCCAAGATCATGTACCCCTTGTGTACTAGCCCAACATAAAACCACAACAAGCCCAACCTTCCCTTTGGTTAGCCTTACATGGCACACACATGCATATGTGGAAGAAGAAGGGTTGCCTAGGAAATGAAGAGTGTGACACTTGGCATGTGTTCTCTTACCAAGGCAATCATACCTTTTGCCTTGGCTTTCTCTTTCTTCTTTAAGCCGAAAAACGCACACACATTCTTCATTCTCTCATGCAATCCAATCTCACTTCTCTCTTCACCTTTCTCTCTCAAATCATTCGGCTATAAGCCACAAACATCCAAGATTTATACAATAAATCCACTAGATCATTGTCTCATCTTAACTACTAATCATTTAGTAGCATCATCACCTTTGGAATCATTATAACAAGCCCTAGCCGAAACCTTAAGGTTCACGGCTTGGTTTATAATTAGGGTTTTCTTCATCATCTAGATTAGATCTCTAATCTTCTTTGTCATCTAGATCTTCCTTGGTAACATTTGGCAAGAAAGGTATTACTCCTTATGCTCCTTCATTTTTACTTTCATGCATCAACATTCACCTATAAACACATGTAACAAACTTTGTTAAAAATAAAGATTGGATAAAACCATGACCATCTAGGTCATGGCATGTTTATGAATACCATTAGTCATGGTTAAAAACTTTTTAATAAAGAAACCTATGACTAGTATTCTATGTATAAACTTGAATAAAAATCATAAGAATCATTTTATGAATTTAAATGAAGCCGTGGGTTACAAATCTCACTCTTTGGGGTTTTGGTTAACTAATAATCATAAATCTCATAAGTGAACTTGTGTAACTCAAAACCATGAAAAACCATGACCTTAAAGGTCACGTCATAATTAAATGGTGTATCTATGATTTATGTACTAAGTTTTAAATGATTGAATATGTATTATTACATGTAAAATAGACTACTAAAAATCACTAAAACAATTTATGTGTACAAATATAGCCGTGGATTATATATGACCTTGAATGGATTGTAAATGTACATGCATGTTTATATAAAATATAGATCTAGTGTTAAGAGTTTAACTTAACATGATAAACATAAAACTAGCTTAAAGATCTTATGGGTACATTTGGGGAAAAACAATATAGCCGTGGGCTATATGTTGTTTTCTTGGATTTGTGGTAACCTTGGAAACATGCAAGAAGCCTAGATAATTATGTTGTATTTTTATGAGTATTTACAAGACATAAAACTAGCTAAAAATCTCATCTTGGAAACATCAAGATTAAAATTATAGATGTGGTCTATATGTATGTATACATGGACTTATGATTTGGTTTCTTGGTTTGTACATAGCTAGATCTTATTTTGGGGACACTTATAAGTACATGCAACCATAAAACAAGTTTTGACTTATCTTAATAAGCTATAATTAAATATAGTCTTGGGTTATAAGCTCAGATTAGAGCTTATGACTTGCATGCAACCTTGTAACACATCTAGATCTCATTTGGTACATCAAATAAAATAAACTATGAGTTTTATTCTTTTATTAAGGTTTATAAGTAAATATGGATAAGCTAATAATAAGCTCATAAGAAAAGCCTAGATTATTACTTACATAAAATGAAAAAGTAGTATTGATGGACTAATCAAGCCCATGCAACATTAGCCCAAGACTTAATGGACCCAATAAGCCTATTTAACAAATCTTAGTATATTAATAGACTTAAGAATATGCTTAGGCCCATTTAGTTAATTAATGGACTTAAAAATTTATTTAAGCCCAATAAATGTTTTAAAGGCCCATTTAGCAAATTAGTGGACTTAAAATGTATTTAGGCCCACTAGATGGCCCATTAGATATTTTAGCCCATTTAATGACCCATTTAATGTTTTGGATATTTAAATAAAAGTTTTTATGATAAAATATAACTTAAAAAAACTTTTGGACTAAAATGACAATTTATGAAACTTAAGTACTAAAACCGTGACATATGAAACTTGTTTTGATAGATTATTAAACACAAGGACTAGAAATGTAATTATCCGAAATTCTAGGGTTTAATAAATACCATCCGTGGCATATTAAACCCTAGGGACCATTTTGTAAAGTTTCCAAAAGTTTTTTTGTCATTTCATAACCCTAAGGACCATTTTTGTAAAAATCCGAAACTTGAAGAAGCCCTAGGGACTGTTTTTGTCATTTTATGAAAGTTATAAAACCTAAATATAACTAGGAGGACTAAAAATGCCATAACCCGAAAGTTTAACAAGCCCTTGGTACTAAATGTGTAAAATCTGAAAGTTTACTTTGTTTAAAATATGGAAGGACTCGTTTTACAATAATCCGAAACTTAAACTAGCCTTAACCCTAATTCTATTTTAAATTTAGTAAAACTTAATTAAACCCTAAACCATAAGGATTAATGTATAAATTCTTAAACTTGTAATTGATAAATTATTTTATAAATGTTATATAATTTATGGGAACTTTGAAGTTAAATAAAATATTATATTTTTACTTTTCAAAAATAAAATATTATTATTTTGCTTTATAAAATGAATTTTATAAACAATATGGATATGTATTATTAATACATATACTCATATACTTTTAGGAAATAAAATTATATGAACGTTAACTAAATTGAATGCTAATACGTAAGCAAATATTATAAGTGAAACATTTTATGTTT
Organism: Glebionis coronaria; assembly: GCA_025667525.1. NCBI lineage: Eukaryota > Viridiplantae > Streptophyta > Magnoliopsida > Asterales > Asteraceae > Glebionis > Glebionis coronaria. Next base: position 397,605,796 of record CM046878.1, read on the forward strand.
ACTTAAATATGGAACTTAATTGTCAGTTTAAATGGTTATTACTAATACATGTACTACGAACGTAAACTAATATTTTAAGTAAAACCTTTTTATGGTTACTTGAATATGAAACTTAATTGTTAGTTTAAATGGATGTTACTAATACATGAACTACGAACGTAGACTAATATTATAAGTAAGACATTTTATGTTTACTTAAATATGAAACTTATATACAAGTTTAAATGGATATTGTTAAATACTTGTACTACGGTTATTTAGATAAATACTGTAGCATTATTAAACTAACTAAAAATCTGTATAAGCATACACATATGTTCTTTGTACTATCTATTAAGACTGTACTATTTGATTAGGCATCACTTTTGGCGTGAGCATTATTTGGATATTTGTGTTATACCACTATTGCCAACTCCCATGTGAGTTTACAGCCCCATATAAACTATTGTTAAACTTTTCCTCTACGGGGAAGAACACATGCAACTATTTTAATGGACATAACGGAATTGTATAAACTTGACTATAATTGACTATTATAGAAACTGTTAAATTGTTGTAAATCGCCCGAATGTTATAAATAGATCTATTAGGGATTGACCATCCCCATCCGGGTGAGTCATGCTTACTGTGCCTTGGCCGGGACAACAGATGTATACCATGTTTGAACTGGGTTTGGGTGTCTTTTTGTAAGACGCTACGTCCTCATCTGTTGAGGACCCATGGAAGGTTAAGCTTCAGTTTCGAGTAATAGGAAATGTAATCTAACTTTTAGTAAAAATGCTTTGTGCATTGTTACTTCTATGATTGTTGTATGTCCAAACTAATTATTGTTAAACCTGTAAATTCACCAACTTTATGTTGACCCTCTAAGCATGTTTTTCTCAGGAAAATGAAGTTAGTACGTGATATGTGCATGGACTCAAGCATCACTGTAATCTGCATCGTAGGACTCGTCAGCGGTTTTGTTTGGGAAACATAAACAATCTACTTTTATATGTTGAAGACAATTTTATAAATTTGTATAACAATTATGTTGGAAATACGTTTTTACGTATTTAGGAAGATTCGGTCACTCCGACAATATATTAAGTAGTAGCTCGTAGTCTAGATATCTTTTAATATATCAAACAAGGAAAAGCCCGGTCCATGCTTGTATGGCCAGCCCAAGCCCATCTTATGGGCTTGGTATATAAACCCTCTCCTTATATGGAGAGGGTGTGGTTTTCTCATACAATACACATAGTAAAGTGTGTTTTCTTATTTTTTTTCTCTCTCAAGTGTGTATGTGAAATCATCTATCTTTCTATCTCTTTCTCTCTTTAAAACATAAGCAAGATTTACATATCCTACAAATGGTATCAAGAGCCATGGGATGATTATTTGATTTTTGTGTTGGTGTTCTTGATTCTCTCGCCCATTTTGATCCAAAATCACACGAACCAAATTTTTTTTTTTGTGTTTTTATGATTTAATCTTGATATACTTCATGTAGTTACTTGTTATAGTGATTTGGTATTGGTATTTTGGTTAAAACACAAAAATTTTGGGTGTTTGATTCGTTTCTAGGCTAAAAATTCCGAATTTGTTGTGTACTATCCGAGAAAAGTGGTACTTTTGTCTCCATCGCAAAGTTGGTATCCATCACAAAGTAAGCACGGTTCTACATTGCGATCGCAAAAACCCTAGGGTTTCTACATTGCGATCGAAGATTATTCCGATACCCCGTATTCTGATCGAGTATTGCGATCGTTCATTGCGATCGTGGATTGCGACGGTATTAAGGCAATATTGCGACGTTACTCTGTCCAAATTTCGTCAATATTGCGATAGGTATTGCGATCAAGCATTGCGACAGGTATTGCGATCAAGCATTGTGATGTAGAGTTTTTACCCCTTTAGGAAAAGGAAGGCAAAATAGTGGTAAGCGTTAAGCACGACGATTTGGGAAAACCGTGTACTAATGACCCTAAAACGGGGATCGTTCTCAAGGAGGCTAGTGTGTTATGTGTGTAATGATTTGGATTAGATTTGTGATTATATTTTTGAGAAAGAAAAATAGAAATGAGATTAGAAGAGAATGACGGTTACGAAGACGGATTAAACTAAGACGAAAAAGGTGTACACGTAAAACCGTAAAAAGTACTAAAATTAAAATTTTACCCTAAAATTACCAAAAATCACTAAAAATCCACAAAAATATTCTAAGAGTTTACAAAAAATCCAAACTTGCCAAAACCTTTCAATTAATTAAATAATGACTTTTTAATGCTAATTAAAGCCTCAAAAATCAAAATTAACTATTAAAAAGTCCCAAACAAGATTTTAAAGTTTGTAAACCTCAAAAATACCCTAAATAAGCTAAAAAGTAATTTTCAAAATTTTAAAACCACTAAAAACTATTTTTAAACAATTAAAAACTATAAAAATCAATTAAAACTTAAATTAATTCTAGAAAATAATTAAAAGACTCTAAAAAAATTTGGAAAGTTGCAAAATTCCTAATTAAGTGTCTACAATCAAGGAAAAATATAAAAACTTAGAAAATCAGACTTTTAATTTTTAACAATAAAATAATATTAAAATATTATTAAAAATCCAAAAATCATATAAAGTTCTAAAAACTTGCAAACTAGCTTAAGTTAACCTAAATAACTCATAAATAAAAGTGAAATTACCTAAATACCCTTAATGGGCCTAGAAAATGGGCTAAACCCAAAACATCTCCTTATTGGGCCAAATTTGGGCCCAATATAAAAAAATGTCCAAAATAAGCCCAAAAAGCACTACTTGACTCAAAATTTGATTTTAAACAACTTTTTCCAAAGGCCCAAAAGCTAAAAGTGTGAAATAAGCTAGCTTATACCAAACAGCTTATTCTTAATGCGCTTTTTGGCCCATTAAGCTATAAGCCAATGCCATAAGCTGAAATTAGACACACAAGCTTCTTTTGTCCTAAATAAGACTTCTGCAAAAAGAAATTTGAAATAAGCCCAAGGAATAAGCCTGAAAATGCAATAAGCAATCTACATAAAACGACAAAATAGTCGTTTTTGAGTTCTAGGCCACCCCAAGTGCTGATTCAAGTTTCTAAAGCTTTTAAATGACTTAATTAAGCAAAATCAACAAAGAGTTTTCAGATAAGCTGACTCAATAAGCTGGAAAAAGCAAATAAGCACTTATGTAAAAGTCAAATAAGTTGGTTTTCTAGCAAAAAGTCAAAGTCAAAGTCCAATAAGCTCCAGTCTAATCAAATGGGTCAAATAATGAAGATCTATCACAAAAAATAAGTTGTTGCAAGTCTGGATAAGCTAAAATAGCTTATTGATAAGCTGAGTTCAATTTTACACTAGCAGGGGCTAGTTTTGGGTGTTGAGCAGTGGGAACTTTTCCCACTGCTTGACTTGTAGACTTTTTTGTCTTTAGTGAACTTTTTTGGGATTCAGATTACACAAAGGCACCCAAATGATCTTTGGATCAAAAGGAGTCAATAACAATCAAAAGATCACAAACACAATCACCCAATTGATACAGTTTAATCAATAAAGTACCAGATCTAGCACAGACATGAAACAATAAGCAGTTTAGGTTCAAAAAGCACTTAGAGCACAATTCAGCCAGCCAAATTCAACCAAATGCATACACAAGCTATATTAAACTTAAATGAACAAGTCTAAACAGGTTTCATGCAATGATTCAAAGAATTAAGCAAGATTCAAGCACCTTAAGTTACTGATGAACACAAGAACATGCAGTTTTACACTTTGCTGATGTATTTGACCAATAAGCCAGATTCAAACCTCAATATCTATCAAATAAGTTATAATAATGATGTTTTAACAACTTCCAACCCTAAGCATGCACAAATACTAGATTTCACCAAAATCTTAGGTCAAAAACAGTTAAATTCACCAAGTTATAGCAGATTGTATGATTTGAAGTTTCAAACCCAAAAACTTGCAGCAAAACACTCTCAACAAGGCATATATCAGATATAGAACACAAATACACACTTTCCACAACACAATAACAAGATTCAAGCCTAAACAGGTAGACCCAAACACCCCTTTTTCTTTTCAAAACCAATTTTAAACAAGAAAAAGTGTGATTCAGTTCACCAAATGATTAATCTAGCATATAAACAACATTATCATGCAAGACTAAGCTGATTCAAGCCAAGAAATCAACAAGAACACCAATAGAGCACAAATCCACAAAAAGTCCAATATTTATCAGATTTTCAAGGATTTTAGACAAACCTCATGGATGTACATCCACACCCACGAATTTATGAGCTTATGTGCTAGCTAGAACAAGCACAAGCTTCCAATAACACTCCTGCTAAGATTCAACAAGGTTAGAGCACAAAATAAGAAAACAGAAAGGTGACTTTGGAAAATAAACTTGATTGATGCAACCTTGTTACCCCACACTTTATTATCCCCAAGTTATAAGCCTCACCACACCTTAATTATCACAATTAGGATGCTATGATCAGCCCTATAACCCAAGAATTCCAAGGTTGAAACAAGAACTTAGCAAAATATCAAATTTTGATCCAATGTGTAATTTGTTACACAAGGTTTAAAAAACGTTTTAAGGTTCAATTCCAGTTAACAAATATCATAAACAAGCTAAAATAAAGGTGGCACTTGGTCTTTCTTCAACAAAACTCAACACACTTTCATTAAATGGAAAGAGGATTTACAAGAAGTTGAACAAGGAAAAACCAAAAGCAAAGCAAAAATGTGAGGTCCTAAGCCTTTATATAGGCATACATGTTGTCTAGGAAAGCTGAAAAAAATGTAACGCTAGCTACTGAAGTCCCATATTTGCCCTTGTGATGTTTGAATATCTTGGAGTCTTGTGAGGAATTCTTGGCTGTTTGTGGAGCTGGCAAGCATGTGAAGTTGATCAAGGGCGCAGAAGATGCTTAAGTTTGAAGCTTTGTTGTGGGGCGTTGGATGAGGGCCTACTGTTTGTCTTCTTCCTCATTTTTGTAGCAGGGGAGGCACGTGTGGGACAAAGGGGTGGTGAGGTGTCCAAGTTTAAGGTTGGGATGTGATTAGAAGACCCTTAATCATAATTCTGGACAAGATGGTGGCTTAATTTTGGCTTAAACACAAATACCCAATTTGTATCAAGAACACTAAGAACAGGTGTTGAATCTGTTTTGGGTTTAAAAGTTGGTGTTAAGCGCCAAATTCAAACTTAATTAATTAAGTTTGTTAATCTGGTGTGAGTGGAAAGGTGATGTGGAGGAATGGTGGGAGCTGATTGGTGGAAAAGGGTGAGTGGGACACGTGTTGGGTGTTGGTTGGTCTAGGTAAGTATGATGTCTGGCCCATTTTAACCACTTGTCTTTGTAACTCTTTCCACTTTGTATAAAACAGGCCAAAACTCGATTCCCTTTGTTATAGAAGTTTTGGTTTTCACACTTTTGCCCCAAATACTTTTCCAAAGTATTTTCAGGGGTAATTCTTGCCATTTTGTGATTTTTGAAGGACTGTTTTGGCATATTGTTGATGGATTATGGTCTTAACTTGTATGATTGGCATTTTGGAGGACTGAAAATGCCAAGTCTTCATTTATGAGGGACCATTCTTGCCAAATGTTGAAAGTCAAGGGTCATTTTTGTAATTTTGGGATTTTCAAAGGACCAAACTTGTAATTTCTTATACTTTGAAGGACTTCATGATATATTTGACTTTGTGGAGGATATTGGTTGACAATTTAGCTTTGTTAAGGGGCTAAACTTGCCAATTCTTCAAAGTGGAGGGCCCTTTTTGTAATTTTGACAAACTTTAGGGACCTAACTTGTAATTATGAAGATACAAGGGTATAAACTGTCAATTCTTCCATATTGGAGGACCCTTCTTCATAATTCTTCAAATCTTCAAGGTTTTTTTTTGGGAAAATTCTTCATTAGGGCTTGGTTCATTGTGCGGCTTCGTTTCCCGTGTTCGTTTTTTGCATGATTCTTGTGATCTTTTGTCATTTTCTCAATATCCGTACCTAAAATACACAAGCAACAAATACAAGCATATATGGGTATTTTGATGATATTTAATGCATTTTAAGCCCTATTTGGACGATGAGACTATGTATAAAAGCAGTCTTATCACATTGCGATAGGTATTGCGATCAAGCATTGCGACAGGTATTGCGATCAAGCATTGCGATAGGTATTGTGATCAAGCATTGCGACAGGTATTGCGATCAAGCATTACGACAAGTATTGCGATCAAGGATTGCGACAGGTATTGCGATCAAGCATTGAGACATGTAATGCGATCAAGCATTGCGATAGGTATTCAGATAGATATTCCGACAGAACTTGTTTTGTGCATTCCGATAGAGTGACAAGATTTCCAAGATTTTTTCAAAAACGTGTTTTTGAAAATTTTTAACAAACCGTGTGTAATTTTGTCTTGGAATTTTTGGTTTATCGAGAACATAATTTAGGGGATTTCAACATTATTTCTCGGCTTCAACACACAACAACAAACACATTAACTTTCTCTTATTGTTCGATCAACTTTGTAAATCTTAACTTATTGAAATGGAGTACACATCTCTTACGGATAAGTCCATCCTCTCGAGTACGGATAATCGTCCACCAATGTTGGTGAAGACTATGTATGAGGAGTGGGCTTCCCGAATGGAACTTTATATGTTGAACAAAGAAAATGGACATCTAATTTGGGCATCGGTGCTCAATGGACCATTGGTATATGGTACTGTGACGGAAGGTGATGTTACTCGTCCTCGCACAACGGGTGAACTAACTGGAGATGCTAAGATACAAGACAAGTGTGATAAACAAGCTACAAATATCATTCTCCAAGACCTTCTTCTAGATGTCTACAAACTCGTCAGTAAACATAAAGTTGCCAAAGAGTTATGGGATAGAATTCGTGTTCTAATGTAAGGCACTTCGTTAACTAAACAAGAACGAGAGTGTAAGCTTTATGATACTTTTGATAAGTTTGCCTATGTGCCAGGGGAGACTCTCAATGATTACTATCTGAGATTTACCCTATTGTTGAATGAGCTCAATATCTATGGCATGGCAATTCCTACGTCTCAATTGAACACCAAGTATTTGAACACTCTTCCTTCAGAATGGAAAAAGTACGTGACGGATGTTAACTTGGCTAAGGACTTGCATGATGACGTATAGTCCCCATCCGGGTCATAAACCCGGCCCACGGGTACTACCCGCATCTGGCCCATTACTGATGGGTGGGATTAATGTCATTTAAGCTTATGGCTTAGATGAATAGTAACCGCACACATGTGTGCAGCCCACGGCCCGACATGGTCGGTTTAGGGTTAGACAGAATCATACTCTTATTATGATTAGGATTTACCCCAAAGAAGAGGATATTCACTCACCATAATTAGAAGATACCAATCAATCTAATTCTTGTACTTATCCTTTCCTTGGGGCCGAAGTATCAGTGACAGCCCATTAGGGTTTCACTGCCTATATAAGGAACCCCCAAGGGTTCCACAAAGGTATTACATCCTTCATACTCTCAACTCATCCGATTCCATAACCCTAACCGATTACTTACTCTCACGCCGGAGTCTAATCGTGGGATACATTCCCACAAGCCTAACGCGTGTTGTTTTAGTGTGCAGGATCCCAACCAGATATTTCACTTGGTGCAGGAGCCGGAGTCCAGCCAACCCGAATTAAGCCTAATTTGGGTCTAGCAAGGATCACCCAACTTTTTTATCAACAAGTTGGAGCCATCCATGGGACCAATACACTAAGCTAGAGGAAACCTCATCTCAATTTCTCTTAATGACGAAAGGACATTCGCAACGAAAACCCAGGAACACAACTCCTGCGAATTGAAAGTCCACAGGGGACGGGATACTCATTCCCACTCAATCCCCTGGCAACCAAATAGGTGGACGGAATAACCAGAGTGTTTTTCAGTCCATGGGTGGAGTAGGCACGTCCGTTATCACCCCACCACCAACCTCGACCTTGGACAACCCTGATCCAGGGAGCGCGCCTAAGCCCCCTAATAAGGAGCCGCGCAGACCATCAACCGAAGAAGAAGTGGAGGTCGAACCACTTAGTGAGGAAGATCTCACTCGAGTTCTCACGTAGAAATTCGAGAGGATCGTCCCAGGAATCGCATCCATGTTAAACTTAGGGAGGAACCTCCAATCTAGGCTCAACTTTGGAAGTGTCGGACCCGGCACCTCTCCTCAGACTCAAAGGAAGCAAAGGGAGAGACCCCAGAAACGAGACCTCTTTGAGGAAACCCCCCAACCTCGGAATGTGTTCGAACGCATAGGGGATCGTATTATGCAGGAATTACAACAATCCCGCGGGGAGGGAGAGAGGTCTGACGATTCACCCGAACGACCAGATCTGGAGCTAACCAGAACTAATCGCCGCACAAGCGTGTGGGATAGGATGAATACCAGGAAGAAGGCTCCTAGCTCTTCTCACAAGAGCGATCCTCAGCCAAAGAATGGGGCACCGCCCCCTTCTCCCGGTCCATCAGGAGAGGATTCGGATAACCATCCACCCAAGCGTCACCGACCCCGGCGTACTCCTCCACCGCCACCAGACAATGAAGAGTACTAAGGCGGACCCTATTATCGCGAGGCGGAAGCAGAAGATCTCTCCCGCCCATGGTGTGATCCTAATCTCACCCGTCCATGGGTTGATCCCAGGGAAGATCCTTTTACCCTCCGCATACGGAATTACTCCGAGGATACAAAGCGTCGCATGCCGACGTGTGTCAAGACTTATGATGGGTCTGGTGATCCGGACGATCACCTAAAAATATTTGACACACAGGCGAAAATTGAACGATGGCCCATGCCCATATGGTGCCAGATGTTCAATTCAACCTCGATCGGCAATGCTCGCGATTGGTTTGAGGGACTTCCTCCCTGAAGCATTGATAGTTTCACTGAACTGCGTACTGCGTTCAAGAACAATTATACTCAGCGAAAGAGGTATAATAGGGACCCGGTCTCATTGGCAACCGTCAAGCAACGGCCTGGGGAATCTACGGAGGCCTTCACCGAATGCTTCAATGACTAGTGCACACGCACAAAGACAATGCCGGAGCTTCTAAAAATTTTCGATTATATGCACGCCATAACTGACAGGGAACTAATCAGACGTCTCAATGACAAGCGACCGGAGAAGTATGACGACCTTATGGAAAGGGTCAGAAACTTCATAGAAGGAGAAACCGCGGTAGCCGCGGCCTACCCTTCAAAAGGAAATGGCTATCGATCGAACGACCAATCCAGGAGACAGTCGGGTGGTCAAAGAAACCAGGGCAATGGGAGGAGCTCGGACTACAAGAGCCAAAACAAAGGAGGGCGGTCGGAGGACAAATTTACCCCTCTAAAGATGTCCTACCGGGAGATCTTGCTGACAGAAGGGGCCAACTTCCCGAGACGTCCCCCAATGACGACTCTGGTGGACCGTCGTCAAGGAAATCTCTTTTGCGAATTCCAAAACGACAAGGGCCACGGCACAGAGGAATGTATCCAGCTCAAGAAGCACACTGAGTCACTGATCAAGTCAGGCAAACTCAAACATTTGGTCAAGGATTGGAAGGATGGAAAGGACAACAAGAAGTATGACAAGAAGGATCCACAAAAGGACAAACCTTCGAATATATACATGATCCAATCCAGGCAGCGCCGCACAAGGCAGAAAATTAGTCAAAAATTTTCACGCGGCAGATAAATCTCATTCCCTCCCATCACGGCAAGTGACGTAGCCGATGCACCTCTCACGATTGAGATAAGCATTAGAACACAAAATGTCCGTCGTATGTATGTGGATGGAGGATCATCAGCAAAAGTACCATACGAACACTGTTTCATACAGTTACGACCAGAAATAAGAAGCCAATTAGTACCGGCCACGTCGCCGCTCATCGGCTTTAGTGGAGACACCATTTGGCTAATAGGACAGCTGCGTCTACTTGTAACCATTGGGAATGAAGAGCACTCCACCACGGTGTGGATGAACTTTATGGTGATACGCTCACACTCTCCATACAATGGGATCATAGGCAGGCCAGGTATCCTAGCCATACGGGCAGTACCTTCCACAGCTCACGGAATGATTAAATTCCCTATGAAAGGAGGAATTGTCACTATCTATAACGCAATCATACCAGCATCCGAATGTCATGCCATGACAACACCGGTTCCACCTGTTCCCCCCAAGGATGAATCATCACCTCCAAATTGGAAGGTGGCAATCCATCATGATTATCCGGAACAAGAGGTATTTATAGGGGAACACTCACGGATAGCGGCAAGAGAGCCATGTGCTCTCTCCTAAAAGCAAACTTAGATGTATTCGCATGGGAGCCCAAGCATATGACGGGCGTACCGCGTGCGATAGCAGAACATAGGCTCCAAATCCGCCAGGGATATCCTCCCGTTAAGCAAAAGAAGTACGGTCAGGCACCAGAACGCAGCCAAGTAATATTGAATGAAGTACGAAAATTGGTGGATGCAGGTATTATGCGCGAGGTATACTACCACGAGTGGTTATTCAACCCGGTCATGGTTAAGAAGCATGATGGGAGCTGGCGCATGTGCGTGGACTTCACGGATCTGAACAAAGCCTGTTCGCAGGACTGCTATCCGTTACCGGAGATTGATTGGAAGGTGGAATCCCTATGTGGATATCCCTTTAAATGCTTCTTGGACGCATACAAAGGATACCACCAGATCCAGATGGCGGAAGAGGACGCAGAGAAGACGGCGTTCCATACTAGTCAAGGCGTATACTGTTATACAAAAATGTCATTCGGACTAAAGAACACAGGGGCAACATATCAGCGGCTTGTTGACAAAGCCTTCGACTCACATATAGGCCGCAATCTTGAGGTCTATGTTGATGATTTAGTCATAAAAAGTCATACGGAGGATGCACTTCTCTGTGACGTCCAAGAGACGTTTGACACATTGAGGAGGATTAAAATGAAACTGAATCCAAAGAAATGCACGTTTGGGGAAACTGAAGGGATGTTCCTTGGATATATGATTGATCCAAATGGCATCAATCCTTGCCCGGAAAAGACGGACGCGGTAATACAGTTACCATCTCCCCATACGCGAAAAGAGGTACAATCATTAAATGGGAAGTTGGCCGGGCTAAACAGGTTCTTGTCGAAGTCCGCGGAGAAGTCACTCCCCCTATTCAAAACACTCAAGAAGTGCATCAAGAAGGGAGCTTTCTGGTGGACAAAGGAAGCAGAGGAAGCTTTTGGTCAGCTCAAGCAACACCTCGCAGCTCTTCCCATGCTAGTGGCCCCCGACCCAAGGAGGAGCTCATCATGTATCTGTCAGCCACACATGGAGCATTAAAGTGCGGTACTCATGACGGATAGGGACACAGTCCAAACTCCAATCTACTTCATAAGTAGAACACTACAAGGGCCGGAGTTGAATTATTCTTCTATGGAGAAACTGGTTTTGGCATTAGTGTTTGCCACAAAACGGTTACGCCGGTACTTTCAGGCGCACCCAATTGTGGTCATTACTAATCAACCAATAAAACAAGACATCTCCAGACCAGACGTAGCTGGTAGGCTACAGAAGTGGAGCATTCTATTGGGAGAGCATAACATCTCTTATAGACCACGGACAGCTGTTAAAGGCCAAATCTTGGCAGATTTCTTGATAGAGAAGCCGGACGAGGATGGACCGGTCGTACAACGAGAGGAAACTCCAGCAGAACCATGGGTATTATTTACGGACGGATCCTCGTGCATGGATGGATCAAGAGCTGGTCTCATCCTTACGAATCCGGAAGGAATGGAGTTTACATACGCCTTGCGCTTTGAGTTCACAGCCACCAATAATGAGGTAGAATATGAGGCGTTGATTGCGGGTTTAAAAATCGCTGTTAGAATGGGAGTCCGCAACCTTGAGGCCTACATGGACTCACGGCTTGTCGCGAACCACATTCTGGAGAGTTACGTAGCCAAGGAGGATAACATGGTTCGATACTTGGAGAAAGTTAAGTCACTCATCGCTGCTTTCAGCAAGTTTTCTATCAAGCAGGTACCAAGAGGTGAAAACAAGAAGGCGGACGCTCTTAGAAAGATTGCGTCTACAAGTTTCGCCCACTTATCCAAGCAAGTCTTGGTAGAAATACTAAAGGAAAATTCTATAATGGAAGGGGAAGCCGCAGCTATAGTTGAGGAAGATGAACCTACATGGATGACCCCGATCATCAACTATTTGACTAATGAAACCCTTCCGGACGAGGAAAAGGCGGCACGACGTATCAGAAGGAAGTCGCAGCACTTCGAGCTTCGAGAAGGTATTCTTTACAAGCGCTCTTTCTTACAGCCGTGGTTACGGTGTGTTGGGCCACGCCAGGCTACTTATGTGATCAGTGAGATACATGAAGGGTTATGCGGCATGCATGCGGGTCCCCGATCTGTAGTAGCTCGAGCTCTACGCACAGGATATTATTGGCCTACTATGCATAGGGATGCACGCGACATGATTCACAAATGTAGTGATTGCCAAGTGCACAGACTAGTACCACGACATCCGCAGCAAGAACTAACACCCATTACATCCCCATGGCCATTCTATAAGTAGGGGATTGACATTGCAGGACCTTTCCCCGTAGCTGCAGGGGGAGTTAATTTATTGATTGTCGCAATGGACTACTTTACACGCTGGATAGAGGATAAGGTAGTTAAATCCATCACAGACAAACAAGTTAAAAAGTTTGTTTGGGAGAACATCGTGTGCCGTTTTGGCTTACTAGGAGAAATCATCTCGGACAACGGGAAGCAGTTCGCGGATAATCCATTCAAGGACTGGTGCGCAGCATTAAATATCATGTGGCGCTTCGCATCTGTTAAACATCCGCAGACAAATGGTCTTATGGAACGAGCAAATAGAAGCTTGGGTGAAGGCATCAAGGCACGCTTGGATGAACGAAGTGCCAAATGGGTAGATGAACTGCCACATGTTCTATGGGCACATAGGACTATGATTAAAACAACCAATGGGGACACTTCATTTGCACTGGCCTACGGCACTGAAGCTGTTATACCAGCAGAAATCGGAATGCCGACCATCCGCACAGCGGAGGTTAATGCCGTCACAAACGACGAGCAACTCCGGATTAATCTGGACTTGTTGGAGGAAAAAATAGAAATAGCGGCTATCAATGAGGCCAAGTCCAAGGCACGGATGAAGGCTTATTATGACGCCAAGGTTAAAGGTGTTTCTTTTCGACCGAGAGATTTTGTTTATCGTGCCAACGAGGCAAGTCGAGCGGAGAATACAGGAAAGCTGGTCCCTAAGTGGGAAGGACCGTATGAGGTTACGGAAGCCTTAGGACGGGGCGTGTACAAGTTACGTGACATGGATGGCCGCGACCTGGAACGCACATGGAATATCTGCAATCTTAGAAGGTGCTATCTTTGAAAAGCTACGGCTTCCGCATGGACACTCGCTATATTTGGCTTCAATGAAGATCCATGTGTTCTCTTTGTTTTGTTTTTTATGCTTTCTAGGTTCCCTTTGTTTTTAGGATTTCCCATTCTTGTCAAAACAAAAAACGTAAATGTTCTAATAAAATGTCGTGGTGCCTAGCTAGCTCCACGACTCGTTCTTGTGCAAATTATTGTCTTATTTTTTAGATTCTATGAACAAATTCTTGTCGTATAGATTTAGTTGTTATTACTATAATGTGCTATCTCTTATTCATATGCATTCATTCAATACCGTACTTGTACTATGCGCCTCCAGGCGGGGTAAGAGGATTAAGTAAACCTTATAATTCAACTTGTCGCATAAGAGGGATGCAACCCCAGTGACGTAGATCATGTATCTTACTAGACACCTAACTCACAAGACGTTGTGATAAGTTTCCATATGCTGCGCTCACGTAGCGCTTTGCATGGTAAAGACGCACGCCGCACGTCTAGTAAAATATAGACTTGATTGTATTTTTGAGTAAGACGTGACATGTCATGCAACACAGGTATATGATATCTAAAAAAAATAAAAAAAATACACAAGTTTCAAATTCAAACCACAAAAATAGCCGTGGTCATCACGGACTTACTTAAATAAATATAACAAGTTATCACATTAACATCAGTCCTAGCCGTGTACATGCACGGACGAATAAAATTGTACAAATGTTTACAATGTAAATTACAAAGGAGGTAGGAACTCCCATATCTCTTTCTTCCCTTCTTCAATCAAGGTGCGGAGGACCTCCCCGTGAGCATCCTTTCCATCTTGTGCCCTGATCATGTTCGCGTCCAGCGCCTCGACCAGCAGCTTTTCACCTTTCAGCACCTTCGACATAGGGTCATAGGTGGGCAGGGTCAGTTGGATGGGATCGGCGGTGAGCTTGGACATTATTACCCCATTGGGAGCATCCTTCAGCGACTCTAGCTCGTCTAAGAAGGGGTGCTAGATTTCCGCAAGGGCGGCCATTGATGCGGTCATCTTGTCTTCGGCTAGAGGGTTGTGGTAGGCATGTTGGGTAATATCTTCTTTCTTGCTTATTAGCTCCGCAGCTTTGATCAGCCCCTCGTGCCTACCACGGTTAATAACGTTCGATACAATGTCAGCAAAAGCCTGTAACAGGTAAGGAGCCTTCGTTACCTTGCTCACGGGAAGCCGCATTCCCTGGCCAACCATCCATCTACGCCCAGCTATGGCTGTGAGCAAAGGAGGACACAGCACTTCGGCGCAGTCCGTTGCCATCCTGCTTAGTTCACCCTCAGCTACCGCAGCTTGCTCTTCCATGGTAGTCCGCGCCTGGGTAAGTTCATCCTTCAACGTGTCACGCTCCTAAGCAATAGTGAAGGCTTGTACGGTTACGGCTTTAGTGGCGGCTTCGGCTGCGGATACCTATACATGATACTTGGAGTTACTACAAAGACAATGTGGGTTTTTTGCGTGAACAAATAAGTGTTAATGTAAGCGTATACCTTCTTATTGGATGCAGCTAAAAGGGCCTCCAGCTCAGCAATGCGTTCCTCACGTGCGTTGGCATGGTGGGCTTGTTCTTTAACAGTTGACTCTGCCACGACCAACGCTGCCTGCAAGGATGTGATAGTTTTCTCGTGCTTATCCACCAGTTCTTCACGGAGAGCTATCTTTCTATCAGCACGGCTCACTTTAGCCAAGACTTTGATCAGACGGCCTCTTAGGGCCGCACCAACTGTCACCTGTTGTGCGGAGGATAGAACAAACTGCTCCAGCAGCGTCTCGTGCTCTAGTTCGTCCAAATCTTGCGCCAGCGCTGGAGGAGTGATGTGTTCAATGAATTCAGTGCACTCGGACTCCGCCTCCAACCTTGTTAAGCAGGACAAGTTCCAGGCTAGGCGAAGGCTGGTGTCGGTTCCCTCAGGACGTGGCTTCTCTACATGAGTTACGGGAGGAGATAGAGGTCTCATTGATGTCACTAGTTAGGGTTCCCTTTCCACCTCCTTCTCTTGGGCTACTGTCGACGGGTCCGCCCTGTTTTTAACACACTTATTAGTTCTGTTTATGGATTTATATCCTTTGGAGTATTAAATAGGTACTTACGTAGTGCCAGTCACGGGTTTCGTGATGGTAGGAGCCACGGCATTCACAGGGGTGGCCATCCAGACTTGCTCATCTACACGTAGTGAAGGGTTGACATGGGCCGTAGAGGCGCTGCTCCCTTCCTGAAACTGCGGATGATCCTTCCTTAGCTTCTTTGGGGGAGCATTATGCGCCCCTGCCCCAGCCTCAAGGTTTTTTTCTACCCTCCTAGTAGTCTTACGTTTTTTGGACATGGGCTTTGATGACTGCGAGGACCCAGAAGCTTGTATTGTTTCTTCATCATCGCCGGTGCGATTGTCAGCAGGGTTGGTGAGTTCTTCTTCTTCTTATTCTTCATCCTGGTGCGGCACGGCGCCCTCAAGCAGTTGTTCTTCACCATCTTCATTATGGAAGTCAAGAGGGGACTTCTCAATCACGGGCTCTCCCTCATCTGATCGCTGCTCAGTGGTTTCTTCCAGCGGGATGGATTTGTCTACGGTGGTTTCCAGTAGGGGGAGTTCATTTTCTTTCAGTGGTCGGAATCCTTCAGGAACTTTGCTTGGATCGCCTTGGCGCAATAATCCAAACAGCTTCATCTCTGCGGATATATGCATACATACGGATTAGTAAATTCACAAAGTCCTATGAGACACTTTTATATCTAAAAGTATAAGAAGACCTACCATGCCTACGTTCGGTCAGAAAGCACGGATATCTATCCTCCCTCCCATAGTAGTAGCGGCTGATCCCTACTAGGCACGGGAAGTGCTCCGGCAGGCCCCTATGGAATTCTGTGCGGTGGGTATCTAAAATTTTCAAATCCTTACTACTATAGTCCTTGGATTTGGGAGGATAGTCTTTGGGGGCTCTAGTTTTGAGGACAAATGGGGTGGGGAATACTTTCTCATCCACAAAAAAATAATGGTCGTACCAATTCTTAAGGGTATCTAAAGGTTTCTTATATGTCATGGGGGCGGTCGTGGATCGTTTCTTGAACGACAGCCACCCATTCACTAGTTGGGGGTGTAAAAGACCCTAAATAGATTAACGGTCGGGGTTACCTCACAAGTATGGCAGGTAATCTCAAACTGGTTGATTTTACATTCCCCTATGTAGTGAAGTTGGGTTATGTGGAAGTCATAATATAGAAGCAGATCTACCAAAAACTGAGATAAGGGGATGCGGTAGTTAGCCGAATCAAATAGGCGTGTGTACACGCCTATCTTTCCCTTCGGAGCATCCGTAATCGCTTCACCGTCACCTGGATAGGTCGGATGTACGCTTTCAGGAATATAATACTTAGACAAAAGTCTATGTATTTCTCCGCAGGCATCACGTTAAGGACATCCGTAATAAGAGGATGGTCCTTCACCATGGTTTATAAAAAGGATTTGTGAGGCGTGATGATCTAACCTGCAGTGGATAAAATCCGTGGGATAAGAAGCGAAGGTATGAAGGAATGAGCTTGGGAATAACAATGGCGGAATGAAATATAAACTGTGTGTAAAACGGTAGCACACACCAACTCTTATATAGGGTTGCCTCGATTTCCGAGGTAGCGTAGATGTTCGCCACGTGTAAGCCACTACGCCCATCAAACGGATGGGATTTCTGACACTTCTGAAACGTCAGAAGGGACCTACGGGTCACTTCTTGACAGTTTTACGGGGCTCAAGGGTGGGCCTTTCTGGTGCACTT
Organism: Glebionis coronaria; assembly: GCA_025667525.1. Taxonomy (NCBI): domain Eukaryota; kingdom Viridiplantae; phylum Streptophyta; class Magnoliopsida; order Asterales; family Asteraceae; genus Glebionis; species Glebionis coronaria. The sequence continues at coordinate 397,623,061 of CM046878.1, forward strand.
TTGCGGGCGTGCGTCTGACTATTGACTACCATTAATGCATTCATTAAAGTTGTCCCGGTCGGCTTATTTTGGAGTGCGGTCGTAATTACAAAAAACAGGTCTACGTGACATTGTATAGTCTAGAGGTTACGCCTACAGCTGTAACAACTAGACTGGGGTGACATGATGACGTATAGTCCCCAGCCGGGTCATAAACCCGGCCCACGGGTACTACCCGCATCCGATCCATTACTCATGGGTGGGATTAATGTCATTTAAGCTTATGGGCTTAGATGAACAGTAACCGCACACATGTGTGCGGCCCAATGCCCGGTATGGCCGGTACAGGGTTAGACAGAATCATACTCTTATTATGATTAGGAATTACCCCAAAGAACAGGATATTCACTCACCATAATTAGAAGATAACAATCAATCTAATTCTGGTACTTATCCTTTCCTTAGGGCCGAAGTATCAGTGATAGTCCATTAGGGTTTCACTACCTATATAAGGAACCCCCAAGGGTTCCACAAAGGTATTACATTCTTCATACTCTCAACTCATCCGATTCCATAACCCTAACCGATTACTTACTCTCACGTCGGAGTCTAATCGTGGGATACATTCCCACGGTAAGCCTAACGCGTGTTGTTTTAGTGTGTAGGATCCCAACCAGATATTTCACTTGGTGCAGGAGCCGGAGTCCAGCCAACCCGAATTAAGCCTAATTCGGGTCTAGCAAGGATCACCCAACTTTTGTATCAACATTCCACATCACCAATGTGGATCAACTTCAAGCTTTTCTTCAACAACACAAATGACATGTGATCGAGGCTCGGTTGTCTACACCTCAAGTTCATAATCCACTTGCCATGTATGCTTCTCAACAAAACATGGCTTATACTTATCAACAACCATCATACTTGCAGCAGCCACCACCACACACCTATCAGCAACCACAACAACCATCTTATCAACCACTAATGATGCCACAGCAAGCATTTCAACAAAGTGTTCATCAACAATATTTTCCACAACAACCACCACATCAGACATCACCATCACAAGCCAACACTTCTCCAATGGGCTATACTCCTCAGCAAGGATATTTTCCAATTGAAGCACAACCAGCACAAGCCTTCTACTCCAGTGAACTTCCACCAATCCAAGCACCGGTCTTTACTCCAAATGATACGGCAGCTGATGTTCTAAACCATCTTACTGCTTACTCGTCAAAACTTGTTGCAACTAGAGGATTTCCACCAACAAACAATCAGCTCCGCACATCTTCAAATCCTCGACAACAAGCCACTGTTCAAGATGGTCAAGTGATGGTGCAACCTATTCAAGGAAGGCAAACTTCATATGGACCTCCTACAAGGACTATGAATGCTCAAGTTGTGAATTCTCAAGCTAATGGGAATGGAAGCCCTATTGGTCCACAAAAGGTTGTGACTTGCTACAATTGTAGAGGACAAGGTCATATGGCTAGGGAATGCACTCATCCAAAAAGGAGAAGGGATGCAACATGGTTTCGTGAGAAGATGTATTTGGTCGATGCTTAGTCTAAGGGAAAGATTTTGGATTCAGAAGAGATAGCGTTTCTTGCTGACCCAGGGGCAGCAGATAATGAAGGTATTGCAGTCGTTTCCACTTCTAATGCAGCTTATCAAGCATATGATCTTGACGCATATGATTCAAATTGTGATGACATGCACTCTACCCAAGCTGCTCTCATTGCTAATCTCTCTCACTACGGTTCTGATGGCATCAGTAAGGTATCCACCACAACCAATCTTGGTAATGATGATAACCAACATCAAGTTAGGCATGAAAATGACAACCTCGAACAGCATTCGGGAACTAGTAACTCAAATGATGTGGTACCCAATCCTACACATTTGAGTGAAACTCAACCAAATGCTACGACGGGTATGGAATCTTATGCTCCACATGATTTGGTCATGGTGCCTAAACATATTATTGATCAAATGCATATGGCTCTCAGACAATCCGTAGATACGAATTCCACCCTAACTGATGAGCTTGCGTTGCATAAAGAAAAGGTCAAAGCTTTGGAAATGGTCCCTCAAGCAGAGAAAATAACATGTTCTGAATTTGACCAATTTCGTTTTGAAAAGATTGAACACTTGAAAGAAATAGAATCATTAAAAGCTAATCTTTCCAATAAATTAAAAGCAAAAGAGTCGGTTGTCAATGATTTTCTGAAACTTAAAATGGATTTCGAAACTTTCGAGTCTAAGAAGTTTGAATCGGAAATTAATGCTACCAAACTTCTTAAATTCAAAGAACAACAACTTTTAAAACAATACGCTTCCACAGAAAAGGTTTATCTCTTAACTAAATCATTTAAAGAACTCGAACTTAAGCATCTTCAAGATTTACCACCTAATCTCGGTTATACAAAACAAGCTCAGGAATATATTCCTTGTCTTTATGATGTGACCCTAATTGGCAAATCGAAAGAAGCACCTTTTGTTCGTAGTACTGAGGAAACACAGTCACTTACGGAAGAAACTCATTCTAAAATGCTTTCAAAATTCCATAAGCTTGATTATGATACGTATAATAAAGATCAATTTTCTAAAAAGACACGTATTCGCTTACAAAAGGAATTAGCTGAATTGACAGTTCTTGTGCCCCAAAGTGTAACACCCCCAGATTGGTCAAATGCAGCGGAATAATAGTTGGGGTGTTACTTGGGTGGATCGATAGCACATAGCATATAGAGCGATGATCATAAAGTCATTCAAATACATATTACATGAATTAATCGTACACATTGTATCTTGTTCAAAAGAAAACCACATTTATTGAAAAACAGAATTAAATATCCCAGCCCGATGGTCAACATGATGCTTTCCTATAATGCTGGAATCCAATGCATGAACCTGCTTACTTTCCTGAGAAAACATGAAAGTAAAATGTGGGGGTCAACACGAGGTTGGTGAATTCACAGGTTTAATTAAATATAGTATTAATATGCAAAGCACCACGAAGGTAGCAGGACATCACAGCCCAATACTACAGTAGTTCCTACTGCCCTGTAATAGAAGCTAGACATGATTTTCAGTACGCCCATTGGGTCTATCCTGATGTATGTTTCCCTTAATCCGACAATGACATAAACCTGCTGCTCGGCCTAAGCATCACGTGACAGCTGATCACGACAGGCCGGGTGTTGTCAACACCCGAATAGTACTATCCATACATTTCGCGCTACACTATTAACTATTACAGTCCACGGGAATGGGGTAACAGTAGGCAATAAATTGTTGTTGTCTGTGCATGCTTGCATAAAAATAAAAGTTGGCATGTTTTCTCCCCCAGTTATAAAACAGTAAAGATGGGGCCATGAACTCACCTTAGTGATAATGTGGTAATGAGGATGATGTCACAGTATAGTCACGTACTGGAGAAATTACCTAAGTAATTTGAATGTCTCAGTGAATGTAGAAATAATTATGCATGACAATGGTGCATATGAAAAATGCATGATCACAGTTTATAGTTTGATACGTTGGCTTAATTTATTCTCAATAAATTAAAGATGTGTTGATATATATTGTTTTCAAAGAAATAATATATATTAATGTATGAGTTTATGTTTAAGGAAAAAGGTATAGTAAATTAAATAAATCCACATGTTTTATTTAATTTAAATAAAGAAGATTAAACTTTATACCTTGTTATGGTTTTAAGGTTTCACAAAAGAGATGGTTAAACGATTTTGTTAATATCGTATAGTTGTAATTCAATATAAATAATCCGTTTATGATAACCCTTTTTAAATGATTAAGTTACACTTGTAAATAATGTATAGTTTAGAAATCGTATAAGTTTCATCCGTTAAAGTTATTACATCGTTAGTCCTTGTTGGTTATCCCATTTAATATAAACGCCCCTAGGGCTTGATAAACTTTCGGGAAATGGCAAAATACCCCCTCCAATCCCACGGCATAAAAATAAATGGGATTAGGGTTTGATTAAAGTTTCAAAAATGACACAAATGGTCCTTGTAGTTCATTAATACACACGGTTTGAATCTTGGTATCCTTTGAGTTTCAAAAACATCATAAATGACCCTTGTATTTTTATATAAGTCACGAAAATAATTAATATTTCTCTTGTTTCTCAAAACTGGCCATAACTTTCGGGACTTGACACAAATGGCCCAAAAAGTTACCCTTTTAAAATCAAACGGGCCAAGTGGCCCATTAAGGTCTCGGTCCATATTAATTAAGTTTTACCAAGTTAAATAAATTCTTACCGTGTAGTAACATAGTAAATAAGGTTGAAATTTTAATATTTCCACTTTGGGTCCAAGTCTTTCACCATTTTACAAAACCGGCACAAAAGGTAACTTACTTATTTCCTTAATGGGCTACACGGCCCACTTAACATCCGGTTAAGGTAAATGAGGTTGGGCTTGGTAAAAACCTTATGGTAACTTAGTAATTATCAAATTTCCACTAATGGGCTTAATATGGGCTTATATATCCGGCTTATATTTCTTATTACCATTAGGCTTATATTTTTATTCCCCTAGCTTATATAGTTTCGGCTTATATTAAATTTTACACATGAGCTTATATAACTTTTGGCTTAAAAATATATTACTTCTAAGCTTAATATTTTGGAGGCTTGTGGGCTTATTTTAAGGCTTAAATGATTCGGCTTATATTTATATTTTCGGGTTAGCTTATATTTTTCTAAGGTAACATTTGGCCAAAAAGATTTATAGGTTAGTTTAACTTATGGTGACATATATAAGTTCATAACTAGCTTAATGCTCACATTAGTTCTCGGCTTATATAAGTTTTAAGGCAAGGAAAAATGCTAACGCACCTATAGTTTCATATATGCTTGTTTTTAAGGATTTAAAACGTAAGGTTTCCTAATTTATATATATATATCGTGTGTTTATAGGTTGTCTAGAGTGAGATTAAAAGCTTTTTACGTGTGCATGATTCCTAAACCTAATATGTTTAGCATAGGAGTGCATGAAACGCGAAAATGAAATAAGGAAAGAATATGAGAAGTTCAAGCTTACTTGTTTTGGCAAAATGTAGACGAAAGGGGATGAGAGTGAAGCGGCTCAAATAACACACGAGTCTTAGGGGTCTTCAATGCTTGATTTGGGTAGTAAATGAGATAGCTTGAGTTTGTTTAGTCTAGGTAGGTTGTGAGAGTTTGATCCGAGTGTTTTGTGGTGAGGGAGGGTAGTATGTGTCTAGGTGATATATAATCAAGTGTGAGGTGAAAAGAGGAGTGGCTAGGGAGTGAGACACGGCAAGAGAGAGTATTAGCAAGATTTGCTAGCTTGATTTGTACCAAGAAGGTACTAAACCTTAATTGCTCCCAAAATGTACAAAGTTGGTAGTGTTGTGTGTTCTACCGTGGCATTTTGAGGTTCCCAAGGAGTGGGAAGTGTGTAAGTGATGATGGGATTAAGGTTGTACACAATATGTGTATGGTGTGGGAAGGTTACACGGCTCAAGGAAAAAGGGAAAGAGGGATGAGTCTTAGCTTCTTTAATCACACTTAGTACATTCCATAAATGCTAATTTTGTACACTTACCCATGGTTTTAGTATAACATAAACCATACCGGCGGTTTTGGTTATTGTTTGGGAGGGAAAAGTAATTTTTGTGTATTAAGTGTTTAAATAAAAGTTATGTTATAAAAGTTGTAAGGTTTAAGTAAAATGTAATGTTAAGTTATAAAGGTTTGAGTGAATTAAAATGTTTTAGTGAAAAAGGTTTGTTGTTATATATTTATATACGGGTATGAATGGGTTTGGGTTTGTTTTACTTATTAGTCGGGTTAAATAAGTGTCAAATGATTTAAGTTATAGTAATGTGAGTAAGCCCGGGTCTTAGGTGTTTTAATTACGTTTTAGTGCCTTTGGTGAAAGAATGGTCCCTAGGTAGTTATATTAGTACATTTATGTATAAAATATACTTATAGTATGATTTATTAAATGATCATATGTAAAAGTGATAGTTAGGGTTATCTGAAATCATTGACTGTAAAATATATATATATATTATTTAAAGTTACCAATGTTTATATGTTTATAAATAGGTAATCAGTCATAACTGTGATCATGATGTTATTCTTGGAGAAAAAATCAGTGATATGTATGCAAGTGATCATATGTTTCAAAAGACTCAAAGTCCTTTACATTAGGTCATTGTATGATTACTGAAATATAATCATATAAATGTAGTCACACTTTTGTGATAAAAATGCATAGTCACAGTAAAATTGTGATATGATTGCCGTAATGTTAAGATGATGCATGCTTATGAAATGCATGGGATGGTTCAAATGATTCATGCAAAGAAAAGTGGTATAAAATATTTAGATATCATGAAGTGACGTACGTAATGTTCACAAGTCAAAACCTGAAATTCTCAGGTTTTACAGCATAAACCCGTTATTTTAGCTTTGTCCTCAAAGCTTAAGGTGACGTCACTGCTTAGGTAAAAAGGTGTGGATACTTGGCTTTGAACGATTCTTCATGTTCCCAAGTAAACTCAGGTCCTTTCCTAGAGTTCCATCGTACTTTAACTAACGGGATTTGGCTTCTCTTCAACCTCTTGACTTCTCTCTCCACAACTTCCACTGGTTCTTCTACAAATTGAAGTTTGTCATCGAAATGGACTCCGACCAATGGCATTGCTAAGGGTTCATCTGAGTAGCACTTCTTCAAGTTTGAGACATGAAATGTAGGGTGAACTCGGCTTAACTGCTGAGGCAGTTCTAAGCGGTAGGCAACCTCTCCAATTCTAGCAATCACTTTGAAGGGTCCTACGTATCGTGGATTTAGCTTTCCTCGTTTCCCAAACCGTACAACACCCTTCCAAGGTGACACCTTTAGCATAACACGGTCACCTACGGCAAATTCCATAGGTTTACGTTTCCTATCAGCATAACTCTTCTGTCTATCCTGGGCAGCCTGAATTCGTTGTTTGATGAGGGTGATCTTCTCAGTGGTCTCTAGAATTAGCTCGGGTCCTGTTAGCTGAAATTCCCCCACTTCTGCCCAGCATACTGGTGAGCGACATTTGCGGCCATAGAGGGCCTCAAATGGTGCTGCCTTAATACTGGCATGGTAACTGTTGTTGTAGGAGAATTCTACCAATGGGATGTGCTCGACCCATCCTTTTCCAAAGTCGATCACACATGCCCTCAGCATGTCTTCTAGCGTTTGGATTGTTCGTTCACTCTGCCCGTCTGTCTGTGGATGATATGCGGTACTCATATCCAGGTTTGTTCCCAACGCTCTTTGAAAAGCTTTCCAAAAGTTCGATGTAAACCTGCCATCTCTATCACAGATGATTGAGACTGGTATTCCATGTCTTGTCACGACTTCCTTCAAGTATATCCTGGCTAATCTGCTTAGAGAATCATTTTCCCTGATGGGTAGGAAATGGGCGGATTTTGTGAGGCGGTCTACGATTACCCAGATTGTATCGTATCCTTGAGATGATGTGGGAAGTTTGGTGATAAAATCCATGGTGATATTATCCCATTTCCACTTTGGTATGTCGGGTTGAACAAGTAACCCTGATGGTCGTTGATGTTCGATTTTTACTTTAGCACAAGTCAGACATTTCTTCACATAGGTGGAAATGTCGGCTTTCATGTTCGGCCACCAGTATAACCTTTTCACATCTTGATACATCTTTTCGGATCCGGGGTGTATGGAGTATTTGGATTTATGGGATTTGTGCATGATTACGTTTCTTAAGTCTCCATAACAGGGTAGCCAACTTCTTCCATGTAGGCATAATGTTCCATCTGCTCTCGCTTCCAACTTTTCTTTGCTTAGGTCCATCCTAAGCATTCCTCCTATGTCTTCTTTTCCGATGTTCTCGGGCTTTTGTGCTTGAAGTTGAGCCTCTAATATCTGTTTGGGTAGGTCCAAACTAATGGTCATGACTAGGGCTCGAACTCTCATGGGAGGATCAGTTCCCTTTCGGCTTAGTGCATCGGCAACTACATTTGCTTTGCCTGGGTGGTATTTGATGTCACAGTCGTAGTCGCTGAGTAGTTCTATCCAACGACGTTGCCTCATATTTAATTCCTTCTGGTCTAGAATATGTTGCAAACTCTTATGATCGGTGTGGACTGTGCATTTGGTACCGTACAGATAGTGCCTCCAGATTTTTAAGGCAAAGACCACGGATCCAAGCTCTAGATCATGGGTGGAGTAATTTTGCTCGTGCTTCTTCAGTTGCCTTGAAGCGTAAGCAATCACTTTCTGTCTCTGCATCAACACAGCTCCCAACCCTTTGTGTGATGCGTCACAGTAGACAACGAAGTCTTCGTTACCTTCTGGTAAAGATAGAATGGGTGCACTGCATAGTTTCTGCTTGATGGTCTGGAATGCAGCTTCTTCCTTTTCTCCCCATACAAACTTTATGCCTTTCTGAGTTAGTTTGGTCATTGGTTTAGCGATCTTGGAGAAGTCTTCGATAAAACGTCGGTAGTAACCGGCAAGTCCTAGGAATTGACGAATCTCCTTTGGAGATGTGGGAGATGTCCAATCTTTCACGGATTCGACTTTCGCCGGATCAACTTGGATTCCCTTGTCGTCAATTACATGACCAAGAAAGTGTACTTTTGGGATCCAAAAATCGCACTTTGAGAACTTTGCATACAACTTTTCTTCCTTGAGCAACTCTAGCACTTGAGCCAGATGTTCTCCGTGTTCTTGCTCATTCTTGGAATAGATGAGGATGTCGTCAATAAACACTATTACGAACTTATCTAGGTAGGGTCTGCATACTCGGTTCATAAGATCCATGAATATGGCTGGTGCATTGGTCAGTCCAAATGGCATGACTTGGAACTCATAATGACCATATCGTGTCCTGAAAGCTGTTTTTGGTATGTCTTCTTCTCTGACCCTCAATTGGTGATACCCAGATCGTAGGTCGATCTTGGAGTATATACTTGATCCTTGAAGTTGATCAAATAGGTCATCGATTCGTGGTAACGGGTAGCGGTTTTTCACAGTTAACTTATTCAGTTCTCTATAATCGATACACATTCGGAATGAACCGTCTTTCTTTTTGACAAATAACACTGGGGCTCCCCAAGGTGAGGAACTGGGTCTTATGAAGCCTTTGTCTGACAGTTCTTTGAGTTGTTCCGCGAGTTCTTTCATCTCGGTGGGTGCTAAACGGTAAGGTGCTTTAGCTACAGGTGCAGCTCCTGGCACCAAGTCTATTTGGAATTCCACTTGACGAGTCGGAGGTAATCCTGGCAAGTCGTCTGGAAAGACTTCGGGATAATCACGGACGATGGGTACATCCTTGATCTGTTTCTCCTTAGGTTTCTCTTCCTGATCTGTTTTAGATATATGTGCTAAAAAGATAGGGCATCCTTTTAGTAGATATTTCTGGGCTTGGGTGTACGAGATTACACTCAACCTATTGTCTGTTTTATCCGTATTTCCGTCTCCTCGGATAATTAGGTCTGTGCTCCCCCATGGGATGCGGACTAGTTTCTTGTCACACACAATGGTTGCATGGTACTTGGCTAACCAGTCCATACCAATGATGACGTCGAAACTACTGAGTTGTATGGGTATTAATTGGATATCAAATGGGTGGTTCTGAAGGTTTAGAGTACAGCCTCTTATGATGGTGTTTGTTTCTATGATTTTTCCGTCTGCTAGTTCAACTCTGTAGCAATTATCTAGTGGGGTTGGTAAAATGCCTAGCAAGCTACCAAATTCAGTGGATACGAAACTCCTATCGGCTCCCGTATCGAATAAAATATTTGCATAGCGATTATTTAGAAGGAACGTACCAGTAACTACATTGGAGTCGGGGTTGGTCCTGTTCTCTCCTATGACATAAACCCTGGTGGGTGCTCCGCCTTGACTTTCATTCTTACGCTTTGGACAGTCAGGTCTGATGTGTCCAATTTCTCCACAACCAAAGCAATGAATTTCCTTGTGAGCCATGTTTCCATTGCTAGTGAGCTGGCAGTTTCCTTGGTATCCACTTCCACGGGAATTCTGTCTGCTGCCGTTGTGGGGCTTGTTGTTGGTACTGAAATTGTTTCTGTTGGTCGGGACATGTGCATTGCTCTGCTCGGGTCTTCTATATCCATTAGCGGAGTAGTGATGGAAATTGCACTTGGGGCATCTAGGTTTGTTTCCCACGTACAGCGGTGGTCCTGAGGAAATAGCACTGCAGATTTGACTTAAGCCTTGCCTCTTGGGCTGTTGAGTCTGAGGATGATGACGGTAGTTATCATCGACTTTCCTCTTGTGCTCTGCCTGCCTAGTCATATGATCACGACCACGTTTGTCCACTAGTTCTGTGGCAAACTCGATAGCACTCTCGATGGTAGTAGGTCGAGATGCAAGCACACTGTCATGAACAGAGTCGGGAAGTCCACTGACGTACTTCTCTATCTTATCCGCTGTTTTCGGGTACATGCGGGTACACATCAAGGTTAGCTCTTGGAATTTCTGGTTGTAGCTTGTGATATTGAAGTTGATACACTTGAGATTCCACAATTCAATCTCCAGCTTTTTGATCTCGCTACGAGGACAGTATTTCATGGTGAGTTTTTCCTTCAATGCAGTCCATGTCATTCCATAGGCTCCATCGTGTCCGAGGGTAGCAACTTGTGAGTTCCACCATGTGAGTGCATGTTCCAAAAGAGTACAAGTGGCGAACTTCACTTTGTTCTCTTCGGTGCAGTCACTAATACGAAATACCGTCTCGGTCCTTTCGAACCATTGCATGAGCTCGACTACCCCTTCCTTGCCCTTAAAATAGCAGGGTTTGCATTTTAGGAAGTCAGGGTAAGTACATCCTCGAGCTTCGCGGTTGCGGTTATTAGAGTTTTCACTGTCTCCATGGGTTCCGCTGGGGCGGTTTTCCCTGGCAGCTAAGGCGTCAGTAATGCCTTGCTCAATCAGTACTCTGAGTTGTGCATCAGATATGGTTGTTGCAGGTGTTTCAGCGGCGTTTGGGCGTGCGCGTCTTGGTGGCATTTTCTATAAGAAAATTCTGAGATTTGTTAGTTGATAAAAGATGGTTATATTAAACTGCATGGGAAATGTCTATGCATAGAATTCACAACAAATTTGATAATCCGTTAAGAGTTCATAATAATATAAATGTAATCAAACAAACGAACCGTAACATATCATTCCTGTGAATAATAATATAGTACAAGTACAACCGATCTAAGACAGGGTCATAGCAACCTGTCTGAAATAGTGGTACATATGTTTGTGATACAACCAAAAGATATCCTACCCACTAAGGTTAGGTACTACAAATACATCAGAAAAGGAAATACAATACAAAAGAGATAAATCATGAGAGCTGAGATGCAACTCAGTGCTTGTCATGATGTACAACTAAACATCTACCCTACACTAGTGTGGCTGCCTGCAGGTGCAGATGGTCCAACTGGTGGTGTATGCCTGTCCTGCATACGGATCACAGCACTCCGGGTCTCTCTGGTGTATCTCAGCGCCTCAAGTAGCTGCTGCTGGCGGGTAGTGTCGGCACTGCGTAGCTGCTCAGTCTCTGTAGTAATCCCCTGGTGACGGAGATCTGCTAGGTCCACGAAGGTCCTGAAGGTGTCCTCCTGTGTGTAGATGGCGGCTCGAGTCTCGTAGGAATGACTCTCTAACATAGCTAAACGGCAACGAAGGTAAGCTACCTCGTCCAATAGCCAATGTATGGTCTCTCTGGTGGTATATGACTCCCCGGCCATGGCCCAATAGAGAGAGTCTAGTCTCTCCTGGAGCATGGCGCGACCCTGCTGGTCCGCCTGTAGTAGAGAGTGAATGAGAGTGGTGTCCTGTGCCTGTCGGGCTGTAAGTGCATCGACCTGTGCCTGAAGGGCACTAAGTCTAGCCTGCCCGGCTCCTGAACCCTCTCCGACCTCATAGGTCGAATCGGTGATAGGGTCATGCCTCCTCTTACGAGGTGGCAAGACGCTGGTGGGGTGAGTGCGAGGTACAGAAGGTGGTGGTGGTAGGAAAGGTACGACCTGGTCCGCCTCTCTGGGAGGGGATGCAGGTACTACAAGTAGAGGTGTAGTAGAAGGTGCAATGGGTGGTGAAGGAGTAGGTGAATCTGTGAGCATGATGACCCCGTCCTGCTGGTCATCTCGGGACTCCGTATCAGATGTAGGTCCAACTAACACTGATGTCGGTGATATGGGTGTGATGGTAGGAACCATAAGCTCCTCGAAAGTAGTAACAACCGTAGGCGTCGTCATGATATCTGAAAGTAATATTTTATAGTTTTGAGCAAGTTTTCAACTTACACAACATAAAATGTTTTCATGATGCATATGGGATGTGGTTTAAAAACTTTTAACCATGAGGTAGAAAGTATAAATATAGATACTTATGTGATTTATTTACCATGAGGAAATAAATCAATGTGAGGCTAGCTCATATAATATGCATGCTCTATAATGCCATATGCCTAACTTATAGGTTCCCTAAAAATCAATTTTTCTTTTCAAACTGATTTTTATGTTCAGTTATAGTCCAGTTTTAAAAATTTCATTTCTTAAAATTTTTAAGTCTTTGATCTGGTTCTCTATAACTATGCGCTCTGATACCATTCTCTGTAACACCCCCAGATTGGTCAAATGCAGCGGAATAATAGTTGGGGTGTTACTTGGGTAGATCGATAGCACATAGCATATAGAGCAATGATCATAAAGTCATTCAAATACATATTACATGAATTAATCGTACACATTATATCTTGTTCAAAAGAAAACCACATTTATTGAAAAACAGAATTAAATATCCCAGCCCGATGGTCAACATGATGCTTTCCTATAATGCTGGAATCCAATGCATGAACCTGCTTACTTTCCTGAGAAAACATGAAAGTAAAATGTGGGGGTCAACACGAGGTTGGTGAATTCACAGGTTTAATTAAATATAGTATTAATATGCAAAGCACCACGAAGGTAGCAGGACATCACAGCCCAATACTACAGTAGTTCCTACTGCCCTGTAATAGAAGCTAGACATGATTTTCAGTACGCCCATTGGGTCTATCCTGATGTATGTTTCCCTTAATCCGACAATGACATAAACCTGCTGCTCGGCCTAAGCATCACGTGACAGCTGATCACGAAAGGCCGGGTGTTGTCAACACCCGAATAGTACTATCCATACATTTCGCGCTACACTATTAACTATTACAGTCCACGGGAATGGGGTAACAGTAGGCAATAAATTGTTGTTGTCTGTGCATGCTTGCATAAAAATAAAAGTTGGCATGTTTTCTCCCCCAGTTATAAAACAGTAAAGATGGGGCCATGAACTCACCTTAGTGATAATGTGGTAATGAGGATGATGTCACAGTATAGTCACGTACTGGAGAAATTACCTAAGTAATTTGAATGTCTCAGTGAATGTAGAAATAATTATGCATGACAATGGTGCATATGAAAAATGCATGATCACAGTTTATAGTTTGATACGTTGGCTTAATTTATTCTCAATAAATTAAGGATGTGTTGATATATATTGTTTTCAAAGAAATAATATATATTAATGTACGAGTTTATGTTTAAGGAAAAAGGTATAGTAAATTAAATAAATCCACATGTTTTATTTAATTTAAATAAAGAAGATTAAACTTTATACCTTGTTATGGTTTTAAGGTTTCACAAAAGAGATGGTTAAACGATTTTGTTAATATCGTATAGTTGTAATTCAATATAAATAATCCGTTTATGATAACCCTTTTTAAATGATTAAGTTACACTTGTAAATAATGTATAGTTTAGAAATCGTATAAGTTTCATCCGTTAAAGTTATTACATCGTTAGTCCTTGTTGGTTATCCCGTTTAATATAAACGCCCCTAGGGCTTGATAAACTTTCGGGAAATGGCAAAATACCCCCTCCAATCCCACGGCATAAAAATAAATGGGATTAGGGTTTGATTAAAGTTTCAAAAATGACACAAATGGTCCTTGTAGTTCATTAATACACACGGTTTGAATCTTGGTATCCTTTGAGTTTCAAAAACATCATAAATGACCCTTGTATTTTTATATAAGTCACGAAAATAATTAATATTTCTCTTGTTTCTCAAAACTGGCCATAACTTTCGGGACTTGACACAAATGGCCCAAAAAGTTACCCTTTTAAAATCAAACGGGCCAAGTGGCCCATTAAGGTCTCGGTCCATATTAATTAAGTTTTACCAAGTTAAATAAATTCTTACCGTGTAGTAACATAGTAAATAAGGTTGAAATTTTAATATTTCCACTTTGGGTCCAAGTCTTTCACCATTTTACAAAACCGGCACAAAAGGTAACTTACTTATTTCCTTAATGGGCTACACGGCCCACTTAACATCCGGTTAAGGTAAATGAGGTTGGGCTTGGTAAAAACCTTATGGTAACTTAGTAATTATCAAATTTCCACTAATGGGCTTAATATGGGCTTATATATCCGGCTTATATTTCTTATTACCATTAGGCTTATATTTTTATTCCCCTAGCTTATATAGTTTCGGCTTATATTAAATTTTACACATGAGCTTATATAACTTTTGGCTTAAAAATATATTACTTCTAAGCTTAATATTTTGGAGGCTTGTGGGCTTATTTTAAGGCTTAAATGATTCGGCTTATATTTATATTTTCGAGTTAGCTTATATTTTTCTAAGGTAACATTTGGCCAAAAAGATTTATAGGTTAGTTTAACTTATGGTGACATATATAAGTTCATAACTAGCTTAATGCTCACATTAGTTCTCGGCTTATATAAGTTTTAAGGCAAGGAAAAATGCTAACGCACCTATAGTTTCATATATGCTTGTTTTTAAGGATTTAAAACGTAAGGTTTCCCAATTTATATATATATATCGTGTGTTTATAGGTTGTCTAGAGTGAGATTAAAAGCTTCTTACGTGTGCATGATTCCTAAACCTAATATGTTTAGCATAGGAGTGCATGAAACGCGAAAATGAAATAAGGAAAGAATATGAGAAGTTCAAGCTTACTTGTTTTGGCAAAATGTAGACGAAAAGGGATGAGAGTGAAGCGGCTCAAATAACACACGAGTCTTAGGGGTCTTCAATGCTTGATTTGGGTAGTAAATGAGATAGCTTGAGTTTGTTTAGTCTAGGTAGGTTGTGAGAGTTTGATCCGAGTGTTTTGTGGTGAGGGAGGGTAGTATGTGTCTAGGTGATATATAATCAAGTGTGAGGTGAAAAGAGGAGTGGCTAGGGAGTGAGACACGGCAAGAGAGAGTATTAGCAAGATTTGCTAGCTTGATTTGTACCAAGAAGGTACTAAACCTTAATTGCTCCCAAAATGTACAAAGTTGGTAGTGTTGTGTGTTCTACCGTGGCATTTTGAGGTTCCCAAGGAGTGGGAAGTGTGTAAGTGATGATGGGATTAAGGTTGTACACAATATGTGTATGGTGTGGGAAGGTTACACGGCTCAAGGAAAAAGGGAAAGAGGGATGAGTCTTAGCTTCTTTAATCACACTTAGTACATTCCATAAATGCTAATTTTGTACACTTACCCATGGTTTTAGTATAACATAAACCATACCGGCGGTTTTGGTTATTGTTTGGGAGGGAAAAGTAATTTTTGTGTATTAAGTGTTTAAATAAAAGTTAAGTTATAAAAGTTGTAAGGTTTAAGTAAAATGTAATGTTAAGTTATAAAGGTTTGAGTGAATTAAAATGTTTTAGTGAAAAAGGTTTGTTGTTATATATTTATATACGGGTATGAATGGGTTTGGGTTTGTTTTACTTATTAGTCGGGTTAAATAAGTGTCAAATGATTTAAGTTATAGTAATGTGAGTAAGCCCGGGTCTTAGGTGTTTTAATTACGTTTTAGTGCCTTTGGTGAAAGAATGGTCCCTAGGTAGTTATATTAGTACATTTATGTATAAAATATACTTATAGTATGATTTATTAAATGATCATATGTAAAAGTGATAGTTAGGGTTATCTGAAATCATTGACTGTAAAAATATATATATATATTATTTAAAGTTACCAATGTTTATATGTTTATAAATAGGTAATCAGTCATAACTGTGATCATGATGTTATTCTTGGAGAAAAAATCAGTGATATGTATGCAAGTGATCATATGTTTCAAAAGACTCAAAGTCCTTTACATTAGGTCATTGTATGATTACTGAAATATAATCATATAAATGTAGTCACACTTTTGTGATAAAAATGCATAGTCACAGTAAAATTGTGATATGATTGCCGTAATGTTAAGATGATGCATGCTTATGAAATGCATGGGATGGTTCAAATGATTCATGCAAAGAAAAGTGGTATAAAATATTTAGATATCATGAAGTGACGTACATAATGTTCACAAGTCAAAACCTGAAATTCTCAGGTTTTACACAAAGTTTGTCAAATGAAAACCCTCCTAGTACGTCTCCTACACTTATCAAAACGGATTTAACAAAGTTAATTCCACCGGTAAGTAAGGCGTCCGTTAACTTAAATGTTGTACACCAATACTTAGCCTATTTTGACAAGGTCATTTTGGAACGTACGACGGCTTCGGCCATAACGGAAGGTGAATGGAAATTTGAGCACACTAGAGCTGCGTTCCGAGATGAAATTGTTCCATTTGTAAACAATGTTAAATCTTGTCTTATTACAATTGATCAAGATTTTCTTTTGGAAATAGAAGAAGTTAGACGTGTTTTCAATGAAATGGATGATGCTTATGAAAACAGCTTATTTAAAATAGAACGAGTTTCACGCCAAAATGATCAGCTTCTGAATCAAGTGATGTCTCATGATATAGTTTCCGTCTGTGTGAATAAAAGTGTTGATAATGATTCTATTGTGCATAATGTTGAATCTGTGGATAATGTGGTAGATAGTACTTGTCACGAATCCGACGCTGAATTTTTAAAGCTTCAAGATTCATATTCTTCGCTTTCAAAACGTTTTGATGAGATTCAAACACATTGTATTTCGCTTGAATGCAAGCAAAAATTTATTCAAGAAATCTTTGAAACGTCATTCGAAGGTGTTAATATCGATGATGCAAACTTTGAAAAGAGTTTCCGATTGAATTTACAATCAAAACAGCGTCAGCCAAGTGACAAGGTTGCTAAATCTTTGCCGATAGACATAGAGAAATCTAAGGAGCTTAACTGTGTGAACGTACTTGAGGCCGCTGAGAATTTAAAACTTGATCTAGATAATCGAGTTTCCAAGATTTTGTCCAAAGTTGATAACTTAAAACAGAAAAATACACAACTCTTCGATTTAGTAAAGCTCGCATGTGCTAATACCACTACACAGAATCAATCTTTGATTGAAAAATTGAATCGAAAGTCGGTGGAAATATCTGATTTTAGGGAACAAATTTGTGATAAAAATCTGGCCTTGGCTGAGTTAAAGGAAACACTTCGTACTCTAGAAGGTAAGAATGTTGTGGATAACGCAGCCACTGTCTCACCATCGTCCTCTAGTGCAATCAAAAGGAACCTTATAGCCGTCACACCATTTAATAAGGGCCCTAGGACTAAACCATCTCAAACTTTGGTCACTAATGATAAGGCGGAATTAAAACCAGCTTCTAATATTCCCGTGTTGCCTTCTATAGGAGTAATCACCACTACTAAGGCTCAAAGATCTAAGCTTAAAAGAAACAAGAAGAATGATAGGATCTTGCCCCCATCTAGTAGTCAATAGAAGAATAAAGTAGAAGCCCACCCTAGGAATGTTATTTCTGTTTTAAATAAAAAGAATCATGTAGCTAAACCTAAAGGCTCTGCGGTTGTACAGCGTTCTAAGCCTATTGTGAATTCTAATTTGAAATGTTGGAATTGCAATGAATGTATGTTTCCTAGTCATCATGATTCTTGCCTTATTGACCATGTGAATGAGATGAATGCCCGAAAAAATGGTTTAGAATGGAAACCGACTGGGAAAGTGTTAACCCAAGCTGGTTGGATGTGGCGTCCCACTGGTAGAACTTTCACTATAGTATGAAATACGTGCCCTTTGACTAGGATCACTCCCACTACAGCGAAGAAAGCATGCCCTTTAACTAGGAGTACCAAGGCTACCAAAACACAATCGTGTCCTTTAACTAGGAACACCGACACTACTGTAGGAACAAACTGCCCTTTAAATAGGTCTACTCCCACTGAAGTGCCCGCTAATACTCCAAAACCTCATAAAATTGGAACAATAAAACCTGCTAGTGATAAAACTCACATTAGAAAATGCAGGAAATCTAAGGGTCACACAAATGTTTGCAATTCTGATAATATTATATATGTATCTGCTAACACTCCGGAACCAATAGTTTCTAATGCATTGTCTACTGTTGTTGTTGAAAACAGGTGGTCCAAATTGTTCTCTGGTATTTGGACTCTGGTTGCTCTAAACATATGACCGGAGATCGCTATCAGCTCTGAAATTATGTAGTATGGTTCGATTCGGAAATGATCATATTGCAAAGATAATGGGTTACAGTGAATATCATATTGGGAATGTTATAATTTCGAGAGTGTATTATGTGGAAGGTGTCGATCACAACTTATTTTCTGTGGGGCAATTTTGTGATGCAAACCTAGAAGTTGCTTTTCGAGAGCATACCTGCTTCATTCGTAATTTGGAAGGGGTTGATTTATTGAAAGGTACTCGAGGGAATAATTTGTACACTTTGTCTCTACAAGACATGATGGCCGCTTCTACCGTATGTCTTCTTTCCAAAGCATCGAAGACTAAGTCATGATTATGGCATCGACGGTTATCGCATCTTAACTTTGACGCTATTAATCATTTGGCGAAAAACGAACTTGTTCGTGGTCTTCTCAAACTTATATTTCACAAAAATCATTTGTGTTCCGCGTGTACAATGGGGAAAAGCACTAAGAAATCATACAAACCCAAGACAGAAGACACCAACCAATAGAAACTTTATTTGTTGCATATGGATCTTTTTGGGCCAATGCGTGTTGAAAGTCTTAGTGGTAAAAGGTACATCCTCGTCATTGTCGATGATTACTCTCGGTTAACATGGGTGAAATTTCTTACAACAAAAAAGAGGCACCTAAATTCATCATCGGATTTCTCAAGATGATTCAAGTGCGTCTCAACACTACTGTCTGACGCATTCGTACAGATAATGAACCGAATTTGTGAATCAAATTTTGCATGATTATTATGAAGAAGTTGGCATATCTCATGAAACATCCGTTGCTCACACTCCACAACAAAATGGTGTCGTTGAAAGGCGAAATCGCACACTTATGGAAGCTGCTCGAACGATGTTAATTTACGCAAAGGCTCCATTGTTTTTATGGGCAGAAGCAGTATCTACAGCAGTTTTCACCCAAAACCGGTCACTAATTCTTAAACGCCAAGGTAAAACACCTTATGAGCTTCTACATGGAAAAGTACCAAATTTATCATATCTTCATGTATTTGGTTATCTTTGCTATCCAAAATAATGATGGTGACAATTTGGGAAAACTTCAACCCAAGGCTCATATCAGTATTTTCATTGGTTATGCACCCACAAAGAAGGCATACCGAATCTACAACCATAAGTCTCGTAAGATCCTCGAAACTATGAATGTTGATTTTGATGAGCTGACAGCAATGGCTTCTGAGCAAAACAGCTCTGAACCCGCACTTCATGAAATGGGACCCAGTAACATTAGTTCTGGTCTTGTCCTAAATAACCCTACTTCATCATCATTTACACCACCTACTAGGACTGAATGAGATACGTTGTTTCAACCGTTCTTTGATGAATTTTTTACTCCTCCAAGTGTTGTTGCACCAGAACCTGAAGTAATAGCTCCGGTTACCGAAGTTGTAGCTCCAGCAATCGAAACACAATCAGACACATCTACACCTAAAATTGGTCAAAATATACCTTCAACGAGTAATTCTCAACCAACACATGTTTCAACTACCCATGTCATGCCTATTGATGATGAAGAGGATGATGATGATCACGACTTGGAATTCGCTCAAATGCGTGAACTTCCATTCTTTGGGGTACCAATTCCCGACCATAATCATGTCGGGTCGTCCACCTCAGAGGAAGCTCCTAGTACGGTTTACTCCAATCCATGGATTCGTGAACATGACAGAATGTGGACAAAGGATCATCCTATAGATTCTATTATTGGTGACCCTAATCGTCCGGTATCCACACGAAGTCAGCTACAAGAAAATGCAATGTTTTGTCATTTTGATGCGTTTCTCACTGAAGTTGAACCTAAGACATGGCAAGAAGCTTTTACTCAATCCTGTTGGATAGAAGCTATGCAAGAAGAATCTAATGAATTTATACGTCTTGAAGTATGGGAACTTGTCCCATGCCCGGATCAAGTGCAGTTACTCACATTGAAATAGGTTTACAAGGTGAAACTCGATGAGTTAGGCGGAATATTGAAGAACAAAGCTCGACTAGTAGCTCGTGGATACAAGCAATTATTGGCTTCGACTTTATGGAATCTTTTGCACATGTTTCCCATTTGGAAGCTATTAGACTATTCCTCGCTTATGCAGCCCACATGAATATGATCGTCTATCAGATGGATGTGAAGAAGACATTTCTTAATGGTGAAATCAAGGAAGAGGTCTATGTTCAACAGCCGGATGGTTTTGTGAATCCTAAATATCCTAATCATGTGTACAAGCTTAAGAAGGCTCTCTATGGGTTGAAGCAAGCTCCACGCGCATGGTATGATCTATTGTCACAATTCCTCATTACTCAAGGCTTCGCTAAAGGCAAGGTGGATCACACACTGTTCATTCAGAAACGAGGTAAAGATATGATTATGGTACAAATATATGTTGATGATATTATATTTGCAGCCTCGACCCAAACCTTATCCGACGAGTTTGGTAAACTCATGTCTTCTAAGTTTAAGATGTCAATGATGGGCAAGGTATCATTCTTCTTAGGTCTTCAGATATCTTAGAGTCCTAGAGGCATCTTCATCAATCAATCCAAGTATTCCCTTGAATCGCTTAAGAAATATAAGATGGAATCTTGCGACCCCGTAGACACTCTAATGGTGGAACGAACTAAGCTTGATGCAGATCCACATGGAGTTGTCGTTGATCCGACACTTTATCGAGGAATGATTGGTAACCTTCTGTATATCACAGCCAGTCGACCTAATCTTCAGTTTGTTATATGCATGTGTGCTCGGTATCAAACTAGGCCTACTGAGTTACACTTAGCTACTGTTAAACGTATCTTTCGGTATCTTAAAGGAACCATTAATCGGGGACTTTGGTATTCGAAGGACTCTTCAGTCGCACTAATGGCATATGCAGATGCGGATCACACGGGTTGTCAAGATACAAGGCGTAGAACGAGTGGAACTTTGCAACTACTAGGAGATCGACTAATCAGTTGGGCATCAAAAAGGCAGAAAAGCGCTGCAATTTCAAGTACGGAAGCAGAGTACATAGCTATGTCCGGTTGCTGTGCTCAAATTCTTTGGATGAGATCGCAATTAACCGACTATGGTCTAGGTTTCAACAAAATTCCGATGTACTATGACAACAAAAGTGCAATTGCCTTATGCTGCAACAACGTTCAATTCTCCCGGTCGAAGCACATTGACATTCGCTACCATTTCATCAAGGATCAAGCGGAAAATGGAGTGATAGAGCTTTACTTTGTCCGATCTGAGTATCAATTGGCGGATATTTTCACGAAGGCTTTAGATCGTGCTCGAACTGAATTTTTGGCCGACAAGCTAGAAATGAGAACCTTCTCGTCTGAGACTTTAAAGGAATTGGAAGATGAAGCGAAAGAATAGTGGTGGTAAACTATTCTCCGTATCCTTGGTGATCATTTGTATATATTGTTTATATCTTTATCCACAAAAGCAAAATACAAAAATATAAAACCATATAAAAACCATAAAAATTGAAAAATTCAGAAAAATCCAAAAATATTTTTACTTTATTTTTCAAAGGCATGTCTTTTGGTACGATAATATTTACGGCCTTAGAAATGTCGATTAATATTGACACAGCGCCATAAATAAAGTTCGTACAAAAGTTGTAAATATTTCATAAAACATGCCTACATGGCTTGTAGTTATTTCTGACTGCAACCCGGTTTTCACATTAAAGTCAAGTATTTCTTTTGAAAGCTTTGGCTCACAACGGGAATTAATTTTCTCGGGCAAGGTTTACTCTAAAACCTTGTAAGGGATCAAGTTTACTTTATAACTTGGTCTAACACAAATCTATGTACGCATCAGTGCATCTATTTGTTAAAACAAGAGAAATATTGTTTTTTATGAAGTTATCATCTCCACAAACCAAAGATTTTGTCAATTGGTATCTGCATACTCGACGATGCGACTACTCAAACGGCGACTACAACTCTTTCAATAGAACACGGGTCAACAATTGAGGGGGAGCAATTGTCAAGCATTCAGAATCTTCGATGCCGAACGTGCCAAATTCACAAATTGGTGTCAAGACAACAATACCAATCGTACATGTGGTGTCAAGAGATGACTTCAGACGTGACGAGGCAACCAACAGACGCCGACAAGAACCATTTGATCTTATCATATGATGTTCTCATCAATCAGGTCCAACCTTGTCAATTTTTTTCTAATATGGTGAATATGTGATCATGTTACAAATCGGTATCATATCTCATACATTTGGTATCATGAAGATAAAACGGACTTGCATTTCTCTTCCCAAAACCTTTGTTAAAACTTCATTAAATCAATTGATATTAAAAACATCGATTCGGTTAATATTTTTAATATGGGGGAGAAAATGTGATTTAATATGGGAAATTATCACACATGGTTTGACTTAATGTGCTGGCTCATCCCGACATATGCGAAATGTTTTCGAATATCATGGCATATGTTAAGGGGGAGCAAAACAGATTTGCATATCAAAATGGATTTTCATGGTGACATATACTTACCCAAAAACCATTTATTTCACGACGATGAAGATTGTGGTGACATAAGTATGGTAGGATAGGTTAAGTCCAATGATTCTTCTTAAACCGGAGGAATCTTCCCAAGGACATTCCATAGCTAGAAATAGTAGTCCTTAGGAAAATGGAGAAAGATTGTGAACGTAGCTGAATGCCGACCAAGTAGTTAAGTTAGCACTGGAACAATCACAACAAGGTGCTAGTTATGACATATTGGTATGCATTGAAGGGGTTGAAGAATGAAAAAGAATTGTAAAGATAAAGGGTGTAAAGAAAGAAGCCCTCCTTACAACCTTAGGTAGAAACCGGGTCAACACATATGCTATTGAGATCATTTTAATGATGCTCAATATTGAATATAGACATCATGGACCCAGTGATGCAATGCACAACCCATCCCAGCTAACTCAGATATCTCTCAAAAGGTATTTGTTTTAATCACACGGAGACAACGCATTATCTATTGATTTATTCACTCCGAATAAATTGGTATTAAAATGGTGGCACTCCTCTCCAGCCTCCGATCACTAAAATCCAAAATGTACAATCGAGTCTAGAGCCATTTGAGATCATCAAATATCTCATTAGGACACACTTCCATATTTCCTTGCTTCTTCACACATTGTGAAAAGTAAGTAAGATATTAAGAGTCCTACGCAAAATCTTCATGATCTTTCCTGCACATCCGAGTAATACGAAAGTATTTACAATGAAGATGGAAATCCTTCTTGAGCGAATATCAAAAAGCTCATGGTAGGTGGCTTGTGCGATTCTTTATGAATCAAGCTTGTGATAACTGGAAAGCAACAGTGGTTTAATTGTTAACTAAATTTAAACACGTTCCAGGCCTCTACACAATATCTTAGTGATCTTGCAAGAACACTCAGAGTGATACCTTAGTGTTCACAATGATGAGTGGAAATCCTTCTAGTGTTAACCTCAAACAGCACTTGGTAGGTAACTTGCAAGATTCAATATGAATCAAGCTCGTGACAACTGGAAAGCAACGATGGTGCGATTCTTTAATGAATCAAACTTGTTCCAGGTATCAGAATTGAAGGCTTCAATCATGCGGATAATTTTATCCAGTGTTCACAGTGATGAGCGGAAATCCTTCTTGTGTTAACCTCAAACAGCACTTGGTAGGTAACTTGCAAGATTCAATATGAATCAAGCTCGTGACAACTGGAAAGCAACGATGGTGCGATTCTTTAATGAATCAAACTTTTTCCAGGTATCAGAATTGACGGCTTCAATAATGCGGATAATTTTATCCAAATGATTCACTCTTTACGTTCGCAGTCAGCTTTGGACGGTCGAGTAAAGAGAACGGGTTTACCCGTGAAATCTTGTCAAGGATATTTTTAATTAAATCTACCTGCCACAAGTACGATATTTTATATCGTCCAACGGTCTTCACCGACCGGAGGTAAAATGCTACCGAATTAGAATGAAACGTTCAAAGCCATTTCGTTCGTGTCTACTTATGTTGCGGCATTTGAAGATGGTGGCGATGCGGAATCCGAGAAGAAGTCGTCCCCGCATGCTTATACTTTATGCACTTAATACTTCATCCAATTCTAGAAAGCCTAAAAGTCAAGTCTTCCGCTGTATCGAACTCTGAAGCTTTCAAGAATTACGAAAGTATAAGTATGTGGAACATGAAGTCACGAAGAGGCAAAGATCACAAGTGAAGGATGCACAAGTTCAAGGCAAGAGATTAATGCTCAAGATTGATATCAAAGATCACTTCAACATATTCACCAGAAAAGAAAAAGAAAAGGAAAACAAAGACTACGAGCTCAAGACAAGCATTGTATGCTAGGTTTATTTTATTATAGTAACTCGGGTAACACCCTTGTTTGGAGTGACCTCCCTTAGGGGGAGATTGTTGGAAATACGTTTTTACGTATTTAGGAAGATTCGGTCACTCCGACAATATATTAAGTAATAGCTCGTAGTCTAGATATCTTTTAATATATCAAACAAGGAAAAGCCCGGTCCATGCTTGTATGGCCGACCCAATTATAAGCCCAAGCCCATCTTATGGGCTTGGTATATAAACCCTCTCCTTAGATGGAGAGGGTGTGGTTTTCTCATACAATACACATAGTAAAGTGTGTTTTCTTATTTTTTTTTCTCTCTCAAGTGTGTATGTGAAATCATCTATCTTTCTATCTCTTTCTCTCTTTAAAACATAAGCAAGATTTACATATCCTACAAATTATGTAATCTATTTTTGAATAATTTCTTATCTTATGCTCTATGGACTATGTGCTATCGATCCACCCTTGTGACATCTCTGTTGATAATTCCACATATTTTGACCCTACCCGGGGTGTCACAAAAGGTGCACAGGGTAAAGGTGCACATGGCAAAAATGTACAGTGTATAGGGCAAGTGGGACAAAGGGAAGTCAAACCTAAATGGGGTTATGCACAAAGGGTGAATAAGCAGAATCAGACCAATAAATATTATCACCCTCATGCCAATAGAGACTTTATTCCTAGAGCAGTACTTATAAGAACAGGTTTAGCACCGCTGAGGACAATCTCTACAAGTACCGTCAAACTTGTGTCTACACGTACCGCTAGTCCAAAACAGAATAATCCTAACTATCACACTCCTTTGAAGAACTTGTTTGACATTTCTAAGGGTTATAAAGACAATTTATATGCTCAAAAAGCAAGACCAGTTCAGATGTGGGTGCCAAAAGGGCAAAAACCAAGTACTGTTGGAAGTATCGCTAGTGCAAAAGCGGTACATGTGCCAATTTAGAAAAGGGCCAAAGATATGACCTCTCCTTATACTTTTGATTGGCCCACTAGAACTATGACCGATAGGAGCACATCCAACATCACAGACCAGTCCACCAATAAGACATTTAAGTAAGTTGGCCCTACTAGATCCAAGCCTAATGTGGCTTGGGTCCCTATTAAAAACTAATTTGTTTTCTACTTGTGTAGGATCATCTAGCTAGTGAATTGAA
The DNA here is from genome assembly GCA_025667525.1 of Glebionis coronaria. NCBI lineage: Eukaryota > Viridiplantae > Streptophyta > Magnoliopsida > Asterales > Asteraceae > Glebionis > Glebionis coronaria. Next base: position 397,649,044 of record CM046878.1, read on the forward strand.
GGACACAAGAATTATGGATAGTGGAATCTCAAGGCACATGACAGGGAATAAGGACTATCTTGCTGAATTTGAAGAATTCAGAGGTGGTTCAATTTCTTTTAGAGGTAGTAAAGTAGGATTACAAGAAAAGGAAAGATAAACACTGGGAAATTGCAATTTAAAGAAGTGTTCTTTGTGAAAGAGTTGAGTTAATTCAACCTCTTTTCAGTCTCTCAGATGTGTGATAAAAAGAATAAGGTGTTTTTCACTAACAAAGATTGTATGGTGGTTACAATAGACTTTGAGATGCCCAAAGAGTCACAGATATTGCTCAAAGTACCAAGGCAGGAGAACATGTACACTTTCAATCTCCATACCATTGTTCCAACATGTGGTATTTCATGTATAATAGATAAGGCTTCTGCTGATGAGTCTAACTTATGGCATAGGAGGTTAGGTCATGTGAATTTTAAAATTTTAAATAAACTTGTTTAGGGAAACCTTGTTCGAGGTCTACCTTCCAAGTCTTTTTAGAATGACCTTACATGTGTTGCTTGTAAAAAAGGTAAGCAACACAGGGCCTCTTGTAAGACCAAGACTGTCAATTCAATGATTAAACCTTTTCAACTTTTACATATGGACTTACTTGTACCAGTTTTGTAAGGATTATTAGTCATAAGACCTTTTGCTTCGTTATCACATATGATTTTAGCAGGTTTAGTTTGGTTTTCTTTATGGCACATAAGAGTGAGACTAATAATTTGTTAAAGATTTTATCACCCTTGTTGAAAAACAATATACTAAACAGGTTATGATCATTAGGACTAATAATGGGACAGATTCAAGAATGCTGAATTTGAAGAATTCTATAGGTCGAAGGGGATCAAGAGACAATTTAGTAATCTAGGACTTCACAACAAAATGGATTAGCTGAGAAGAAAAACAAGACACTTATTGAGGCTTCTAGGACTATTTTAGCTGATTATCTCTTGCCTAATACCTTTTAGGCAGAGGCAATCAACACTTCATGTTATGTGCTTAATAGAGTTTTAGTAACCAAGCCTTATAATAAGGACCCTTGTGAGCTTTTGACTTGTATTAAGCCAATCATCGGCTATATAAGACCTTTTGGGTGCCATGTGACAATTTTAAATACTCTTACTCCACTGGGAAAACTTGATGGTAAATCTGATTCAGGATTTTTAGTTGGATACTCATTTAAAGTAAAGCATATATGGTTTATAATTTCGCATCTGGCAAGGTAGAATAGAATGACCATGTTAACTTTTTTAGAGAATAAATCCAATGTCTGAAGAATAGGGTATGCTTGGATGTTTGACTAACTATATCCTATGCAAGATGATTGTCAAACTAACAGTGCAGGTTTAGAGGAAGCTAGTACAAGTACAAGTATACAAGAGAAGTAAGTGGCTACCTCTGACTTAGAGGAAGATGCTGATGAAAGAATCTTTATACCAGTCTTATCTCCTATCTCACCTACACTATCAAACTAAAATTAGATGGAGCCAACATAATCGATAGTTGATCAAGATTCAAAAGATGAGTTACAGAGGCTACAAGATCAAGAGAAGACAACTCAAGAAGCAGTTGATCTAAATAGAAAAGTACCTTTGGAGTTGGCAGGGTCAACGATACATAACAATACCAACGGTACATCTGTTCCAAGTACTGTTGTGCAAGATTTAGTACCAGTGAAGGATGTGTTTGATCATCTTAACTTCTTAAAAGATCAAGATATTCCTCCAATTACTGTTGGTGATCAACTAAAAGATTTTCTTCAGTCTTTGGATGATGAAAACATATATGCTAGCCCAAAGGAGGGGATTTTCTCTAATTCTTTCTATGATGAGGAGGGTGCAGCAACTGATTTTAACAACATGGAATCACCCATTTCAGTCAATCCTATTCCTACTCATAGAGTCAATACCAATCATCCAACAACTTAAATAATTGGTGATCCAAAGTCATCAGTTCAGACAAGGAGACAGGCCAAAGCTAGCAATGAAGCCCATGCTCTTATCAGCTATGTCAGGCACCAACAAAGAACTAACACAAGGATACTCAACATTGTCTATTTGCTTGTTTCCTATCACAGATAGAACTCAAGAACATTTCTCAAGCTCTTGTAGATGAAAGTTGGGTGGATGCTATGAAAGAAGAACTTTTGCAATTTGATTTGTAGAAATTTGGGTTCTTGTAGACCTACCATCTGGCAAAAGAGTTATTGGAACAAGGTAGGTCTTTAGGAATAAAAAGGATGAAAGATGTAACACCCCATTTTGGAAATGGAAATATCACAGAAATTATGGCGTGTCATCAAAGCATACAAGGAACAATGTCTAAACATTACTTGACCATAAAAGGAAAATACCGAAATCAAACATCGGTAGTCCAAAAGTAAAGCTCATCACACACAAACATAGTATAATAAAGGAAAGGACTAAACAATGTCCAAAGCATAAGTATCATAAGAAAGGAAATGCATAATGTAAAGAAGGCTAGACAGCTTCCAGTCCATATGCACGTACTCTTAGTGTCTACGAGCGTCCCTGAGTACCTGCCGTTTTGGGAACATAGAAAAGGAAAACGGCTGAGCAATACGCTCAGTGCACGGATGTACAATAAAGCATGAATAGGATAAGCATATAACATATAACAGCGGAAGAAAACTAAGTCCCGAGTAACCTGGTTAAGTCTTAATAAAACTGGTTTAATAGTTTGAAAGTCTTATGTTTATCTTATAAAACCTGTTTGTCATATTTTACCATTAGCCAATATAGGTCATGAAAATCCACCGTGCATGAATACTTGGAGGGGTGACCTCATCATGCAAATTAGAGGGGCTGCCTCTAATTTAATATATTGGTTTTTGGGTAGGAGGGATAAGCTCCTTGTGAAGGATGCAAGGCACACACCACATTCACCATGAAATCCTGAATAAAAACATGTAACTAGGATGCACCCATACGCCCCACATGATAAATAAAAATAAATGGCCAAAAGCTGAAGGGACGCCACGAGCAATCACTCCGCCGTGGTGAAGTCATAACATCAGTGCCTCTAATGTTATGGTTATGGTACCTCCATAAATAGGTGAAACTGGTCATGCATGTATATGGCTATAGGTAATCTTAATTAAACATAAGCAATCAAACACGTAACTTATACTACGGGAAAATAGTTGGCTGCATACGGGGAATCCTAATAAGGAAAGAATGTCCATACTGAAAGGGTGAGAATCCGTACCTTATGTCCAGTGAACGAAGAAGATGAACTGAGAGGAATCCTACTTCCGAATCACTAGTGCTACATAAATACATACATGAATAAGTATCTGCTTACTAATTACGTAGCTGATTTTACGTCATGTCTTAGCTTATTTTATGTGTTCTTACCATGTTTTACTGTTTTAAAGCTTTAAACTGTGTTTTATCTTATATTCTGCTTAATCTGATTAAGTATTTCTGGTATTTCATGTGTTATTATACTTACTGTGTAATAATAAGTAACTTTCCAAAAATAGAGGTTTCCTAAAATAGAAAGTTTCCAAAAATAGAAAGTTTCCAAAAATAGAAAGTTTCCAAAAATCGAGAGTTTCCAAAAATAGAAAGTTACCAAAAATAGAAAGTTTCCAAAAATAGAAAGTTTCTAAAAATAGAAAGTTTCCAAAAATAGAAAGTTTCCAAAAATAGAAAGTTTCCAAAAATAGATTTACTGCTTAAAATAGATAAGTTTCTAAAAATAGAAAGTTTCCATAAATAGATTAGCTGCCTTAATTAAATAAGTTTCCATAAATAGAAGGTTTCCATAAATAGATTAGTTGCCTTATTTAATTAAGTTTCTAAAAATAGAAAGTTTCCATAATTAGAAATAAGCTGGTTATATAAGCTAAGTATATAAGCCTAAAGGTTTTCATTATTATTTTCTAAGTCATATGATATAATGTATAGTTTAATAATTATTTCATGTAATTAAATTAAACTATAGGTTAAAATATTTAATTAAATTATAACATGTTTATAATTAAATAAGTTAAATAGTTAGGTTAAAATATGTATTATTATATATTAATAATATAACCTAAGTCATGTTAATTAATTATATCCATGGTTTTAAAATAATTAATTAATTATAAGTCTTAAATATACAAATACTTAGGTTAATTAATTCCATGATTATTAATAATTAAATAACCTAAGTCATGTTATTAAATTAATCATATCATTTTATTAATTTAATTTTTAACATAAGATCATAAAACATAAAAAAACTAAACATACACCATGAACCGGGTCTAAGCTAAACAATGAACCGGACATGAAATCGACATAGTACCCCGAACCAACTCGGGGTACCCCGTGTTTTACTGCTGCCGTGGGACCCACACGCACCAACCAAGACCGTATGGTCTTGGTGGTGGTCGGCTTGGCCAAACCGAAACCCCTTCGGGTTCGGTGCAGCCTGCGGCCAAAAACAAACACCCCTTAAAACACCCTTTTGATTTTATTTAACACCAAATCATGTTAGATCTATGTTTAATTATTAGGTTTTTGTAAAAACATAACATGTTCTTGATTCATAAAAAGATTAAATCAAAAGAAAAGATTTAAAAAGAATTTACCGAATTCATGGATCAAAAGGATGAAGAACAAACACGATCACCAAGCAAAATTCCAAGATCCAAGATCACAAACCACCTCTTATGGTGGTTGTAGGGTGGCGGCACAAAGGAGACAAGGGAGGAGGGTTTTTAGGTTTTTCTAAAAATCTTCTGTAAAATTTTATGAGTAGTGAAAATTCCCTTTTTCCCTTTTAGTAAATTTGACAAATGGGCTTGGCCCATTTGCCCTAGTAGTTGCGGGTAGGGGCCCCACTTGGGGTACCCGTCCCTTTTTCCGTGTCTCCTTGTTAAGTTAAACGTTTTTGATTATTTGTGTTCGTGTTTTAAATGTTCTCGTTACGTAAATACCGTGATCTAATATATTTAATTACGCTCGTAATAAATATATATACGTAATTAATAATAGTTCGTGTTTTAATTACGTTCATGATTTCATGATCGCATGTTCGTGATTAATTATCGTCAAATAATTATTACATGATCGTACGTAGCAAATACATATCGTGTTCTAACACGTACGTAATACGTAAACTCCTAACACGTAATCGTAATCATGCTGTATTAGGAAAGTTTTAATCTATTACGTACGATCCTAAGGGTACTATTCATGGTAAAAGCATGCGGGTTTTACAACTCTTCCCCCTAAAAAGAATAATTCGTCCCCGAATTATAGATAAAGTAAACTGGAAAAGAAGAACATACCCGAATTCAAAATATGAAATGAGGGTAAGAAGCCCAGATAGACTCCTCCGTTTCCCAAGTGGCTTCCCGCTCGGTATGATCCCTCCATAGAATTTTGACGAATGGAATCGTCTTCTTTCTCATGACTCGTTCTTGTCTGTCAAGAACTCGTTCGGGTTCTTCTATAAAAGTGAGATCTTCACGTATCTGTTCCAGTGGATACTGAACCATGTGAAGGGGATGATACTGGTACCCTCTGAGTAAGGACACATGAAACACATTGTGCACATGCGAAAGCTGCAGAGGTAACGCCAATCGGTAAGATACTTCACCGACTCGTTCAATGATATCAAACGGTCCGATGAAACAAGGACTGAGCTTCCCTTTAATCCCGAAGCGTCTAACACCACGTGTCGGCGAAACCTTAAGGAAGACGTGATCTCCTACATTAAAGTGTATATCCCTACGATGCTTATCGGCGTAACTCTTTTGACGTGACCGTGCCTCCTGAATTTTCTGCTTAGCTACTGCGATCTTCTCATTGGTCATCTCTATGATTTCCGGTCCTTCAAGTGTTCGCTCACAAACCTGATCCCAGCAGATTGGGGCGCGACACTTTCTGCCATACAACATCTCAAATGGAGCACACTTGATACTTGCGTGCCAACTGTTGTTATATGCAAACTCCACCAAACAGATGTATTCGTCCCAATCACCCGTCCATTCCAACTCACATGACCTCAACATATCTTCCAATGTCTGGATGGTTCGCTCCGACTGTCCGTCCGTTTGAGGATGAAAAGCCGTGCTAAGCTTAAGTTGTGTATCCCAAGCTTTCTGTAGACTTTTCCAAAAGCGCGAAGTGAATCGAGGATCTCTGTCTGAGACGATGCTGGATGGTGCACCGTGGAGTCTCATGATCTCTCGTCTGTACGTATCTGCGAGTTTACTTACCGGATCTTCCTTGCGGATCGGTAAGAAATGAGCTGATTTGGTAAGTCGATCAACGATAACCCAAATTTCATCGTGCTTCCTTTTGGTAGGCGGAAGACCGGTAACAAAATCCATGGTGATTTTGTCCCACTTCCACTCTGGGATATCTAACGGTTGAAGGAGACCGCCAGATCGCTGATGCTCGATCTTAACCTACTGGCAGGTAAGACATTTGGAGACGTAAGTGGCCACCGCCTGTTTCATACCACTCCACCAAAAGTATTGCTTGATGTCATGGTACATCTTAGTCGAACCAGGATGTATAGAGAATGGGGAGCTATGAGCTTCAGCTAACAAAGCTTCCCGAAGTTCTTGGTCATCAGGAACACAAAGTCTCGTGCCCTGACATACGATACCATCTACATCTATTCTGAATTATGTCTGCTTCTCCAAATTCTGTACTATCGCCCAGATTTCTCCGTCATCCTTCTGAGCTTCCTTGATCTTAGATAGCAACTCGGGTTGTACTCTAAGATTAGCCCAGTAACCGTGTTGTCCACGTACCATGATCTCGATGTCTAGTCGCTCCAAGTCTCTTATGATTTCCTCTTCAATTTTAATGTCGTTGATCATTCCGGAATTCCTGCTAAGAGCATCTGCTACTACATTTGCCTTTCCGGGATGATACTGTAGATTAATGTCATAATCCTTCAACAGCTCTAACCATCTCCTCTGCCTCATGTTCAATTTACGCTGAGTGAAGATATACTTCAAACTCTTGTGGTCCGTGAAAATGTCACATGATTCTCCATATAAGTAGTGCCTCCATATCTTCAATGCAAACACGACTGCAGCAAGTTCCAGGTCGTGCGTGGGGTAATTTTCTTCATAAGGCTTAAGCTGTCGTGAAGCGTACGCGATCACTTTCCCATGTTGCATGAGAACACAGCCAAGTCCCTTCCCCGATGCATCGCTGTAGATTTGAAATCTACCCGTACCAGATGGTAGAGTAAGAATAGGTGCAGATACTAGCTTCTGCTTCAGGTCTTCAAAGCTCTTCTCTCGATCTTCAGTCCAGACGAATTTCTCCCCTTTTCGCATCAGTTTGGTCAATGGTAGTGCTAGGCGGGAAAAGTTCTCCAGAACCTACGGTAGTAGCCAGCTAAACCTAAGAAACTGCGGACTTCCGTCGCTGATGTCGGTCGTGGCCACTTAGTAATGGCCTCAACCTTCGCTGGATCCATAGTGATTCCTTCTGCTGATACAATGTGACCTAAGAATGCCACCTTGTCTAACCAGAACTCACACTTGGAGAATTTAGCATACAGCTGCTTCTGGCGAAGAATCTGTAGCACTGTACGAAGATGGTCTTCGTGTTCCTCCTTGGACTTTGAGAAAATCAGGATGTCATCGATGAAGACAATAACGAACTTGTCCAGAAATTCATGAAAGATTATGTTCATCAAATCCATGAACACTGCTGGAGCATTTGTCAGGCCAAATGGCATAACTACAAACTCGTAGTGGCCATAACGGGTACGAAAGGCAGTCTTAGCGATGTCCTGCTCCTTGACCCGTAGCTGATGATAGCCTGACCTAAGATCAATATTGGAGAAGTGTTTGGCCCCTTGGAGTTGGTCAAACAAATCGTCAATGCGTGGCAATGGATATCTATTCCGAATGGTAATCTTGTTGAGCTCGCGATAGTCTATGCAAAGACGCATACTGCCGTCCTTCTTCTTAACAAACAAGACCGGTGCGCCCCATGGAGATGCGCTCGGTCGAATGAAACCTCGTTCAAGAAGTTCTTGCAGTTGATCCTTCAGCTCCTTCAGCTCTATGGGAGCCATGCGATAAGGAGCCTTGGAGATTGGTTCATCTCCTGGAACCAGCTCGATACTGAATTCCACTTCTCGTGCAGGTGGTATGCCCGGAAGTTCTGCTGGAAACACATCTTGGAATTCCGACACTATAGGTTGATCCTGAATTGATGGGGATTCAGCATCCATGTCGTGAACCGTAGCTAGATAACCCTTGCAGCCATGTGACAGTAGTGCACGCGCTTGCAGGGTGGATATGACTTGTACAGACCGTCCGGGTATGAACCCATTATGAATGTACTCTAGTGCATTAACATCACCGAAGATAACTCGATACGAATGGCAGTCTATTGTAGCATGATGCTTGGATAGCCAATCCATGCCAAAAATCATGTCGAAGTCATTCATGCCCAGCGGAAGTGCGTCAACAGGTCGAACCTTATCGTCAAATTCTAGGGGAAGACTCTTGTATACATGGGTGATTAATACAGAGTCCCTCAAAGGCGTGGAAATAGTAAGCCTATTTTCTAGTGTCAAGGGAGGCATCCTAATGTTCTTAACATAAGCAGTAGAAATAACCGAGTGAGTAGTGTTGGGAATAAATTTAGGCCAGAACACTTGAACGCTGACAAGAACAACTTAAGCGTTGACAAGAGCAAAGTGAGCGCTGACAGCATAAGCGTTGACAAGATAAAGTCAAGCGTTGACAGATTGAAGACAAGCACTGATGGAAGATGTGAGCTACACGTTTATTATATTCTAGATTACTTCTAGTAAGGATAGAGACGACAATGTATTTTCTATGTTTATCTTTACCTAGAATAGTTGATTCGTAGCTTATTGTACAAGACTTCTTGTTCTATAAAAGAAGATCTTTTAGGTTAATGTTTAATATCAGTTTTCATAAGTTTTCGATTGTTAAGCTCTTTCATTGTAATCAACAAGTATCATTCTAATACAAGTGAAAGTTTGTTTAACATCATTGTGTTTTAGATCAAGTGTTAATTCCGCATAACACTTTGTTACTTTACTCATAAGCAAAGGTTTCTCTACGTGTAGTACTTGATCTAATCTCGTATACACAAAGCTTAATCGATCTAAGTTTGGGATCAACAAGTGGTATCAGAGCTTGTTGAGAAACTTTTGATCTTTAAGTAACGCAGAACCCTAAAACACCAAACCCTAAAAACCCTAAATTCTCAAAACCCTAAAAACATCATGTCTGGCACAAATCAACCTCCTGCTTTGCTACAAAACAACTTCTCAAACCCTAGTATCAAGATTCCCATGTTTGATGCCAGGAACTTTGAGCTTTGGAAGTCCAATTTTGAGCAATACATAGCTATTCATGACTACACTCTTTGGGAAATTATCGAATATGGGAACACATTCGATAAAGCAGCAAAGATTACTGCTGCTATTGCCACAAGGACAGCTGTTCCTAATTGTCCTGAATCTGATAAGGTAGAAAAGCCTGAAGATGGGAGAGCTGTTGCTGTTGAAGATATAGCCAAGAAGAGGGTGGACATGAAAATCTTGAATATCTTGAAACATGCCCTAGGTCATGAGAATCAGCACAAGTACAAACGATTTGAGTCTGCAAAAGAGCTTTGGGAAGCTCTTGAAGTAGCACATGGTGGCAATGCTGACACAAAAGAAGAAAAGAAGAAGCAACTATTGCATGAGTATGCTGTCTTTAAAGCTCAACCTAATGAGAATCTCAGCAGTGTGAGAAGTAGACTTCTTGACATCACAAGTCAACTTTCCTTCATGGGAAAACAGATTGATGATCCTGAATTGAATGCTACTTTTCTCAAAAGCCTTGGTGATGTATGGAAGATTGAGACAAGATCCATTCTTGTCAATAATACCCACAAGACTTCCAGGTTTGATGACATCTTCAACAAATTAAGACTGTTGGAGAATGAATGGCAATTGGAGAGTGATAACAAATCTTCCAGCAGCAACATGGCCTTCTTTTCACAAAGTGAAGGCCAATTTGATTCCATGAACTTCTATGGACATTCAGCAACTGGATCTCAAGGTGTCAGCGCTGGATGTCAATCTGTCAGCGCTGGATCATATCCTGTCAACGCTTTGTACTCAAGCGCTGACACACACAATCATGGCGCTGATAGAATTAAACCTGCTGGTTTTGATCTTGATACTGTGTGTGCATTCATTGCTTCTTTGCCCAGTGATTCAAGGATTACATATGAGGATCTTGAGCAGATAAGTGATGAACAATTGGAAGAGATGGACATCAAGTGGACTATGGCTCTTGTAAGTTTAAGAGCAAACAGGTTCAATAAAAGGTTCAAGAAGAAGATGACCTTTAATGCTAAGGATGTTGCTGGCTTTGACAAATCCAAGGTGGAGTGCTACAACTGTCATAGGATGGGGCACTTTATGAGGGAATGTAGATCTCCAAGGAGATCTGATGCTGGGAAGCCTTCAAGCCAAATGATTAAGAGCCCAGATCCCAAGGCTATGGTTGCTGTTCAACAAATTGATGGTGTTGGAGAATGGGATTGGAGCTGGATGGCTAAGAATGAGGAAGAGGACAGAGCTTTGGTTGCTGAGGTTAAAGAAGAGCATGCTGAATATGCTCTCATGGCACACTCCTCCTCCTCATCAGATAATGAGGTATATGATGATGCTTTCTGTTCTAAGGGTTGTCGTTTAAATACTGAAAAATTAAAACAAGAGATAGTTAAATTATTAGATGAGGCAAGTACTGAAAGATGCAAAGTATCTAACTATCAAGTTGCTCTTACCCAAACAGAAAAGACAGTATCTGAGTATAAGAAAATGGAGTTTGATTTAAAGGATCAAATAAATATCTTAAAACATGAGTTACATCAGAGTAAGGATGTTCAAGATATAGTAAATAGGGTTAATCTTGATTTGATAGCTCAGTTAGAGGAGGCTAACAAAAATAAAGATAATGTGAGTCTTAAAATCCAGAGATTTGATAAGGCCACACAATCCCTAGGAGAGTGTGTTAGTAAACAAAGAGACTCTAAGGATATGAGTGGGATTGGGATGAATAATTATACTGTTGTTCCACCACCAGCTGGGGATTTCTATGGTGTCCAATCAAAGGACTTATCTTGGACTGGCTTGCCAGAATGCCAAGAGGAGGAGTTTATTCCTCCACCTAGAGTGACTTCTCCAGTTGAGGAATATCAGCAAAAGCTGACTGACCTAGAAGAGTGGAAGAAAGCTAACCACACTTTGTTTGTTAAGGGAGGGTTATTGTGTGAAAGTCCAAATGAGCCCGCACCAATCACAAAACCAATTGATGATCCTAAACCTATTAAGATCACACACCCTACCACTGGCAAAGCTGTTGACCTTGGCCCACAAACTGTTAGAAAACCTAGTGTTAAATATGCAGAGATGTATAGGAATACTAGGTCACCAAAAAGCCAAGTTAGTAATCATGGAACAGGCTTCTTTGCTTCTAGACCTAAGACTATGTCTAGAAAAGCTTGTTACACATGTGGGAGCTTTTCACATTTGGCCTACAAATGTGTCAACGCTTCCAATGTCAACGCTGACAGGAACCATTTCAGCGCTGACAAGAGTCAACATAGGTCAAACACTGTCAGACCCAATACCTTTGTGAACAAAAGTTCACAAGTTGTTAGACCAGCCCCATTCTTTTCTAGAGGGTCTAACACACAAGGCCTAAGACCTTTTCAAAAGTCAAATACTTGGTCAAATAGGCAATGGGTTCCTATAGCAAACCCTAGGTTCAACGCTGATAGGAGTAATCGGGGCGCTGACAAGAGATATTTCAGCGCTGATAGAAACACTGCTAAACCTAGGTATTTGCAACCACAGGGAAATAGGTCTAAAGCTTCTACTAGCTTAACATGGAGACCAAAACAAGACCAGAACCCTAATTCTACTGGTATTTCTATGACATGCAACAGGTTTCATTATATTTCAAAGGCATTGTCAACACCAATTGGGGTTAACTGGGAATTTCATTCAAACAGGGATGAAAATGGGGTTGTTATGAGAACCAAGTCTGTTCTTGTTGAACAACCAAATGAATCCAAGTCTTCTAAGGCTTGGGTTCCCAAAGAAAACTAATGTGTTTTCTTTATGTGCAGGGCATTCAGAAGAAGATCAATGACTATGGATACTGGGATAGTGGATGCTCAAGGCACATGACAGGAAAGGAAGATTATCTGACCAATTTCTCTCCTATTCAAGATGGTGATAAGGTATACTTTGGAGGTGGCTACGGCACAATCACTGGAAAAGGAACCCTTGTCACCAACAATCTAAGGTTTGATAATGTCTTCTTGGTAAAAGATCTGGATTATAATTTGTTTAGTGTATCACAAGTGTGTGATAACAAAAATAAGGTTCTTTTCACAGATACTGAGTGCTTGGTGTTAAGCAAAGATTATAAGCTCCCTGAGGAGAAATACATAGATTTTAGAACACCAAGGCATAAAGACATATATAATGTGAATCTTAATGGAATTAAGGTAAATAATAAAATGTCATGTCTATATGCTAAAGCCTCAGTAGATGAAAGTAATCTTTGGCACAGGAGATTAGGGCACATAAACTTTAAGAATATTAATAGACTTGTGAGGCTTGGTTTAGTTGATGGTTTGCCTGAAAAGGCTTTCCACAATGACCACTCTTGTGTTGCATGTCTTAAGGGCAAGCAGCACAAGGTCTCATTCAGGTCTAAACAGGTGCACTCTAGTTCTAAACCACTTCACTTATTGCATATGGACCTCTTTGGTCCAACTAATATAGAAAGTTTGAAGGGAAAATCATATTGTTTTGTCATTACTGATGATTATTCCAGGTTTACATGGACTTTCTTTTTAGCCAAGAAAAGTGAAACTGCCCTAAGTCTGATTAATTTCATTACTCAGATAGAGAAGAAGAATGGTAATGAGGTCAAGATTATTAGAAGTGACAATGGGGGTGAGTTTAGAAATCAGTTGTTAGATGATTTTTGTGCCAAGAAAGGGATTACTAGGCAGTTTAGCATAGCTAGAACCCCACAGCAAAATGGGGTTGCTGAAAGGAAGAATAGGACCCTTATTGAAGCAGCCAGAACCATGTTGGCTGATGCCCACTTTCCTATAGCCTTTTGGGCTGAAGCTGTTAACACAGCTTGTTATGTTCAAAATAGGGCATTGGTCAACAAGATACATAATAAGACACCTTATGAATTACTTTGGGGAAGGAAGCCCAACATTGGCTTTCTCAAGCCATTTGGTTGTCATGTAGTTGTTTTAGAAACTAGTGAGGCCCTAGGTAAATTTGATTCAAAAGGTGATGAAGGCTACTTCATGGGTTATTCAGTGCAGAGTAAAGGATATAGGGTTTACATTAAAAAGGAAAAACGTATACTTGAAAAGGTACATGTTAGGTTTTTAGAAAGTAAACCTAGTGATCCTGAGAGTGGTCCAAATTGGTTGTTTGACTTAGAACCTTTGTCTAGAGCTTTAAATTATATGCCTGTTACTGATCCAGACATTGTGAAGGTAACTTCAAGTGTTTTGGAAAAGAGAATTGGTAATGTTTCAGGTATACAGGTTGCTAAGGAGGATGGACCACCAGCAGTTGAATCATCTCCCACACAAGAATTTGTTACACTTCCTATATGGACAGATGAGTATTATGCTGCTGCTACTGCTGCAAGGAAAGATATTGGTGGTGTTCAAATACCACCACATACAAACATGCATGATTCTTCAGCCGCTGACAAAGGGAAATCAAGCGTTGATACGACCAATTCAGACGCTGATGGCTCCAACGCTGACAACAGCAGTTCAAGCGTTGTTAGCCCAAACGCTGACAAGCAAGGTTCAGAGTTTGATGACACCTTTGCACATCTTTTCTCTTCTCATTTTGAACAGGGTGGACCTTCTAATGTCCATGAAGAGATTTCTGTTGATCAAGAAGAATCTGAAGAAGATATTGGCAACATGGAGCGTGAAATTGAGGACACCAGACTTTTTGAAGGAGGAGTTCTCACTTCCACAGCAAAGGATCACCCCACATCTCAGATCATTAGTGATGTTATGGCTCCAGTTCAGACAAGAAGATCTCATCAAGGTCTTGGTGGATTTATTGCCAATATACACAAGAAGGTTGATACCCCTCTTGTACAAGCATGTTTGTTTGCCTGTTTTCTGTCACAGGAAGAACCCAAGAAAATTTTTGATGCTCTCAAGGAACCAAGTTGGGTGGAAGCAATGCAGGATGAGCTTCACCAATTTGCTATACAGGATGTTTGGGAGCTGGTTGATTGTCCTAGATATGTGAGACCAATTGGGACAAGATGGGTTCTAAGGAACAAGAAAGATGAAAGAGGCATTGTGGTCAGAAACAAGGCACGTTTGGTAGCTCAGGGTTATACACAAGAGGAAGGAATTGATTATGAAGAAGTTTTTGCACCAGTTGCAAGAATTGAAGCTATAAGAATTTTTCTAGCTTATGCCTCTTGTATGAATTTTACTGTTTACCAAATGGATGTGAAGAGTGCTTTCCTCTATGGGACAATTGTTGAAGAAGTATATGTCATGCAACCTCCTGGTTTTGAAGATCCTGAAAATCCAGACAAGGTTTATAGAGTGAAGAAAGCAATGTATGGACTTCATCAAGCCCCAAGAGCATGGTATGGTACATTGTCCACTTACTTGGTGGAAAATGGTTTCAAAAGGGGCACCATAGATCAGACACTGTTTACAAAGAAGAAAGGAAAACATGTGTTGCTGGTGCAGGTCTATGTTGATGACATCATTTTTGGGTCTACTGATCCAAAAATGAGTGAGGAATTTTCCAAGCTCATGACAGATAAATTCAAGATGAGTGCAATGGGTGAGATGAACTTCTTTCTAGGTTTACAAGTTCAGCAGAAAGAAGATGGTATCTTCATCTCACAAGATAAGTATGTAGCTGAAATCTTGAAGAAATATGGTTTTTCTCCACATGAGAAGGAGGCTTCCACTCCTATGGATAGGCAACACCCTTGGGGAAAAACTGGAGCTGGAAAGGATGTGGATGTTAGGCACTATAGATCAATGATTGGTTCATTGATGTATCTTACAGCCTCAAGACCTGACATCATGTTTGCTGTGTGTGCATGTGCACGCCATCAAGTGACTCCCAAAGAATGTCACCTTTTTGCTGTGAAGAGAATTTTTAGGTACTTAAGGTGTTATCCAGATCTTGGATTATGGTACCCAAAAGATTCTCCCTTGGATCTTATTGCATATTCAGACAGTGATTATGGTGGTGACAAGTTTGATAGGAAATCCACAACTGGTGGATGCCAATTTCTTGGGAGCAGATTAATATCTTGGCAATGCAAGAAACAAACAGTGGTGGCAAACTCTACAACTGAAGCAGAATATGTTGCTGCAGCTGCTTGTTGTGGACAAGTCTTATGGATTCAGAACCAGCTGTTGGATTATGGGTATAATTTTATGCATACCAAGATTTTTGTAGACAATAACAGTACTTTATGCATTATTAAAAATCCTGTACATCATTCTAAAACCAAACACATAGAAATTAGACATCATTTTATAAGAGATTGCTTTGAGAAAGGTTTAATACAACCAGATAGGGTAGATACTGAAGATAATGTAGCTGATTTATTAACTAAACCTTTTGATGCTGGAAGATTTCAATATTTGGTAACAAATATTGGAATGGTTAATCTCACTTAATATGTGTTTTGGAACCTTTTTGTAAAAGTATGTACAGGATAATGCATTGTTATTGGTCTTTGTGATGATTTAGATTTTCCACATTATTTTTCTAACACTGACAAAGGTAAATGTAACGCTGTCAAGTGTTATTTTGCCATTGTTGGAGATATTATGGTCTAACGCTGACAAGAGTTCCTTCAACGCTGATAAGTGTTGTCGGGACGCTGTTAGCAACAAATGTTATTTTTGTGGTTTTCATCTAAATGTGCAGGTAATGGTAGCTTTATGCCATTGGATACAGAGTTGCTTATGGATCTTTGAAGAGCTATTTGGACATGTTTTGTTTATGGATGATGGTTGGAATATTTATATTCCTATCTTGACATAAATTTTTAATGTTCATATATATTATTGAGAACTCATGTATCATAGTTTAAGGGGAGGTTTAAGGAACCTTTAGGACTCTTGGGTATTCTTAGAATACTCTCATCACAATTCTAGATTGTGTCCACTGGTGAGTATGGGTTAGTTTTACTAAACCATGAGGCACTGTAGCATGCATAGTATATCAACTTTGCATGCTGCCAAGACATTTTTGGCCTAGAATTGGTTGTGGTCTGTTGGGAGGCTTGGGAATCCTTTTGATATGGGTTTTACCTGGGAGTAACAAGGATTTTATGAGGTAACTTGGTTGTTAAGAATTTTGGTTAGCAAGGGACACTAGAGGACTGTTATGTCTATCTTGCTTATGCAAGTGTGCATAACTGGACAGTGCTTGCCGCCCTATGATAATTATCAGCTTTTGGTTATCTTCTCTAGGATAAATTACTTGTTAAGGTCATTTTTCACTTTTTAAAACAATTTTATTTTTGGACGCTGACAAGATTTTTCCAAGCGTTGTTGTGACCAAAATGGACGCTGACATGGCTTTAGGCGAACGTTGACAAGATTATAGCCGTTGGGCGTTGATAGGTTATATTTGACCGTTGACAAACAATGGGACCTACCCAGTTGTAACTTTTTGACATATTTTCAAGCCGTAATTTTAGGAGTTGTTACTTTCATTAAATGCATGGGATAACTTATGAACTTTTTCAATATTTTCATGATTGATTTTTGAAAATCTTTGCCTATTTTTGGGCCAATCACGTGCATTCATCCACTCCTATAAATTTGGCTCCTATTTTAAACAGGGTATCTATAATTCTTGTCTAACACTTTTCTCTTATCAACCTTCATCTTTTATACATCAAATTAACAGCTTTCATCAATGGCACCAAGATTTAACTCAGCAGAATTGGATTTGGGGTTCAAGTCTCAACACAACATGATTGCTTATCTTGTTGCTGATAATACTTTGTTCCCTCAATACACTCAGATGGTGGAGTATTTGAATGCATCCCCATTAAGGTATGCTCTTTCTCATGCACCACTCATTCCAGTCACACACATTAAACAGTTTTGGAACACTGTTAGTTCCTCAACAGTTAATGGAGTGACAACATTGAATTCTATTGTACATGGGAGACCTTGGGTGGTTACTGAGGCCTTGGTACGCCAAGCCTTGCATCTTAATGATGCTGATGGTATAACCATGCTTCCCATATCTGAAATAGAACAAGGGCTTAGGGCTTTGGGATACCCTATTCCTGATGAAGGTACTCTTAATAAGTACCATAAGCAGGAATTTCCCCCAGCCTGGAAGTACCTAATTCACATTCTCCTTCAATGTTTGAGTCCCAAATGTACTGCACACAATGAGATCAATAGATCCATTGCAACTGCTATTGTGTGTATTGCAACAGGGCAAAATTATAATTGGTCTAAAATGATTTTTGAAGGAATGTGTAAAAACAAGGGGACAAAAATGACTTTTGTTGGGAATAAAATATGGGTCAGATCACTAAACGCTGATAAGAAGAAAGTCAACGCTGATAGATTGACATTGGACGCTGATAGAAGTCAACGCTGATAGCCTTGAAGATTGACACTGATGGAATATCTTCATACTTATCTTTTAGTTTATTTGTTTCTTTATTTATGTATGGTAAAGATAAGCACGACATTGTATTTTCTATTATTATCTTTACCTAGAATAGTTGATTCGTAGCTTATTGTACAAGACTTCTTGTTCTATAAAAGAAGGTCTTTAGGTTAAAGTCAAATATATTAGTTTTCATAGTATTCATAAGTTAAACCTTTCATTGTAATCAACACGATTATTCTAATACAAGTGAAAGTTTGTTTAACATCATTGTGTTTTAGATCAAGTGTTAATTCCGCATAACACTTTGTTACTTTATTCATAAGCAAAGGTTTCTCTACGTGTAGTACTTGATCTAATCTCGTTTACACAAAGCTTAATCGATCTAAGTTTGGGATCAACAAGTGGTATCAGAGCTTGTTGAGAAACTTTTGATCTTTAAGTAACGCAGAACCCTAAAACACCAAACCCTAAAAACCCTAAATTCTCAAAACCCTAAAAACATCATGTCTGGCACAAATCAACCTCCTGCTTTGCTGCAAAACAACTTCTCAAACCCTAGTATCAAAATTCCCATGTTTGATGCCAGGAACTTTGAGCTTTGGAAGTCCAATTTTGAGCAATACATAGCTATTCATGACTACACTCTTTGGGAAATTATCGAATATGGGAACACATTCGATAAAGCAGCAAAGATTACTGCTGCTATTGCCACAAGGACAGCTGTTCCTAATTGTCCTGAATCTGATAAGGTGGAAAAACCTGAAGATGGGAGAGCTGTTGCTGTTGAAGATATAGCCAAGAAGAGGGTGGACATGAAAATCTTAAATATCTTGAAACATGCCCTAGGTCATGAGAATCAGCACAAGTACAAACGATTTGAGTCTGCAAAAGAGCTTTGGGAAGCTCTTGAAGTGGCACATGGTGGCAATGCTGACACAAAAGAAGAAAAGAAGAAGCAACTCTTGCATGAGTATGCTGTCTTTAAAGCTCAACCTAATGAGAATCTCAGCAGTGTGAGAAGTAGACTTCTTGACATCACAAGTCAACTTTCCTTCATGGGAAAACAGATTGATGACCCTGAATTGAATGCTACTTTTCTCAAAAGCCTTGGTGATGTATGGAAGATTGAGACAAGATCTATTCTTGTCAATAATACTCACAAGACTTCCAGGTTTGATGACATCTTCAACAAGTTAAGACTGTTGGAGAATGAATGGCAATTGGAAAGTGATACTAAATCTTCCAGCAGCAACATGGCCTTCTTTTCACAAAGTGAAGGCCAATTTGATTCCATGAACTTCTATGGACATTCAGCAACTGGATCTCAAGGTGTCAGCGCTGGATGTCAATCTGTCAGCGCTGGATCATATCCTGTCAACGCTTTGTACTCAAGCGCTGACACACACAATCATGGCGCTGATAGAATTAAACCTGCTGGTTTTGATCTTGATACTGTGTGTGCATTCATTGCTTCTTTGCCTAGTGATTCAAGGATCACTTATGAAGATCTTGAGCAGATAAGTGATGAACAATTGGAAGAGATGGATATAAAGTGGACTATGGCTCTTGTAAGTTTAAGAGCAAACAGGTTCAATAAAAGGTTCAAGAAGAAGATGACCTTTAATGCTAAGGATGTTGCTGGCTTTGACAAGTCCAAGGTGGAGTGCTACAACTGTCATAGGATGGGGCACTTTATGAGGGAATGTAGATCTCCAAGGAGATCTGATGCGGGGAAGCCTTCAAGCCAAATGATTAAGAGCCCAGATCCCAAGGCCATGGTTGCTGTTCAACAAATTGATGGTGTTGGAGAATGGGATTGGAGCTGGATGGCTAAGAATGAGGAAGAGGACAGAGCTTTGGTTGCTGAGGTTAAAGAAGAGCATGCTGAATATGCTCTCATGGCACACTCCTCCTCCTCATCAGATAATGAGGTATATGATGATGCTTTCTGTTCTAAGGGTTGTCGTTTAAATACTGAAAAATTAAAACAAGAGATAGTTAAATTATTAGATGAGGCAAGTACTGAAAGATGTAAAGTATCTAACTATCAAGTTGCTCTTACCCAAACAGAAAAGACAGTATCTGAGTATAAGAAAATGGAATTTGATTTAAAGGATCAAATAAATATCTTAAAACATGAGTTACATCAGAGTAAGGATGTTCAAGATATAGTAAATAGGGTTAATCTTGATTTGATAGCTCAGTTAGAAGAGGCTAACAAAAATAAAGATAATGTGAGTCTTAAAATCCAGAGATTTGATAAGGCCACACAATCCCTAGGAGAGTGTGTTAGCAAACAAAGAGACTCTAAGGATATGAGTGGGATTGGGATGAATAATTATACTGTTGTTCCACCACCAGCTGGGGATTTCTATGGTGTCCAATCAAAGGACTTATCTTGGACTGGCTTGCCAGAATGCCAAGAGGAGGAGTTTATTCCTCCACCTAGAGTGACTTCCCCAGTTGAGGAATATCAGCAAAAGCTGACTGACCTAGAAGAGTGGAAGAAAGCTAACCACACTTTGTTTGTTAAGGGAGGGTTGTTGTGTGAAAGTCCAAATGAGCCCACACCAATCACAAAACCAATTGATGATCCTAAACCTATTAAGATCACACACCCTACCACTGGCAAACCAGTTGACCTTGGCCTACAATATGTTAGAAAACCCAGTGTTAAATATGCAGAGATGTATAGGAATACTAGGTCACCAAAAAGCCAAGTTAGTGACCATGGAACAGGCTTCTTTGCTTCTAGACCTAAGACTATGTCTAGAAAAGCTTGTTACACATGTGGTAGCTTCTCACATTTGGCCTACAAATGTGTCAATGCTTCCAATGTCAACGCTGACAGGAACCATTTCAGCGCTGACAAAAGTCAACATAGGTCAAACACTGTCAGACCCAATACCTTTGTGAACAAAAGTTCACAAGTTGTTAGACCAGCCCCATTCTTTTCTAGAGGGTCTAACACACAAGGCCTAAGACCTTTTCAAAAGTCAAATACTTGGTCAAATAGGCAATGGGTTCCTGTAGCAAACCCTAGGTTCAACGCTGATAAGAGCAATCGGGGCGCTGACAAGAGAAATTTCAGCGCTGATAGAAACACTGCTAAACCTAGGTATTTGCAACCACAGGGAAATAGGTCTAAAGCTTCTACTAGCTTAACATGGAGACCAAAACAGGACCAGAACCCTAATTCTACTGGTATTTCTATGACATGCAACAGGTTTCATTATATTTCAAAGGCATTGTCAACACCAATTGGGGTTAACTGGGAATTTCATTCAAACAGGGATGAAAATGGGGTTGTTATGAGAACCAAGTCTGTTCTTGTTGAACAACCAAATGAATCCAAGTCTTCCAAGGCTTGGGTTCCCAAAGAAAACTAATGTGTTTTCTTTATGTGCAGGGCATTCAGAAGAAGATCAATGACTATGGATACTGGGATAGTGGATGCTCAAGGCACATGACAGGAAAGGAAGATTATCTGACCAATTTCTCTCCTATTCAAGATGGTGATAAGGTATACTTTGGAGGTGGCTACGGCACAATCACAGGAAAAGGAACCCTTGTCACCAACAATCTAAGGTTTGATAATGTCTTCTTGGTGAAAGATCTGGATTATAATTTGTTTAGTGTATCACAAGTGTGTGATAACAAAAATAAGGTTCTTTTCACAGATACTGAGTGCTTGGTGTTAAGCAAAGATTATAAGCTCCCTGAGGAGAAATACATAGATTTTAGAACACCAAGGCATAAAGACATATATAATGTGAATCTTAATGGAATTAAGGTAAATAATAAAATGTCATGTCTATATGCTAAAGCCTCAGTAGATGAAAGTAATCTTTGGCACAGGAGACTAGGGCACATAAACTTTAAGAATATTAATAGACTTGTGAGGCTTGGTTTAGTTGATGGTTTGCCTGAAAAGGCTTTCCACAATGACCACTCTTGTGTTGCATGCCTTAAGGGCAAGCAGCACAAGGTCTCATTCAGGTCTAAACAGGTGCACTCTAGTTCTAAACCCCTTCACTTATTGCATATGGACCTCTTTGGTCCAACTAATATAGAAAGTTTGAAGGGTAAATCATATTGTTTTGTCATTACTGATGATTACTCCAGGTTCACATGGACTTTCTTTTTAGCGAAGAAAAGTGAAACTGCCCTAAGTCTGATTAATTTTATTACCCAAATTGAAAAGAAAAATGGTAATGAGGTCAAAATTATTAGAAGTGACAATGGGGGTGAATTTAGAAATCAGTTGTTGGATGATTTTTGTGCCAAGAAAGGGATTACTAGGCAGTTTAGCATAGCTAGAACCCCACAACAAAATGGGGTTGCTGAGAGGAAGAATAGGACCCTTATTGAAGCAGCCAGAACCATGTTGGCTGATGCCCACTTTCCTATAGCTTTTTGGGCTGAAGCTGTTAACACAGCTTGTTATGTTCAAAATAGGGCATTGTTCAACAAGATACATAATAAGACACCTTATGAATTACTTTGGGGAAGGAAGCCAAATATTGGTTTTCTGAAGCCTTTTGGATGTCATGTAGTTGTTCTAGAAACTAGTGAGGCCCTAGGTAAATTTGATTCAAAAGGTGATGAAGGCTACTTCATGGGTTATTCAGTGCAGAGTAAAGGATATAGGGTTTACATTAAAAAGGAAAAACGTATACTTGAAAAAGTACATGTTAGGTTTTTAGAGAGTAAACCTAGTGATCCTGAGAGTGGTCCAAATTGGTTGTTTGACTTAGAACCTTTGTCTAGAGCTTTAAATTATATGCCTGTTACTGATCCAGACATTGTGAAGGTAACTTCAAGTGTTTTGGAAAAGAGAATTGGTAATGTTTCAGGTATACAGGTTGCTAAGGAGGATGGACCACCAGCAGTTAAATCATCTCTCACACAAGAATTTGTTACACTTCCTATATGGACAGATGAGTATTATGCTGCTGCTACTGCTGCAAGGAAAGATAATGGTGGTGTTCAGATACCACCAACTACAAACATGCATGATTCTTCTAGCGCTGACAAAGGGAAATCCAGCGCTGACACGACCAATTCAGACGCTGATGGCTCCAACGCTGACAACAACAGTTCAAACGTTGTTAGCCCAAACGCTGACAAGCAAGGTTCAGACTTTGGAGACACCTTTACACAGCTTTTCTCTTCTCATTTTGAACAAGGTGGACCTTCTAATGTCCATGAAGAGATCTCTGTTGATCAAGAAGAATCTGAAGAAGATATTGGCAACATGGAACGTGAAGTTGAGGACACCAGACTTTTTGAAGGAGGAGTTCTCACTTCCACAGCTAAGGATCACCCCACATCTCAAATCATTGGTGATGTTATGGCTCCAGTTCAGACAAGAAGATCCCATCAAGGTCTTGGTGGATTTATTGCCAATATACACAAGAAGGTTGATACCCCTCTTGTACAAGCATGTTTGTTTGCCTGTTTTCTGTCACAGGAAGAACCCAAGAAGATTTTTGATGCTCTCAAAGAACCAAGTTGGGTGGAAGCAATGCAGGATGAGCTTCACCAATTTGCTATACAGGATGTTTGGGAGCTGGTTGATTGTCCTAGATATGTGAGACCAATTGGGACAAGATGGGTTCTAAGGAACAAGAAAGATGAAAGAGGCATTGTGGTCAGAAACAAGGCACGTTTGGTAGCTCAGGGATATACACAAGAGGAAGGAATTGATTATGAAGAAGTTTTTGCACCAGTTGCAAGAATTGAAGCTATAAGAATTTTTCTAGCTTATGCCTCTTGTATGAATTTTACTGTTTACCAGATGGATGTGAAGAGTGCTTTCCTCTATGGGACAATTGTTGAGGAAGTATATGTCATGCAACCTCCTGGTTTTGAAGATCCTGAGAATCCAGACAAGGTTTATAGAGTGAAGAAAGCAATGTATGGACTTCATCAAGCCCCAAGAGCATGGTATGGTACATTGTCCACCTACTTGGTGGAAAATGGTTTCAAGAGGGGCACCATAGATCAGACACTGTTTACAAAGAAGAAAGGAAAACATGTGTTACTTGTGCAGGTCTATGTTGATGATATCATTTTTGGGTCTACTGATCCAAAAATGAGTGAGGACTTTTCCAAGCTCATGACAGATAAATTCAAGATGGGTGCAATGGGTGAGATGAACTTCTTTCTAGGTTTGCAAGTTCAACAGAAAGAAGATGGTATCTTCATCTCCCAAGACAAGTATGTAGCTGAAATCTTGAAGAAATATGGTTTTTCTCCACATGAGAAGGAGGCTTCTACTCCTATGGATAGACAACACCCTTGGGGAAAAATTGGAGCTAGAAAGGATGTGGATGTTAGGCACTATAGATCAATGATTGGTTCATTGATGTATCTTACAGCCTCAAGACCTGACATCATGTTTGTTGTGTGTGCATGTGCACGCCATCAAGTGACTCCCAAAGAATGTCACCTTTTTGCTGTGAAGAGAATTTTTAGGTATCTAAGGTGTTATCCAGATCTTGGATTATGGTATCCAAAAGATTCTCCATTGGACCTTATTGCATATTCAGACAGTGACTATGGTGGTGACAAGTTTGATAGGAAATCCACAACTGGTGGATGCCAATTTCTTGGGAGCAGATTAATATCTTGGCAATGCAAGAAACAAACAGTGGTGGCAAACTCTACAACTGAAGCAGAATATGTGGCTGCAGCTGCTTGTTGTGGACAAGTCTTATGGATTCAGAACCAGCTGTTGGATTATGGGTATAATTTTATGCATACCAAGATTTTTGTAGACAATAACAGTACTTTATGCATTATTAAAAATCCTGTACATCATTCTAAAACGAAACACATAGAAATTAGACATCATTTTATAAGAGATTGCTTTGAGAAAGGTTTAATACAACCAGATAGGGTAGATACTGAAGATAATGTAGCTGATTTATGAACTAAACCTTTTGATGCTGGAAGATTTCAATATTTGGTAACAAATATTGGAATGGTTAATCTCACTTAATATGTGTTTTTGGAATCTTTTTGTAACAGTATGTACAGGATAATGCATTGTTATTGGTCTTTATGATGATTTAGATTTTCCACATTATTTTTCTAACACTGACAAAGGTAAATGTAACGCTGTCAAGTGTTATTTTGCCGTTGTTGGAGATATTATTGTCTAACGCTGACAAGAGTTCCTTCAACGCTGATAAGTGTTGTCGGGACGCTGTCAGCAACAAATGTTAGTTTTGTGGTTTTCATCTAAATGTGCAGGTAATGGTAGCTTTATGCCATTGGATACAGAGTTGCTTATGGATCTTTGAAGAGCTATTTGGACATGTTTTGTTTATGGATGATGGTTGGAATATTTATATTCCTATCTTGACATAAATTTTTAATGTTCATATATATATTTTGAGAACTCATGTATCATAGTTTAAGGGGAGGTTTAAGGAACCTTTAGGACTCTTGGGTATTCTTAGAATACTCTCATCACAATTCTAGATTGTGTCCACAGGTGAGTATGGGTTAGTTTTACTAAACCATGAGGCACTGTAGCATGCAAAGGTGACAATCTATGCATGCTGCCAAGACATTTTTGGCCTAGACTTGGTTGTGGTCTGATGGGAGACTTGGGAATACTTTGGATATGGGTTTACCTGGGAGTTACAAAGAATTTTATGAAATAACTTTGTTGGTAAGTATTTTGGTTAGCAAGGGACTCTAGAGGACATTTGTGTCTATCTTGCTTATGCAAGTGTGCATAAATGGACAGTGCTTGCCGCCCAGTAATTATTATCAACTTGTAAGATATTTCCCTTAGGATAAATTACTTTGTTAAGGTCTTTTTCTTTTTAAATATTTTTATTTTTTTACTTTTTAGACGCTGACAAGTTTTTCTCCAAACGCTGTTACGTCCAATCGTGACGCTGACAAGGCTTTAGGCAAACGCTGACAAGAAAATATAGCCGTTGGGCGCTGATGGGCTATTTTTGACCGTTGACACCTAGTGGGCCCTACCCAGTTGTTATTTTTTGACTAATCTTTGGCCGTAATTTTGGGGAGAAGTTACTTTTAATTAATGCATGAGATAAGTTATATTTGATTCAAGATTTTCATGATTGCTCTTTGAATATAACCGCCTCATTTTTGACCAATCAAAATCATGCATCTCTCCTATAAATTTGGCTAATCTTTTTGTTCTGGGTATTCATATTTTCTTGTCTACCACTTTTCCTCCTAGATTTTTCCCATATCATATAACCTAAACAGCTTTTAATCATGGCACCCAAATTCAACTCAAAGAATTTAACATTGGAGTTCAAGAGCCAACACAATATGATCGCTTACTTGACTGCTGATGATGCTTTATTTCCTCAGTATTCACAGATGGTGGCATTTTTAAATGCATCTTCATTGAGGTATGCACTTTCTCATACACCATTAGTCCCTGTCGCACACATTAGACAGTTTTGGAATAATGTTAGTTCCACAACAACTAATGGAGTGACCACATTAACATCTACTGTTCATGGAAGAACATGGGTGGTCACTGAAGCTTTGGTTCGCCAAGCTTTGCGTCTTGATGACGCTGATGGTGTGACTACTCTTGCCATAGCAACAATAGAACAGGGTCTTAGGGAATTGGGTTATCCTATTCCTGCTGATGTCACTTTAAATAAATATCATAAGCAGGAATTTCCCTCTGACTGGAAATATTTGATACATGTCCTTTTACAATGCTTAAGTCCAAAATGTACTTCTTTTAATGAGATAAACAGGTCAATTGCAAGTGCTTTGGTTTGTATAACACGTGGGCTTAAGTATAATTTTTCAAAAATGATTTTTGAAGGGATGTGTAAAAACAAGGGAAGTAAAATGACTTTGGCTTACCCTAGATTTTTGCAAATGGTCTTTGATTTACAAGAATATTGTTCTAGGGATCATGACACTTTTTATGAGATCCCTAAACAACAGAAAACCATTTTTGCTAAAATGAGCTCCACAAACGACCCCATACCTCTTACCCAACCCATGCTTGAAGTAATTCAGGCTGCTCAACCACAACCAGACCCACAACCCGACCCTGAACCCCAACTTGAGCCTATTCATGAACCATCACCTTCACCAGAAAACATGGACATTGACCAACCCAGCGCTGACACTCAAAATGTGGGCGCTGACACAGCCAATCCCAACACTGATACACTTCCTGAACAATCCCAAACACCTCTTAATCAACCCACACCCACACAATCTACTTCATCTTCTACCCCATTACAATCTAGGTTGACTAAACGCCAAAGGGTTACTGGAGTGTTCTCCTCTAGTGATCCTAGCCTTGTAGCAGAGAGAACCACCTCCACAAGTGTGGCTGGTGAAATGGGTGAGGCTGGGGCTATTGACACACGCTTAGAAGCTGGTCAAGACAGTCCCAACATCATTAAGACCTCATCCATGCCCCATGATTCTATTTTGAGAGGTCAAATCCCCATTCTAGCTGAGGGCAGATTGGAACCTATGACCATAATTGAATTGACGGCGGCTGTCATTAGCTTGCAAAAGCAAAATGTCAGTCTTGTACAAACTGTCAACAAACAGGGACGAGAACTCCAAGCTTTGAGGGAGAGAGTAACTGTTTTGGAGAATCCAAGTAGCAGGAGTCTAATGGAGGAATCTTCCAAAGGGGAGGATAAAGAGGATGAGGAGGATGAGTTGATTCACACAGCTAGTGAAAAGAGTTCAGAAAAGAGTTCACAATTTAGTGAATCTTTGCAGATTGCTGAAGCTCTCACCAACTTGAAGAAGCACCCAGTTGTTGATACATCCAAGGTGACACCAAAGAACTTGGAAGGGTCTTTCAAAGAAACATTGGGCGCTGATACAGGTTTGGACGCTGACACATCCAGCGCTGATAAAGGTAATCGTGGCGCTGATAGGAGCAACTTGGACGCTGACAAAGTTGCAGATGGTGTTGATGTATTCCAGCCATCAACAATCATTAAAGATGTGTCCACACAGGTTTCTTCTTCTACTTTACCAATTATTGATCCAAAAGACAAAGGTAAAGGTATTTTGATTGAAGAAGATGTTCCAAAGAAAGATGTAGCACAAATAGCATTTGATGAACAGTTGGCTGCACAACTTGTGGAAAGAGATTTGAAGAGGAGTAGAAGATCACCATTTGTTGTTTCTGAAAGTGAGGAAGAAAGTGGTGATGGAAAAGATGATGATAGCTCAGATTCAAGTATTCAAATTATTGAAGATCCAGAAAGGCTTGAATATGGAGATGAGCTAGCAAAAGAAAGGTTAAGTGAGTTGAAGAATCAGATTGATTGGGACCTACCAGAAATCACCAGAATGTACCATGCTTGGGAAGACCAGGTGATGGACAACCCAGGTATGAGTTTATCAGATCAAATTTGGGGGTTGGAAGTTCTTCTTAGGGTACAAGAAGACATAAAGGTGATTATGAGATTTAATGCACAAGAGGTCAAGACCTGGCTCAAAAGAGATAGAAGGCAGTTGTACTATAAGTTGCTTAGATGTCATCAGCCTAATTGGACATCAAAGAAGTTGCTGGCCTTGTCTTTTGAGGAGCTAGAGTATAGGGCACATCCTATTTGGAGGAAGGTGCAAGAATAGAATGTCTACCAATTTCTTTCAGAAGAAAGAAAACAAGAGCTTGCAGAAGAGATGCAGATTCAAAAGGAAATAAGGATTGCTCAAAGACCAGTGAAGAAAGGAGATCCTTTTCAATTTCCTAAAGACATGGATGTGTATTTTCCAACTGAAGGTGTTATAAGGAAGCATCTCAAGCTTTCTCCTTTGGAAGCTTCAGATTTGGTAAATGTAGTACCTCTAGATGACAGAAATCCAATCATTAGTTTTGATGAAGATGAGTGTGGTTTTTGGAAGATTGGACGATTTGGAAAGGAGGTACATACTTTCACTTCAGTTATTTCTATATTTGCAAGCATAGACAGGGAAGACTTGGTGCATCTATGGAGGTTAATAGAGGCCAAGTATACAGCTGAAGCACCTACTTCAGCTAATGGAATAAGACTTTGGAACACATTTATGACTTTGTGTGGTCCAAAAGAAGCAGATCCTGCCATTTGGAAGGATCTTGAAGATGATCTCAGTAATCTTCATTGGAGGCTATATTCTACTTGTGGTGTATTTCATATGAGCTCTACAAAGTTTTCAGAGTATTTACTTGTGGATGCTGACTATTTCTTGTCCAAAGAAGTATTGGAGAAGATGCTAGAGACACCCTTGGAGATAGATTATACTAGTGATGTGGCCAAGGACTTGATCAGATATGTTTATCACCAACATAAGAAGTTATTGCAAGATTCCTCCTAAGTCTTAAGGTTTTATTCAGAAACTTGACCATTGGAATGGATATCAAGTTTAGGGGAGGATTGTTGGGAATAAAATATGGGTCAGATCACTAAACGCTGATAAGAAGAAAGTCAACGCTGATAGATTGACATTGGACGCTGATAGAAGTCAACGCTGATAGCCTTGAAGATTGACACTGATGGAATATCTTCATACTTATCTTTTAGTTTATTTGTTTCTTTATTTATGTATGGTAAAGATAAGCACGACATTGTATTTTCTATTATTATCTTTACCTAGAATAGTTGATTCGTAGCTTATTGTACAAGACTTCTTGTTCTATAAAAGAAGGTCTTTAGGTTAAAGTCAAATATATTAGTTTTCATAGTATTCATAAGTTAAACCTTTCATTGTAATCAACACGATTATTCTAATACAAGTGAAAGTTTGTTTAACATCATTGTGTTTTAGATCAAGTGTTAATTCCGCATAACACTTTGTTACTTTATTCATAAGCAAAGGTTTCTCTACGTGTAGTACTTGATCTAATCTCGTTTACACAAAGCTTAATCGATCTAAGTTTGGGATCAACAACTTTAGCTTATCCCCGTTTTCTGCAAATGGTTTTTGATGCTCAAAGATATTGTTCAAGGGATCACAATGACTTTTATAAGATTCCTGAACAAAAGAAGGCTATTTTTACCAAGATGAATTCACCACCTCATAGAGACCTACCATTAACCCAAGCCATGCTTGCTGTTATTGCAGCAGCACAACCCCAACCAGACCCTCAACCTCATATTGGCCCTCAACCACAACTTGAACCTATCCCTGAACCTTTACCCTCACCTGACCAAATGCAAATAGCCCAAAATCCCTTTGACGCTGACACATCTAATGTGGGCGTTGATATGCCTATTTCCACCGCTGACACCCAACCATCACAATCCCAAACACCCCTTAACCAACCTACATCTACACCATCTTCTACACCATCTTCCACACCACCAGAATATAGGTTGCTTAAACGCCAAAGGACTGCTGGAGTGTTCTCCTCTGGTGGTCCTAGCCATGTAGCAGAGAGAACCACCACCACAAGTGTGGCTGGTGACCTGGATGAGGCTGAGACTATTGGTTCTGGCTTAGAAGCTGGCCAAGGCAGTCCCACCATAATTAAGTCCTCATCCATGCCCAATGAACCTAACTTGGGAGGTCAAATTCCCATTTTGGAAGAGGGCAGACTGGAACCAATGACGCTTTTAGAATTGACGGCTGTCTGCATTAGCTTGCAAAAGCAAAATGCAGACTTGGTACAAATTGTCAGTAACCAAGGCCTTGAACTCAAAGAATTGAGGGAGAGGATAGTTGTTTTGGAGAGTGCTCATTCAAGGGGAGGTATGGAGGAGTCTTCCAAAGGGGAGGAAGCAAGAAATCTGAGTGATAAGAGCAGTCAAGATGGTCAATCATTGGATATTGCTGAAGCTCTTACTACATTAAAGGAACAAAAAGGTTTTGATACGTCCTTAATCTCTCCAACAAAATTAAATTTATCATTTACAGATATGCTGAGAGAGGTTACACAAGGCGCTGAGGGGAAATATTTAAGCGTTGATAAGACAAGTTTGGACGCTGACAGAAGTATTTTGAGCGCTGATAGAGGAAATTTGGGCGTTGACAGATCTGCATATGGAGGTGATGTATTCCAGTCATCATCTATCATCAAAGATGTTCCTACTCAGGTATTATCATCTACTCTACCAACAATTGAACCAACAGATAAGGGTAAGGGTAAGTTGGTAGAAGAAATTGTTCCAAAGAATGCAGCTCAGGTTGAATTTGATAGAAGATTGGCTGAGCAAATGATGGAACAAGGTGAGAAGGAAAAGTCACCATTTGTTGTGACTTCTGAAGAAGAAAGTGATGGAGCTAGCTCAGATTCAAGTGTGATGATTGTTGAACCAGAAAGACTTGAGTATGGTGATGAGCTTGCTAGGGAAAAGCTGAGAGATTTGAAGTTGCAAATTGATTTTGATATGCCAGAGGTAGTTCAGATGTACAATTCTTGGGAAGAAAGCTGTATGGATAATCCAGACTTGACCATTTCAGACCAGATATGGGGTTTGGAAATTCTTCTTAGAGTTCAGCAGGATTGTAAGGTGATGTTGAAGTACAGGGCAAGCAACATTCTCTCTGAGTTGAAAAGGGATAGAAGGAAGCTCTACTTTATGTTGCTCAAATGTCATGGAGTTGGATGGACACATCAGAAGCTGAAGGCTTTGACATTTGATGAGTTGGAACATAGGGCTTATCCTATTTGGGTGAAAGTGCAGGAAGAGAACACTTTCAGACTTCTTTCAGATGAAAGAAAGGAGCAACTTGCAGAAGAGATGGAAATCAAGAAAGCTATGATAGTCCCTAGACCAGTAAAGAAGGGATTTATTCTTGAGTTTCCAAAAGATATGTCTCAACTATATCCAAGTGAAGCAATCATTAGAAAGAGCCTCAGGCTCTCCCCATTAGAAGCTTCAGATATGGTGCATGTGTTACCACTAGATTCCAGGAATCCAATTGTAAGTTATGAGGAAGATGAATGTGGATTCTGGAAAATTGGAAGATTTGGCAAGAAGGTACACACTTTTACCACTCTCATATCTTTATTTGCAAGTTGTGACAGAGAAGACTTGGTAGACCTTTGGAGGTTGCTAGAGACCAAGTATGAGGCTGAAGCACCAACTTCAGCCAATGGAATAAAACTTTGGACCACATTCAAAAGAATGTGTGGGACAAAAGAAGAAGATCCTGAAATATGGAGGGATCTTGAAGATGACCTCAGTGGTCTTCAATGGAGGTTATATTCAGCTGCAGGTGTATACCATTTGAGTTCTACAAAGTTTGCTGAGTATTTACTTGTAGATGCTCAGTATTTCATATCCAAGGCTGTTTTGGAGAAGATGAAGGACACCCAGTTGGAGATAGACTATACAAGTGACGTGGCAAAGAATTTGATCAGATTTATTTATTACCAATATGATAAGGTTTGTCAGACTCCTCCAAGTTCTTAATGTTTATTCAGAAACTTGATCATAAGAGTGGATATCAAGTTTAGGGGAGGATTGTTGGGAATAAATTTAGGCCAGAACACTTGAACGCTGACAAGAACAACTTAAGCGTTGACAAGAGCAAAGTGAGCGCTGACAGCATAAGCGTTGACAAGATAAAGTCAAGCGTTGACAGATTGAAGACAAGCACTGATGGAAGATGTGAGCTACACGTTTATTATATTCTAGATTACTTCTAGTAAGGATAGAGACGACAATGTATTTTCTATGTTTATCTTTACCTAGAATAGTTGATTCGTAGCTTATTGTACAAGACTTCTTGTTCTATAAAAGAAGATCTTTTAGGTTAATGTTTAATATCAGTTTTCATAAGTTTTCGATTGTTAAGCTCTTTCATTGTAATCAACAAGTATCATTCTAATACAAGTGAAAGTTTGTTTAACATCATTGTGTTTTAGATCAAGTGTTAATTCCGCATAACACTTTGTTACTTTACTCATAAGCAAAGGTTTCTCTACGTGTAGTACTTGATCTAATCTCGTATACACAAAGCTTAATCGATCTAAGTTTGGGATCAACAAGTAGCACCCGTATCAAAAAGTACACATGCAGCTTGACCATACATATATAAGATTCCAGTGATGGTACTTGTAGACTTGTT
This sequence comes from Glebionis coronaria, assembly GCA_025667525.1. NCBI lineage: Eukaryota > Viridiplantae > Streptophyta > Magnoliopsida > Asterales > Asteraceae > Glebionis > Glebionis coronaria. Next base: position 397,681,843 of record CM046878.1, read on the forward strand.
GGCCTGGTCTCGAAATGTCGTGTAGACACGCCAGGCAGTAAGAGGCGGCTTGGTATCAGCATGTCCTGATGTACCCTCCATCTCGCCCTTACGACAATCCTTCATAATATGGCCAGGAAGACCACACTTGAAGCACGCATCAGTATTACGGCGACATGGTCCTGTGTGCCTACGGTGGCAAGTAGAGCAAAGAGGATGAGTGTATCCTCCAGCAGGTGCTCTGGCTGGCTGAGAACCTGATAAAACATTTTACATAAGACAAGGTAATTGGGTATAGAGGACAAAGCGGATAATCGTAAGATTGAATACCAGTGATAGCTGGACGGCTAGGCTGCGAACCTCTCTGGTTCTGGTCCCTACCGTTTCCATGGTTCCTGGTAGAAGTTTGCTAAAGTGTCAGAATATGAGTTATAACATGAAATCATAAGGAAATGAGTAAATATTAGGACTTTCTGCTGTTGTAGTGCCCAACGTTGTTACGGTAATTGTCATTACTGCCACGCCTATCCGTAGCAGAACGCTCGTTAGTCTGACCGTTTCCCTTGGGCTGATGAGGCTGCTGCTGAGTAGCCGGCTGAGACCGGTCCCCAGTTTTCTGCCTGGAAGATATATTTAAGAGATGAATAAATGACATATGGAAATATACGGATTGATCACCGCTTGAATACGAAGGTTTACCTCTTGTCGGGTCTTTCAGCTTCCCCGAACTCATCTCTCTCCTGCAGCATCTCCAGTTTCTGTGCTGCATCGGCCACTTGTGCTACAGTGTTGAACGTAGAACACACCAGATTGTTTGCGACGAATGTGCGAAGAGCCCATCTAAAGTGATGTGCCTGCTCCTCAGGAGTACCTGCTGCGGCACCAAGGAAACCAGCTAAGCGAAGAAAGCGCTGCATAAACTCGTTGCTATTCTCCCCAGCTCTCTGTCGGATCCCATGGTACTCTCTCTTGAGCTTGTCCTGCTCAGCCTTGGGAAAGAACTACTCCATCACCCTGTCCTTGAACTGAGCCCAAGTCAAACCAGCAACCCACTCATCACCACCTTCAGACTGCATCAATGCTAACCACCAGTTGAGTACATCGCCTTCGAATCGATAGCATGCCAACCTCGCCTTGTATGCGGGGTCACAGCCCATAGCGTTCAAAATCTTCTCGATGTGAGCCAACCAGCTTTCAGCATCGCTGGGGCTATCTTTCTTCTCAAAAGCTCGAGGGCGGAGCTTGTTGAATCTCTCCAGCCATACTGCTAATGTCACTGGAGGAGGAGGAGGAGGTGGCTGATTATGCTGCTGATTGTTGGCAGCTTGAACTTCAGCCCTGATATCATTCCTCAATTGAGGAAGCAAGGCTTGCATGGCAGCCTGAATTACAGCATTGAGCTGCTCCTGTTCGCGTGTGAGAACCATCTGACAGTATAACATAAAACATATGATTAAACAGATCAAAACATAAAATATATATATATATATACATGAAAAAAATTTATACTAAAATTTCACGAGAAAAAATTTATGCAAGAAAATTTTGTGTATGAATGCATGATGCAGTTTTATGAAAACTTTTGTATGCTCGAGAGTGAACGCATCTGGTCAGTTCACCCAAAACAAAAGACATAGCGAGGGGACGCCTATGGGTCGGTCCCAAATCTAAAAGTTCCGATAAAACACATGCGACTAAATAGGGCCAGTCCTGTACCAACCATTACTTAGTCAAAAACCCTGCAACAATGACATGTATATGTATGCTTAAAAATGATGAATGCATGAAAACAACTATCAGTTCTAGGAAGACCGTAGTGACTACCCACTAATCACAGGTCATATTTGAGAGCCTACAGGTTGAAGCCTTGGCTCTGATACCATAATTGTAACACCCCATTTTGGAAATGGAAATATCACAGAAATTATGGCGTGTCATCAAAGCATACAAGGAAAAATGTCTAAACATTACTTGACCATAAAAGGAGAATACCGGAATCAAACATCGGTAGTCCAAAAGTAAAGCTCATCACACACAAACATAGTATAATAAAGGAAAGGACTAAACAATGTTCAAAGCATAAGTATCATAAGAAAGGAAATGCATAATGTAAAGAAGGCTAGACAGCTTCCAGTCCATATGCACGTACTCTTAGTGTCTACGAGCGTCCCTGAGTACCTGCCGTTTTGGGAACATAGAAAAGGAAAACGGCTGAGCAATACGCTCAGTGCACGGATGTACAATAAATCATGAATAGGATAAGCATATAACATATAACATCGAAAGAAAACTAAGTCCCGAGTAACCTAGTTAAGTCTTGATAAAACTGGTTTAATAGTTTGAAAGTCTTATGTTTATCTTATAAAAACTGTTTGTCATATTTTACCATTAGCCAATATAGGTCATGAAAATCCACCCTGCATGAATACTTGGAGGGGTGACCTCATCATGCAAATTAGAGGGGCTGCCTCTAATTTAATATACTGGTTTTTGGGTAGGAGGGATCAGCTCCTTGTGAAGGATGCAAGGCACACACCACATTCACCATGAAATCCTGAATAAAAACATGTAACTAGGATGCACCCATACGCCCCACATGATAAATATAAATAAATGGCCAAAAGCTGAAGGGACGACACGAGCAATCACTCCGCCGTGGTGAAGTCATAACATCAGTGCCTCTAATGTTATGGTTATGGTACCTCCATAACTAGGTGAAACTGGTCATGCATGTATATGGCTATAGGTAATCTTAATTAAACATAAGCAATCAAACACGTAACTTATACTACGGGAAAATAGTTGGCTGCATACGGGGAATCCTAATAAGGAAAGAATGTCCATACTGAAAGGACGGGAATCCGTACCTTATGTCCAGTGAATGAAGAAGATGAACTGAGAGGAATCCTACTTCCGAATCACTAGTGCTACATAAATACATACATGAATAAGTATCTGCTTACTAATTGCGTAGCTGATTTTACGTCATGTCTTAGCTTATTTTATGTGTTCTTACCATGTTTTACTGTTTTAAAGCTTTAAACTGTGTTTTATCTTATATTCTGTTTAATTTGATTAAGTATTTCTTGTATTTCATGTGTTATTATACTTACTGTGTAATAATAAGTAACTTTCCAAAAATAGCGGTTTCCTAAAATAGAAAGTTTCCAAAAATAGAAAGTTTCCAAAAATAGAAAGTTTCCAAAAATCGAGAGTTTCCAAAAATAGAAAGTTACCAAAAATAGAAAGTTTCCAAAAATAGAAAGTTTCCAAAAATAGAAAGTTTCCAAAAATAGATTTACTGCTTAAAATAGATAAGTTTCTAAAAATAGAAAGTTTCCATAAATAGATTAGCTGCCTTAGTTAAATAAGTTTCCATAAATAGAAGGTTTCCATAAATAGATTAGCTGCCTTATTTACATAAGTTTCTAAAAATAGAAAGTTTCCATAATTAGAAATAAGCTGGTTAAATAAGCTAAGTATATAAGCCTAAAGGTTTTCATGATTATTTTCTAAGTCATATGATATAATGTATAGTTTAATAATTATTTCATGTAATTAAATTAAACTATAGGTTAAAATATTCTATTAAAGTATAACATGTTTTTAATTAAATAAGTTAAATACTTAGGTTAAAATATGTATTATTATATATTAATAATATAACCTAAGTCATGTTAATTAATTAATTATATCCATGGTTTTAAAATAATTAATTAATTATAAGTCTTAAATATACAAATACTTAGGTTAATTAATTCCATGATTATTAGTAATTAAATAACCTAAGTCATGTTATTAAATTAATCATATCATTTTATTAATTTAATTTTTAACATAAGATCATAAAACATAAAAGAACTAAACATACACCATGAACCGGGTCTAACCTAAAAACAATGAACCGGACATGAAATCGACACCGTACCCCGAACCAACTCGGGGTACCCCGTGTTTTACTGCTGCCGTGGGACCCACACGCACCAACCAAGACCGTATGGTCTTGGTGGTGGTCGACTTGGCCAAACTGATACCCCTTCGGGTTCGGTGCAGCCTGCGGCCAAAAACAAACACCCCTTAAAACACCCTTTTGATTTTATTTAACACCAAATCATGTTAGATCTATGTTTAATTATTAGGTTTTTGTAAAAACATAACATGTTCTTGATTCATAAAAAGATTAAATCAAAAGAAAAGATTTAAAAAGAATTTACCGAATTCGTGGATCAAAAGGATGAAGAACAAACACGATCACCAAGCAAAATTCCAAGATCCAAGATCACAAACCACCTCTTATGGTGGTTGTAGGGTGGCGGCACAAAGGAGACAAGGGAGGAGGGTTTTTAGGTTTTTCTAAAAATCTTCTGTAAAATTTTATGAGTAGTGAAAATCCCCTTTTTCCCTTTTAGTAAATTTGACAAATGGGCTTGGCCCATTTGCCCTTGTAGCCGCGGGTAGGGTCCCCACTTGGGGTACCCGTACCTTTTTCCGTGTCTCGTTGTTAAGTTAAACGTTTGTGATTATTTGTGTTCGTGTTTTAAATGTTCTCGTTACGTAAATACCGTGATCTAATATATTTAATTACGCTCGTAATAAATATATATACGTAATTAATAATAGTTCGTGTTTTAATTACGTTCATGATTTCATGATCGCATGTTCATGATTAATTATCTTCAAATAATAATTACATGATCGTACGTAGCAAATACTTATCGTGTTCTAACACGTACGTAATACGTAAACTCCTAACACGTAATCGTAATCATGCTATATTAGGAAAGTTTTAATCTAGTACGTACAATCCTAAGGGTACTATTCATGGTAAAAGCATGCGGGTTTTACAAAAGAGGTGCTTTAGTCAGGAATAAAACAAGGCTTGTTTCCCACGGCTATAGACAATAAAAAGGGATATACTATGATGAGGTTTTTGCTCATGTGGCAAGACTAGAAGCCATTAGGTTATTTTTGGCATTTGCCTCATTTATGTGGTTCATAGTTTATCAAATGGATGTCAAAAATGCATTCTTGTATGGCACTATTGATGAGGAGGTATATGTTTTACAACCTCCTGGTTTTGTAGGTCCCAAATTCCCCAATAGAGTCTACAAGGTAATCAAATCTTTATATGGTCTACATAAAGCTCCTAGAGCATAGTATGATACAATGTCAAATTTTTTGTTAAAGCATGGCTATAAGAGAGTGACCATTGACAAGACTCTCTTCATTAAGAAAGATAAGGACATTATCCTAGTTCAAGTGTACGTGGATGATATTATCTTTTGTTCTGCCAAGAAGATATGGTGTGAAGAGTTTGAAGCTTTGATGAAAGGCAGATTTCATATGAGTTCGATTGAAGAGCTTACTTTCTTCTTAGGACTACAAGTGAAAAAAAGGAAACATGGTATATTTATCAGTCAGGATAAATATGTTGCTGAAATCTTGAAGAAATTTGCAAGTATGGAATCTAAGAGTACGAGTACATCTTTTTAAGCCAAGAAGACATTATCCAAAGATAAGCATGGTGTTGTTGTGGCTCTCCACTTGTATAGATCCATGACTGGATCACTTATGTATCTTACAACTTCTAGGCCTGACATAATGTTTGCAGTATGTGCTTGTTCAAGGTTTTAAGTCAATCCCAAGGTTTCACACTTACATGCTGTGAAAAGGATTTTCAAATATCTCAAAGGGCAACCCAATTGGGTTTATGGTATCCTAGAGAGTCACATATGAATTGGAAGCTTACTCTGGTAGTGATTATGCTAGAGCTAATCATGATAGGAAGTCCACAACACGAGGTTTTCAATTCCTAGGAAGAAGACTCATATCTTGGCAATGCAAGAAGCAGAAAATTGTTGCAATTTCTACTACTAAAGCTGAGTATGTAGCTGATGCTCATTGTTGTGGACAAGTGCTTTTGATTTAGAACTAGCTATTGGATTAAGGGTTCAATTTTATGAACACCAAAATCTACATCGAATATGAAAGAACTATCTGTATTGTAAAGAATCCAGTGTTCCACTCCAAAACCAAGCATATTGAGATTAGACATCACTTCATCAAAGATGCTTATGAAAAGAAGCTAATAAAAGTCTTGAAGATTCATACAAATAAAAATGTAGCTGATTTGTTAACCAAAGCCTTTGAAACTAATGTGGAATCCTAAGATTCCTATATCTTTAGGCTGTTAGGAACATGTAATACTCACTTGATTGAATCAAGGCGGAATAGAATAAAACAAGCTAGAACAAGGTGTTAAGAACAAACGTCTGATTCATTATTAAACATAAAAACAAAACATAACCTAGGCGTTTTTACAAGACATCAGACGCCTAGCACATACACTTTTTTGTAGGTTTTAAATTGTGAATAAAGTGATCAATAAACCTAACACCCTTGGTTCCTTTTATAGTTGAAGGACTAGGGTTTACAAGAGATAAGAACAAAATAAACACTGAGATATTCTATTTAGATAAAATATATATTGAATATTTGATAAACAATATATTGAATATATTCCCTAAATAAAATTCCATCAGCGTGTAAAACATTTGTCAGCGGCTAGAACAAATATTCTCATGTTTTCTTCGTTTGAGTTTCTGCCACATCAACTTTAGACCCAACAATCTTCCCCTAGTTGATGTCGACAATACCCTTTGTGTATCTCTTGTATATGATACATCATCTTCAAATTTCTTCCCCTCAAGTTAAGCATCGATATCTTCCCCTTTTAATGACATCACTAGGAAAGTAACCAATGTATGCAATCGAAGATTCTTTAAAGGTAGGCTCTGTGTAATGACATTAAGGAAAAACAAATACAATAATTTTGATGTAGAAGTAGAATAACCCAAACCTGTGTTCCATGTCTTGTACTATCCACGTGACGCTGAACTTATGCCGATTTTGTGAAAAATATAAGCAGACCTCGATCTCTTTGTCAAAATCCTCATCCTATTATGAGACGTTGAGCACGATAATGTAACTCCTTCAAGTGATATCAACTATTCCTTGCTAGATATGACAAGTCTTCATCACTAACCATGTAAGCATGAACAAGTTATCTTTAAAGTCAATGGTTACCAAGCACAACTTTTAAGATATGATAGAACACAAACTCGCGAAAATCTACTTCGAACATCAAATTTACCAAAAGAATTCTTCCCCTTAATCATATACTTCTTCTAAGAAAAATATCCGAGCCAATAATATCAAAATGATATTCTGTATAAAACCAGAGATCCCATGTACTTGTGTGTGTAACCTCCTCGTTTTGTATGCCAAAACTCAACCAAAATTTCAAACAACAACAAATCCTTCATCGTCCAACATCCTTTTTTGTCTGAGATCTCATCAGCGTGTGTTATCCAATATTAGACAACACTTTTCAGCGGATGAAAACCATATCTCGGACACCACAACATCTGTCAGCGGATAAATTATACTTTGTCAGCAGCTGAGGTAGCTGCAGACGATGTTAGTGGCTAGTACAAAACGCTAACAATTACAATGAAATATCCTCCGATTGTGGCTAAAATATTACTATTAGTGGGTACAAAATAATAAGGATAATGACAATTCAATAATCTTTGCAGCCCATGTAGTAATATCTAGTCCAACTATAGACCTTCGTAGGAAATATAGATAACTACCAGAATTAAAAATATCACCATACTAAACCAAATAAATAGGATATCCCTATAATATAGGAGAATAATATGATGATGATCATATTCAAGCAGTTAAGTACCTCAATCAACACAAAAGGAATATATACATTCCTAAAATCCATCATTGAACTATATCCCTCGTTCAATATATATACCAAATCCCAAAATTTTCGTGGAATATAGTTGCTTCCATATTCACATGTCTGATCATACGTATAACGTACAAAACCAATTAGGAGTGCTGTTCGAAAACACCATCCCTAAAAATGTGCAAGGTCAATACGTGTTTTCCTAGTTTACGTGATCATAACCTCCTTACATTCATCCCAGTAATAATTGTAAGCTTCATAATAGTCTTAATAAATGTCTCAACTATAATTTATTCACAAGTAACAATGATATAGAGACGTGGAGCAGCACTGTTAAAAATCACGCAATGATCATATCTTCTTGTAGGCAGACAATAATCCAAGCATCAGATCTAGGGCTTATATAAACCCTAAATCAAAAATTATTATGGGTGCCATGATCATTGACCACACTAGGGTTCATTATTGATCTAAAATTCAACTCACCAAAGCTAGTGTGATCTCCATCAGTAGCTTCATTACAGTTTTACCTAGAGTTTGTTGTGAAAAACCCTAGATTTTGCTTCTTGAAAACATCCTATATAGTCAACTTCGACACCCAATAACTTTTACTTGGAGACTCATCTTGACAATCCCTCCAGTGAGGTCCTAGACACAAGTGTCAAGAACTCCCCAAAACAAATTTACGATGATCCAACAGTTCATGAAAAAGTTATGCCCTTTTGAATACTGTTGCGCACACAAAATCGCCCAGAAAATCCTATACGTATTTCTTTATTAATTAACGATACGAACACCTTGTTAGATCCTAGCATCGAGAGCCACAAGGCTCTGATACCAATTGTGGAATCCTAAGATTCCTAGATCTTTAGGTTGTTAGGAACATGTAATACTCACTTGATTGAATCAAGGCAGAATAGAATAAAACATGCTAGAACAAGGTGTTAAGAACAAACGTTTGATTCATTATTGAACATGAAAACAAAACATAACCTAGGAGTCTTTACAAGACATTAGACCCCTAGAACACACACATTTTTGTTGGTTTTACATTATGAATAAAGTGATCAATAAACCTAACATCCTTGGTTCCTTTTATAGTGGAAGGGTAGGGTTTACAAGAGATAAGAACAAAATAAACATTGAGATATTCTATTTAGATAACCTGTATATTGAATATTTGATAAACAACATATTGAATATATTCCCTAAATAAAATTCCATCAGCTTATAAACATTTGAGTTTTTGGTCACACATATTGGAATGCTTAATCAGTGAGGCTGCATGTGTTAAGGGGGGGGGGGGGGGGATTTGATTGTGATTTTAAGATTACAAATATGTTTTGTGTAGTCTTTTGTTTGTTTGAGATGTTTTCAGGAAGGATGGATCAAGAAAAGGGATAATGCAATGGCCTTAGTCTACATGTACCGGTGGTTAATCTTATGTACCGTTTTTAGAAACCATGTACCGCTAAGCTTAATGACGTACCGCCAGTTACCCTTGTACCGCTATGTTACCATTATTGTAAGTACCATTTGAGGGTGTTTAATGTAATTTTGGAGGTTTCTTCGTGCACACGTTTTCTTAACCTATATAAATCCAACCTAATTGCATAATTTACTCACCTAATCTCTCAATTATTTCCTCGATTCCATAACCCTAAGTTTTCATCGATGATAAACACAAACAACAATGACGAACCTACAAGTAATCTCTAAACACAAACAACTAGCAAACTCACATCAGATTGCTGACAATCGTGCGTTTCATGAGATTTTGGGCTTCCTCTTTAGAAGCCACATTGAATTTGCATTTACTGTAAGTCCTACTTTAACACCCCCAAATTTAAATGCAGCGGAATATATTATTTGGGTGATAAGCAATGGCACAACAACACACAAATATAAAGAACGACTAAAAAAGAGACATATAAAATTTAACGTTCCCAAATGTTTAAAGAGTGCGTAGTCCCAAGTTATCGAGACCAAAGTACAAGTTAAAACAACACATTAAATTGTTTTATGAAAGGAACGATAAATATTTCAAAGAGTTTTAACACATCAATGCACACTTCATTCCCGTGAATTCCAAGTTTCATACTCCTTGATTACCTGAAATATATGCTAAAAATGATCAACAAAAATGCTGAGTGAAATATATAGGTTTAGATAATAATTTTGAACGCAAGCATAAGTTATAATTTGGTAGCATACTTGCAATCAACGGGCATTGTATAATAATTTGCATCAAGAACTATAGTTATATATAACAATAATTTAATTAAGCTCATAGAACCGAACCCTTAGATACTCTAATTAAAGGTCTAATAAGACGAGAGATTTATTAATTGTTAGTGACCCCCAGATTATAGGTACATTGCCGCATACCTGACTTCTCATACAAAATGTTCGCACAATGGATGTTCAAGGAAAAGCTTCTAGGAACATAAACCACACCCCCAATCGGGTGACTTCCCCCATAGATCTATTATTTGTACTAGCAGTTAACCCATAATAGGTTAATTAACAGACCATAATTGAGACTTTTATAATTGGCAATATATTACTCAATGCAATGTGAAGGAAACCACGGGTCCATTTATATCGGGTAAGCATACCATAAATAACCTGTGTTCTAAGTTTATAAAATAGCATGTATTCCCCCTCACGGGTTTTAAAAACAATTAAAGTGTACAAATGAGGCTATAGACTCACCTTTAAACAAAATGGATGAATGGGATGGAAGATGGAACCGGGCTATATAATTATAGATAAGAGCACTCCAAAGTTATTCGTGGCCTACAAAAATGATCACGACCATTAAGTATGCGTTTTATATATTTATAAAATAATCATTCAAAAATAATTTAATAAAAATGTATTACGGGTAAAAATTTGCACCAAAACCTAAGTCAAAGTGTAATAATCCTGATCATGGATTAAAACCTATATGAATGACATGCTCTATATTCTCTATGTGCCAAACCAATAATTACACATGGTTTATATCCAAAACGCGTCAAGTTTGCACAAGAATAGGCGTAAAAGTCATAAAGTTCTGGCGGAACTGTTTTGTGAAGAGTATATCTCCCAAACCCTAAATCCAATGATTTTGGAATTTACACCTCATTAACACTCTTGGAATCTAGTTTCCAAAATTTCCAAACATTCAATCTAAGATTTTACGGAACATTCTAAAACTCCAAAACACTAACAGCCCTACCGTAAGAACTTACAAGTCAAACTACACTAGTCAAACTTGGGACAAAATAATCCGTTACCCTATGAAGTTTAAGGTTCTGATATTTCCATCATTGGAAAGCCTCAATACTCTACTTTCAGCCTATACCTACCACGAGTAAGTATCTAATACCAGTTATCGGGAAAATTATATTATTTGAAGGTTATAAAATCAAAATTTAGGTTTCAAACTCAGGTTTACCATTTTAGCCATAAAAATAATTTGGTGATAGCTATCGACATGAGGTTAGTTGGAGAACTTCAAATATGATCCCTACTACAGCATTAAACCTTAAAATGAAAATATGGGGGTCAATAATTTGTATCCACAAGTTATGCAAATCCGTTGTCCAGAAATTGACTCTCTAACTTAATTTGGCCATAACTTCCTCATCCAGAGGAGTTGTGTGCCTATCCAACTATCCACCAATATATAAAATGGTCAATGAACCCATTTAATCTATAAAAAGTGCAGGTCATAGTGGAAAATATATGTGTTTTCGGTCGGCTAACATTCTGTCCGAATTTAGAAATCATAATATATATACCAAACAACCTCTAATTCATTCTAAATAATCAAAACACATCTTACATTAACCTAATTCAACCAAAACACTGAAAATATATATTATGCATGGACAAAACCAAAACTTATCCAATAACAATGTTCATAACAATGAAATTAATCACATAAACCAATCACTCAAGAAACCACAACATGATCCCTATGGGATCATGTTTGGCTGAGGCTCAAACAAGCCACCAAGAGTGATCCTGGACAATTTTTCTTGAAATTCTATATGCCTAAATACTAATTAACTTGTTGCATGTCTAATCCTATGATCAAACATACAAAAATCCAAATTCTTGAAATTTATGATTTTCGAAAAATCAGGTGCGTATGTAAATAACCAACGGGGGTTTATTAAGGTTATACCAAGGATGATATTAGTGTGTTTTGATTGTATATTTGCTGAATAAAATTGTTGAATTTGGGGGTTTATAGGGGTGTTCGTTAGTTTAGAGTGAAAAAAAGGGAAGAAGATCAATTTTTGGTATGATTAAAAATTTGACTGTGTTTGTTGTGTGGGTTGAAGTCGACGAACAGAAAACCAAAGAAGGGAATAGTGGGATTTGGCCCATATGCAAATTGTTAATTAATAACTTAAGGCCTAAAATAAAATGCAACTAATTCTAGGCCGACTTGATTTCTTAAAAACGCTAATAATTATTATTCGGTGCAAATTTAATTACGTAAATACAAAATTTATAAAAATAAATATTTTTGACTTAATAAAGTCGAAATATGTAGCCATCAGTTTTAGTTCCATCGAACGTTAAGATTTTATAAAATTTCCGCACGAGAACTTTTAAATCAATTTTCATGACTTAAATAAAAACAGAAAAAGTAAAACAAAATTTCTATAAATCCGAATAAATTATTTTAAATAAGTAGAAAAATAATTAAAATATAATTTAATTAAAATTCTCGAGAAAATAAATATGACTTTATTTACGGGTTTTACATCCTTACCACCTTAAGGGAGAACCGTCCCGGGGCTCGTTTTTCCTTATAAACTCTTTTTCAAAATTTATGTTAAACTCGAAATAAAATAGTAACCATTAAATACGAGGAAATATTTGGAGATAAAACAAAGATGATAAACGCTTAAACGGATAAGATGCGCTAAAACGGTTTAAGGTTAACAATCGACGAGGGGTCTCGAATCACCTAACCGTAAAACATAATAATCCACATTACTAGGAAAATGAGGGTGAAGAATGAATTAAATATTAACATTAAAATAAGGTTTGTCACAATTATCCATCCCGAATTTGGTATTACCTTAAAACTCGGTTGAGGTACTTTCTTGATTATAAAAATGCAGGTTTGTTTGTTTATAGTGTTGAAATGGTAGGACATTTTCAAAATAATGATAATATGGTTATGGTTGCTTATCAAAGTGCTCGTTAATTTAAAATCAAAACTACTAGTAAGAATTTTAACTATGTTATATTGGGACTAAGGAGAATTTGTATATCGAGTGAGTCACTATTTTTATAAAACAACTATTAAGTCTTTTGTTATAAAATGGTGTTTAATAATATAAGCAAAAAAAGTTCAAAATTTATTTTGTTCGTCTTAAGGAACTTTGAATGATAGTATGAAATCTTCATTAAAACTCGAGCTTATTATTACAAAAAGAGAAAAATCTATATAATTATAATTGTTATTTTTATATTTTCAGATTATTTTAAATCATTTATAGGAATAAAATTTAAACCGATCATTTCAAAATGTGAAGAAAATAAAGTAGTTTCAAAGATTCGGGTAATGTGTGATTCTTAAACATAAGTCACCATTTTTACAAAGAATATATATAATTTTTAACTTGAGACGGTTATTTCGGTCATTCCAACGCTTTATAAAATGTGTAAAATCTTCGTAAAAAAATTTATAAAATCTATAAAGGTATTTAAATGCATCAAGGGTAAACATGGGACATATTCGGGTTTCAATAGGTGACAATATAAACGAATATGAAGAAAAGAATGGTCAACAATTAATACGTAATCGATGGTATAAAGGAGACGAAACAAATGTCGTAAGAATTCTTAAAGAAAATGATATAATATAGGCGTCGATGATAAGACAATAAGAAACAAGGGCTTAACATGTCCTCAATTCTTGAGTGCGTTTGGTGTCACCAACATTGGCTCATTAAGTTATCGGCGGTCGATACATGATCGAAAAATAAAAGCCACACAATAATTTTCAATTCGAAGTAAATTCTTAAATAATCAGTTGTAATTTAAACAAATAAAGTTAGCGACTAGAGAGAGAAATCAACGCATGGTTCACGCGAACAGATTTCAAATCAAGAGAGTGTGACAAACATCATGACGGATATACGAAAAGCCATCCAATTATAAATGATTATTCACGTCCGGAGACATCCCGAAGATCTACCAAAACATATAAAGAAGATTGGTCGGGAAGAAAAGATAAAAACGTCAAGACTTTCAAGCCCACTATCGATAGTCGGTAATTAGACGAGTCGTCAAAAGAATTATATCAAGAAATAAAATGAATTAATAAGTAGAAAAATGATCGTTAAGAAAGAACATATTCGTAGGTGTGTAATTTCTTCAATAAAGGTAAGAAAACATATGCGGATGTATCGATCTTGTGCTACTTTTATAACATATAAAAGTTTTTAAAAAGTCCATTTCACTTCATTATGAATAAGATGATAAACATTCGTCGAAAATTTTGGGACGGAGGGAGTAAAAACAATAAATTAACAAGGATTTATCTAAATTCATTATGAATAAGACGATAAACATTCATCGAAAATTTAACGATATAAATATATATTGATAAAGGGATTATAGTATTTATTTATAAATACTTGGCACTAAAGGTATACGCAATAACGCATACTAATATCATTATACTAGGAATAGCTTGAACCTGAAGTCATGCGAAGTCATGTGCACTGACTCTTTGAAAAATAAAACTAAAAGTTGTAGTTTAAGTTTTTATAAAACAGCCTAGTTCTCTATAACTCATGGCTCTTGATATTAATCTTTAACACCCTCAAATTTACACGCAACACAATATATTATTTGGGTGCTAAGAAATGGTACAACAACACACAAATATAAAGAACGACTCAAAAAAGAGACATATAAAATTTACCGTTCCCAAAATGTTTACAGAATGCGTAGTCCCAGGTTATCGAAACCAAAGTACAAGTTAAAGCAAAACATTAAAGTGTTTTAAGAAAGGGACGATAAATATTTCTAAAAGTTTTAACACATCAATGCACACTTCATTCCTATGAATTCCTAGCTTCATACTCCTTGATTACCTGAAATACATGCTAAAAATGATCAACAAAAATGCTGAGTGAAATCTATAGGTTTAGATAATAATTTTGAACACAAGCATAAGTTATAATTTGGTAGCATACTTGGAATCAACAAGCATTGTATAATAATTTGCATCAACAACTATAAATTTACATATCAATAATTGCATTAAGCTCATGGAAATGAACCCTTAGAAACTCTCATTAAAGGTCCAATAAGAAGAGAGATTTATTAACTGTCAGTGGCCCCTATATTATAGGTACATTGTTGCATACCTGACTTCTCAATACAAAATGTTCGCATAGTGGGTGTTCATGAAAAAGCTTCTAGGAACATAACCCACACACCAAACCGAGTGGCTTCCCCCATAGATCTATTGTTTGTACTAGTGGTTAGCCGATCATAGGTTAATTAACGGACCATAATTGAGGCTTTTATAACTGACAATATATTACTCAATGCAATGCAAAGGCAACCTGTGACAATCTAACATTTTCAGGTAGTGAAATATTTTCTCGTATAATATTTTGAAACTTATTTTTGTGTTGGTTGACGAACTCACAATTTATGGATTTAAATTTGGGCTTACGTGCATAATTTGGCGTCTTTTACGACTAAACCGGAAACCTTAGGATTACGTATTTACGTTTTTGAACTCCGTTTTTTATGAGACAATTTTTATTGGATTCGTTTTGTGACGGTGATTCATAATTTATAAAAACGTTTTTCGTAAAACGACCCGAGGGCACGCAAATCGAGAAAACTAGAATCGAGAAATACCCGTAAACTAGTGAGATGGGACAAAACACTTTGTCCCACCCCACTAGCAATATGGGACGGCTACACTTGACACCACAACACATATGTGGCATCAAGTTTAGCTAACTTACACCAAGTGTAAGCTAGCTTACACATTAAGCTTAACCTTTACCACTAACTAGTCAAAACTAGTTACTTGTTTCATTTCCCTCATTTCCTACATGCAACTCAACACCAAAAACTCTCTCAACCCTCCTTTGTGCCGTCCACTATAAGCCAACAAACACCATCTTTGATCTTTTCTAGCCATAAACCACATGTTTACTAGTCCTATTAAGGTGTTCTCTTGAAGCCTTGATCATTTGGTGGCCATATTAACATCTTTGGAGGTGATTTGCTTGTGTCCTAGGGCTGATTTTCCAACCTATGTTCTTGATATTTGATGGTCTTGGAGATACTTGTTGTGTTCATCAAGTTCTTGTCTTCCTAAAACAAGAAATCCACTTGGATTGGTAAAGAAGATCATCCTCTATATTTTTCTCTTTTTATTTTGTAAAGAACAAATGTATTTTCTTTCATTTTGTATATGTATATGATGTATATATGATGATAAAAATGTTGTGTGGGGATCAAGTGTTGATAAATATGCTTAAAAATGATGATAACTATAAGAAATGAAGCTAAAATCTTGACTATTTAGTTGGCTGTATAAAAACAGTAGATAACTAAAAGATGAACTGATAAAATTGCATGGTTTGATCCATTTACAGTAAGTAGATGATGTTATACACATGTGAGAGTTGGCCATGCAATGGAATCAAAATAATGAGTGAGATATGATCAAAACAAGTTAGGTGGTGTAATCTGAATAAGCAGTTTTGTAGGGACTGTTAAGGCAACCTAAACTCAAAATGGGCAGTAGCTATAACTAAGTTATATGTAGCACATATTATGAAGAACATGTCATTCAAAAATGAGCTTCTAAGTCATTATAGAACTCTAGATATGGTAAAAATGGTGAACATGAAGTTAAAAATCAGATTTTGGAAATAATGTTTATTATTATTATATAAGCACTCACATTATAATGTATAAAATGTAAAAATATAAACCCACTAACTTATAAAACTTATTTATATAAATGTATAAAAGGTTAATTAAATGGGTAAATTATATAAGTGGTGGTAAAATAATATTTATAAGTAATAAAAACTATAAACTTGATTTTTACGACTTTTTCGGCTATCGCCGTAAAATTAACGTTTTTCGCCAAATAAAACTTAGACGACCAAACCCGTCTAATGTAAAGTTTATAAAAGTCATATACTGATGTATAGATAACTAATACAAGTAAAAAGCGATAAAACCCGAACTATAAGAATTACGGACATTTACGAGCTAACTAAACCTATTGGACTAATAATTAGACTTAATAAGATAAATACTTGTAAAAAGAGCTTATTGGGCTTAACCCATTTGGGCCCAACATGAAAAGTATATATACTGATCATATAGGTATAAAAGGGGTAAAAACAAGTTAAAGAACTTATAAAAGACTTAATGGACTTAAAATAGGTAAATCGGTAAAACTAGTGAACTAGTAAGACGTTACCAAGACGTAAACACTAAAATGAGTAAACAAGGATGTATAAACCCACTTGATCATCATCATATGTACAAAATCATCATATGTATATTGTTATTTTGATAAAAGTCATTGGACCGAGTCTAAGACCGATTATTATTTATATAGGTTTCCGTGACCGAAGCACGCCCGTAGCCGATAATCCGCCTTTCATTAACAACGTGAGTTCATAGCCTCGCACTCTTTTAAATGTTTTATAAAATGATTTGTAAACCCGCGAGGGAGATAACATGCTAGATTTTTATAAAAATAGAACACAAGTAGTCCCGATTGTATGCTTAATGATATGGACCCGAATGATGCTATGACCCTATATTCGAGACTAAAAGGATTATTAGTAGTTAGGTTATGTCACTTAAAGTCCCATTAGCATGAATTGTGAACTGCCGGGATTGGTAGACGCTTATGCATTTGATAGTACTATTTGGGGACGATCACCCCAGTTCGCGCCTTGACGGTTGATCCCCGTCGTACCACATTGATTGGTAAGCGAATTTATGTATGAGAAGATTCCATAGCGTGATTTTTGTGACGACACGCTAACTTAGATGGGCAAATTGTTTGTCGGGTTCGCGGCCCGCTGTTTTCATAGTAAGGTAACAATGTCATGCGGCTAATAATAATCCTAATTCAGATACCATGTATCCTATACAAAGTATGCTATAAAACATAAATAATAAACGATATGATACGACGCTAATAACGATGAATATATTACCTATCATGGTAATATAGAGACTACGGTCTCATGGACGGTTTCAAATGTATGCTTGATTTATATATTGCCTGACTAGCAATATGTGGACTTACTTCCGATATTATACTTGTGTTCTGATTTTAAATGATTGTAAATGATTGTTTTTATATAACGGTTTTCATTAAACTCTATGAATTCACTCGGCATTCGCTGATATGATTTTTGCATGTTTTTATCTCAGGTTCTTGAAGGTAATCCGGATGGAGATCGACTCTGATGGCCCACATAATATTAAAAATGTTCATTCGATCTGTGTTTTGTAAACTTAATGACCTGTATAATTTGGGACCTGTTGTACGCTTTTGAAACTTTTTATCGAATGAATGTTTGTTAAACCTTGTACAACCATTTTTATGTGTTGTCTATGATTGGGGTTATTGTGCTATCCCGTAACACTCTAAGAGACCCTTCCGCTGTACCGATACGAAAAATGAGAGTGTTACAGTTTGGTACCAGAGCTCTCGTTATAGAGAACAAAAGATTTTAAAAACCAAGGTTTTGAACAAAACTTTTCAAAATCTTTTGACAATGAACATTTGAGAAAATATTTGAAAAATATTTTGACTATAACGGTGCCAGAGATCTCCGACGTTACCAACAAGCCCTATTGAGAAGATACATATTTTGATATATATAATTTAATTTATATATATGTATATATCGTGATTTCATTATGTAATTGTTTAACTAGTATGTTATCCTAATACGAGACATATATATAAATGCAGATTGTCATGGCTGACCCTAATATTCCTATAGAAAACCATGCTATTCCCGAACCTAATATAGAAGATGATCCTTATTTAGACTTAGTAGATTATGATATTGATGATGAGGAGGAACCATTTGAGGATCCCGAGCGCGAGTTAGGACTAGGAGATCAGATTTCCCCTCAGGTTGACTTAGTAGAGAATGAGATTGAGAATGTGGATGTTGAGAATGTGGATATTGAGAATGTGGGTAATGAGAATGTGGAGATTGAGAATGTGGAGATTGAGAATGCTGATATTGAGAACGATGATGAGATTGGATTAGATAATTTAGATGATGAGATTGACGACGAGGATGTCGAGGAGGATGTAGGTATAGATGTTGAAGTTGATGACGATGAGGAAGCTGAGCTTATTTATCCGTATGATGTTCCAGAGGGCGAGCCTTTGCCCCCACCAGTTTGTTTGTCTGATTCTGAGGATGAGTTACCTAGGGATGAAATGTCTGAATCATCTAAATCTGATTCTGAATCAGAGGAGGATGATGATGACGATGCACCTGACGGTACTGATGGTATTGCTACTCGTAGACGTGAGATAGGAGAGTCGTCTAGTACTCGAGAGGCTACTCATATTGATGGTCTTGCACCATGGGCCTTGAGACGTGATCTAGATGCTTCCCGTGTTAAGAGTTGTGTGACAGAGGTTGGATTAGGTGTTGTTCAGACTCAGGTTGCTTATTTGGAGTCGAAGGCTAAGGTTGGCGAGAAAGAGCGAGAATTGCTTAGTTTGGATTTGAGTGATGTAGAACGTGGTTTGAATGAGGCTTTTAGGAGGTTATCGGTGTTGGAAAGTGGTGAGTATGCTGCTATGAAGAGAAAGGTGAATTCTATGGAGATTCAGTTGAGTGTGGCTCGTGCGATGCGTGAGAAAGCCGAAAAGGAGTTGAATATATCCGTGGGATGGAATAGTAGATTTTATGCCGACATGGTTGAAAGAGGAGTAATCCGTAAGCGCCCAGCTGAAGATGTGTCTAGTGATCGTCCGGCGAAGATCCAGAAGACGATGGATGATGGACCATCTAGCGGTTCTCAGTAGACCAGTCTGTGTTTAGTAGTGACCTTTATATCTTTTGTGCTTGTAGCTTTGACTGAACCGACTTGTTAGTAATAGACTTGGCACGAATTTTGAGTGTATATAGTGCTAGAACTTTGATATGGGATGTAACTAAGACAATACTTTTGTTTCAGATCGAATGAAATATGTATCTTGTCTTGAATTCCATATTGTGCCTTATTTGTATCTTGAATATGAATTCGATCCATATTATATGAATCCTTGGTTGGATGAATGCTTAATACTTTGAAATTGTGAAATTATAGAACTATGCCGCCCAAGAAGGCTGTGACTGAGGATGATGTACGTAGGATTATTACGGAGCAAGTTACCGCATCTATGACTGAATTTATGGCAAATGCTAGAAATGAAGTTGGCGGTAGTGGAGCTGGCGGTAGTGGAGCTGGCGGTAGTGGAGCTGGCGGTAGTGGAGCTGGCGGTAGTGGAATTGGCGGTACTAATATGAATGTGAATGCTAATAATGTGAATGCTAATGCTGGAGGAAATGTAGGAGGACTTGGAACTAATGCACCTGAAGTTGGTGGCTGTACTTATGTGACGTTCATGAAGTGTGAACCTCTACCTTTTAATGGAACTGAAGGTGCTGTAGGACTAAGCCAGTGGATTGAGAAGATTGAATCGGTGTTTAGGATTAGTAAGTGTAAGGAGGAAGATAAGGTGACTTTTGCTATGGCTACTCTTAAAGGTCGTGCGTTGACTTGGTGGAACGGGAGAATTGCTTTCATGGGTCTTGATGCTTCTAATGCTACTCCTTGGGCTGAAATTAAGAAGTGGATGACTTTGGAGTTTTGTCCTCGTAGTGTGATTATTAGGTTAGAACAAGAGTTGATTCATCTGAGAATGAAAGGTGTGGACATTGATAGTTACACGAATCGATTCCATGAGTTGGCCTTGCTATGTCCTCGATTGGTTGAACCCGAAGAGATCCGAATTGAGCAATATGTGAAAGGGTTGACCAGGAATATCCGGGGGGACGTAACATCATCGAAACCACTGACCATTGATGATGTTGTTCGAATGGCTTACCAACTCATTGGACAGATAATTCAGGATAAGGAAGATGAAGCCCGTGTTGGTGAGAAAAGAAAGGGAGACAGTGATCGTGTAGATAGAGGTGATTATAGGAAGAATTTCAATCGCCGTCAGAACAAGAGAAAGGGGAATGCAAATGCTCTTACCAACAACACACCGCGCAACGATGATAGATGTCCTAAGTGTGGCAACAAGAGGCATGCTGGCGACTGCTGGAAATGCCGAAATTGCGGAAAGCTTAGACACAAGGTTGAAAGGTGTAAGAAGGGAACCATTTGCTTCAACTGTAATGAAGAAGGTCATAGGAAATCGGAATGCCCCAAGTTGAAAGCGATTGTACCTGGAAGAAACCCCCAGGGTGGTATCTACCAACTTGGAACAATTGAGGTGAAGAAAGAGGATCCGAATGTCGTTACCGGTACGTTTTTACTCAACAATCATTATGCTGTTGCTTTATTCGATTCGGGTGCCGATAGGAGCTTTGTATCCACTAAATTTAGTGCCCTTATTGATATTGAACCTGTTGAGATAAGTACCAGTTACGAGGTGGAATTGGCTGATGGTAAATTAGTGAAAACTAATAAGCTATTAGAAGGATGCTCTCTAAATCTCTTGAACCATTCCTTTCCGATTGATTTGATGTTGATAGAATTAGGTAGTTTTGATATTATTATTGGTATGGATTGGTTGTCGTTGAATAATGCTACTATTTTATGTGGAGAGAAGAAGGTTAAGATTCCTCTTAGGAATAGGACGTTAGTAATTGATGGTAGTCGAGGTGAATCCCGTTTGAAAATCGTTTCATGTATTAAAGTCCAAAAGTACATCAGGAACGGTTGTGAGTTATTCTTAGCTCAAGTGACCGGGAATGAGTCTAGGGAGAAACGATTGGAAGATGTACCTATTATTTGTGAATTTCCTGAGGTATTTCCTAAAGATTTACCCGGACTTCCACCGATAAGGCAAGTAGAGTTTCGAATCGATTTAATTCCTGGTGCTGCACCGGTGGCACGTGCGCCTTACCGATTAGCCCCTTCTGAATTAAAGGAGTTATCTGAGCAACTTAAGGAGTTGTCTGATAAAGGTTTTATTCGACCGAGCTCATCGCCTTGGGGAGCTCCAGTCTTGTTCGTTAAGAAGAAGGATGGATCTTTTCGTATGTGCATTGATTATAGGGAACTGAATAAGTTGACAATTAAAAATCGATATCCTTTACCTAGGATTGATGATTTGTTCGATCAACTGCAAGGATCTAGTGTGTATTCTAAGATAAATTTGCGGTCAGGATATCACCAACTTCGCGTCCGTGAAGAAGATATTCCTATAACTGTATTTAGAACTCGTTATGGACACTATGAATTTCAAGTAATGCCATTTGGGTTAACTAACGCACCTGCGGTTTTCATGGATCGAGTGTGCAAGCCCTACTTGGATAAATTTGTGATTGTGTTTATTGACGATATTCTAATCTATTCTAAGAATGAAGATGAGCATAGAGAACATTTGAGGATTGTTTTGAATTTGTTGAAGGATGAAAGGTTGTATGCTAAGTTTTCGAAGTGTGATTTCTGGTTAGATTCTGTGCAATTTCTTGGTCATGTGATTAACAAAGATGGAATTCATGTTGATCCTACAAAGGTTGAAGCTATTAAGAATTGGTCTGCACCGACAACGCCAACGGAAGTGCGACAGTTCTTAGGATTGGCTGGCTATTATAGGCGATTCATTAAAGAATTTTCTTTGATAGCTAAACCCTTGACTAAGCTTACTCAGAAGAATAAACCTTTCGTTTGGGGAAGTGATGAAGATGGAGCATTTCAGACATTAAAGCAAAAATTATGTAGTGCGCCAATCTTATCATTACCCGACGGGAGTGAAGATTTTGTAGTGTATTGTGATGCATCTCTTAGAGGTTATGGAGTTGTTTTGATGCAGAGAGAGAAAGTGATAGCTTATGCTTCTAGGCAATTGAGGAAGAATGAGGAGAATTATACTACTCATGATCTTGAGTTAGGAGCTGTAGTCTTTGCTCTTAGGTTGTGGAGACATTATCTGTATGGCACCAAGTGTACGGTATTCACCGATCACAAAAGCCTACAGTATATTCTCGACCAGAAGGAATTGAACATGAGGCAACGAAGATGGATAGAGTTGTTAAGTGATTATGATTGTGATATAAAATATCACCCAGGAAAAGCCAATGTTGTTGCTGATGCGTTGAGTAGGAAAGATAGAGAGCCTATCAGGGTGCGTTCTCTAGTCTTGACCGTGCACAATAATTTGCCTGAGCAAATTAGAAATGCGCAAATAGAAGCTTGTAAGAAGGAGAATTTTGTTAAGGAAGGGTTCTGAGGAGAAGGAGATCCTTTAGAGGTTAGAGCTGATGGAGTGAAATGCTTAAGAGGTCGTATGTGGATACCTAAGTTTGGAGGCTTAAGAGATTTGATTATGTTAGAATCTCATAAATCTAAGTATTCCATTCATCCGGGATCTGATAAGATGTACCATGATTTGAAGAAGTTGTACTGGTGGCCGAATATGAAAGCTGACATAGCTATGTATGTTCTTCAATGCTTGACTTGTGCTAGAGTCAAAGCTGAACATCAAAAGCCATCAGGACTACTTCAACAACCAAAGATTCCTGAATGGAAGTGGGAACGAATTACAATGGACTTTATCACCAAGCTTCCTAGAACATCATCTGGAAACAATTCGATTTGGGTTATTGTCGATAGACTGACCAAATCAGCACACTTCATTCCGGTTAAGGAGCTGTTCTCACTAGAGAAGCTGACTCGAATATACCTTGATAATGTTGTATGCAAGCATGGAGTGCCTGTATCGATCATTTCAGATCGAGATCCTAGATTCGCATCGAATTTTTGGAAATCTCTCCAAAGATCTTTGGGAACGAATCTCGATATGAGCACTGCTTATCACCCCCAGACTGATGGGCAGAGTGAAAGGACGATACAAACACTGGAAGATATGTTGAGAGCTTGTGTGTTAGACTTTGGTAAGAATTGGGATAAACATTTGCCGTTAGCAGAGTTTTCGTATAACAATAGTTACCATTCTAGTATTAAGGCTGCACCGTTTGAAGCTTTGTATGGTAGGAAGTGTAGATCTCCTGTATGTTGGAGTGAAGTTGGGGATACCCAGCTCACGGGACCGGAATTGATCCGGGAGACTACGGAGATGATAGTTCAGATTAAGAAGAGGTTGTTGACTGCCCGTAGTAGACAGAAAAGTTACGCGGATGTGCGGCGGAAGCCAATGGAGTTTGAAGTGGGTGACCGAGTAATGTTGAAAGTATCGCCATGGAAAGGCGTTATAAGATTCGGAAAACGAGGAAAATTGAATCCCCGTTATATTGGACCCTTTAAGATTTTATCTAGAGTAGGTCCGGTGGCTTACAAACTAGAGTTACCCCCAGAACTTCATGGTATTCACAACACATTCCATGTATCTAATCTGAAGAAATGTCTAGCAGTGAGTGATGAGAAAATTCCGTTAGGTAAGGTTCGAATAGATGGGAAGTTGCATTTTATCGAAGAGCCCGTAGAAGTTATGGACCGTGAGGTAAAGCAACTGAAACAAAGTCGGATACCTATTGTCAAAATCCGATGGAATTCAAAGCATGGACCGGAGTATACTTGGGAACGAGAGGATGAAATGTGGAAGAAATATCCGCACCTCTTCGATTTCAATAAGAAACGGACATCCAAATGAAATGGATCACGAGGACGTTGATCCCTTTTAGGAGGAAAAGCTGTGACAATCTAACATTTTCAGGTAGTGAAATATTTTCTCGTATAATATTTTGAAACTTATTTTTGTGTTGGTTGACGAAATCACAATTTACGGATTTAAATTTGGGCTTACGTGCATAATTTGGCGTCTTTTACGACTAAACCGGAAACCTTAGGATTACGTATTTACGTTTTTGAACTCCGTTTTTGATGAGACAATTTTTATTGGATTCGTTTTGTGACGGTGATTCATAATTTATAAAAACATTTTTCGTAAAACGACCCGAGGGCACGCAAATCGAGAAAACTAGAATCGAGAAATACCCGTAAACTAGTGAGATGGGACAAAACACTTTGTCCCACCCCACTATCAATATGGGACGGCTACACTTGACACCACAACACATATGTGGCATCAAGCTTAGCTAACTTACACCAAGTGTAAGCTAGCTTACACATTAAGCTTAACCTTTACCACTAACTAGTCAAAACTAGTTACTTGTTTCATTTCCCTCATTTCCTACATGCAACTCAACACCAAAAACTCTCTCAACCCTCCTTTGTGCCGTCCACTATAAGCCAACAAACACCATCTTTGATCTTTTCTAGCCATAAACCACATGTTTACTAGTCCTATTAAGGTGTTCTCTTGAAGCCTTGATCATTTGGTGGCCATATTAACATCTTTGGAGGTGATTTGCTTGTGTTCTAGGGCTGATTTTCCAACCTATGTTCTTGATATTTGATGGTCTTGGAGATACTTGTTGTGTTCATCAAGTTCTTGTCTTCCTAAAACAAGAAATCCACTTGGATTGATAAAGAAGATCATCCTCTACATTTTTCTCTTGTTATTTTGTAAAGAACAAATGTATTTTCTTTCATTTTGTATATGTATATGATGTATATATGATGATAAAAATGTTGTGTGGGGATCAAGTGTTGATAAATATGCTTAAAAATGATGATAACTATAAGAAATGAAGCTAAAATCTTGACTATTTAGTTGGCTGTATAAAAACAGTAGATAACTAAAAGATGAACTGATAAAATTGCATGGTTTGATCCATTTACAGTAAGTAGATGATGTTATACACATGTGAGAGTTGGCCATGCAATGGAATCAAAATAATGAGTGAGATATGATCAAAACAAGTTAGGTGGTGTAATCTGAATAATCAGTTTTGTAGGGACTGTTAAGGCAACTTAAACTCAAAATGGGCAGTAGCTATAACTAAGTTATATGTAGCACATATTATGAAGAACATGTCATCCAAAAATGAGCTTCTAAGTCATTATATAACTCTAGATATGGTAAAAATGGTGAACACGAAGTTAAAAATCAGATTTTGGAAATAATGTTTATTATTATTATATAAGCACTCACATTATAATGTATAAAATGTAAAAATATAAACCCACTAACTTATAAAACTTATTTATATAAATGTATAAAAGGTTAATTAAATAGTTAAATTATATAAGTGGTGGTAAAATAATATTTATAAGTAATAAAAACTATAAACTTGATTTTTACGACTTTTTCGGCTATCGCCGTAAAATTAACGTTTTTCGCCAAATAAAACTTAGACGACCAAACCCGTCTAATGTAAAGTTTATAAAAGTCATATACTGATGTATAGATAACTAATACAAGTAAAAACCGATAAAACCCGAACTATAAGAATTACGGACATTTACGAGCTAACTAAACCTATTGGACTAATAATTAGACTTAATAAGATAAATACTTGTAAAAAGAGCTTATTGGGGTTAACCCATTTGGGCCCAACATGAAAAGCATATATACTGATCATATAGGTATAAAAGGGGTAAAAACAAGTTAAAGAACTTATAAAAGACTTAATGGACTTAAAATAGGTAAATCGGTAAAACTAGTGAACTAGTAAGACGTTACCAAGACGTAAACACTAAAATGAGTAAACAAGGATGTATAAACCCACTTGATCATCATCATATGTAAAAAATCATCATATGTATATTGTTATTTTGATAAAAGTCATTGGACCGAGTCTAAGACCGATTATTATTTATATAGGTTTCCGTGACCGAAGCACGCCTGTAGCCGATAATCCGCCTTTCATTAACAACTTGAGTTCATAGCCTCGCACTCTTTTAAATGTTTTATAAAATGATTTGTAAACCCGCGAGGGAGATAACATGCTAGATTTTTATAAAAATAGAACACAAGTAGTCCCGATTGTATGCTTAATGATATGGACCCGAATGATGCTATGACCCTATATTCGAGACTAAAAGGATTATTAGTAGTTAGGTTATGTCACTTAAAGTCCCATTAGCATGAATTGTGAACTTCCGGGATTGGTAGACGCTTATGCATTTGATAGTACTATTTGGGGACGATCACCCCAGTTCGCGCCTTGACGGTTGATCCCCGTCGTACCACATTGATTGGTAAGCGAATTTATGTATGAGAAGATTCCATAGCGTGATTTTTGTGACGACACGCTAACTAAGATGGGCAAATTGTTTGTCGGGTTCGCGGCCCGCTGTTTTCATAGTAAGGTAACAATGTCATGCGGCTAATAATAATCCTAATTCAGATACCATGTATCCTATACAAAGTATGCTATAAAACATAAATAATAAACGATATGATACGACGCTAATAACGATGAATATATTACCTATAATGGTAATATAGAGACTACGGTCTCATGGACGGTTTCAGATGTATGCTTGATTTATATATTGCCTGACTAGCAATATGTGGACTTACTTCCGATATTATACTTGTGTTCTGATTTTAAATGATTGTAAATGATTGTTTTTATATAACGGTTTTCATTAAACTCTATGAATTCACTCGGCATTCGCTGATATGATTTTTGCATGTTTTTATCTCAGGTGCTTGAAGGTAATCCGGATGGAGATCGACTCTGATGGCCCACATAATATTAAAAATGTTCATTCGATCTGTGTTTTGTAAACTTAATGACCTATATAATTTGGGACCTGTTGTACGCTTTTGAAACTTTTTATCGAATGAATGTTTGTTAAACCTTGTACAACCATTTTTATGTGTTGTCTATGATTGGAGTTATTGTGCTATCCCGTAACACTCTAAGAGACCCTTCCGCTGTACCGATACGAAAAATGAGAGTGTTACACAACCACGGGTCCATTCATATCAGGACAAGCATACCATAAATAACTTGTGTTTTAAGTTTATAAAAGAGCAGGTATTCTCCCTTGCGAGTTCTAAAAACAACTAAAGTGTACAAACAAGGCTATAGACTCACCTTTGAATAAAATGGATGAACGGGATGGAAGATGAAACCGGGCTGTAGAGATATAGATAAGAGAACTCTAATTTTATTTATGACCTACAAAAATGATCACGACCCTTAATTACGCGTTTTATATACTTATTAAATAATTATTCAAAAATAATTTAATAAAAATGTATTACGTGTAAAATTTTGCACCAAAACCTAAGTCAAAGTGTAATAGTGATAATCATGGATTACAACCTATAGGAATGACATACTCTATATGCTCTAAGTGCCAAACCAAGTATTACACATGGTTTGTATCCAAAACGTCTCAAGTTTGCCCAAAAATATGCGTAAAAGTTATAAAGTTCGGCGGGACTGTGTTGGGAAAAGTATATCTCCCAAACCCTAAATCTAATGATTTGGGATTTAAACCCTGGAACACTCTTGGAATCTAGTTTCCAACATGTCCAACCATTCAATTTAAGAGTTTATGGAACTTTCTAAAAGTCCAAAACACTAACAGCCCTATCGTAAGAACTTACAAGTCAAACTGCACTAGTCAAACTTGGGATAAAATAACCCGTTAACCTATGAGGTTTAAGGTTTTGATATTTACAGCATTGGAAATCCTCAAGAATCTACTTTCAACCCATACCAACCACGAGTAAATAGCGAATACCAATTAGCGGGAAAATTGCATTCTTTAAAGGTTACAAAATCAGAATTTTGGTTTTCAAACTCAGGTTTACTATTTTTTGCCATATAAATAATTTGGGTATAGCTATCAACATGAGGTCAGTGGGAGAACTTCAAATATGATTCCTACTACTGCATTAAACCTTAAAATGCAAATATGGGGGTCAATAACCTGTAGCCACAAGTTATGCAAACCCGTTGTCCGGAAATTGACTTTCTAACTTAATTTGGCCATAACTTCCTCATCCGGAGGAGTTGTGTGCCTATCCAACTCGCCACCAATATATAAAAGGGTCAATGAACCCATTTAAGCTATAAAAAAGGCAAGTCACAGTGGAAAATATATGAGTTTTGGGTCGGCTAACATTTTGTCCGAATTTGGGCATTATAACATCTATACCATACAACCTTTAATTCATTCCAACCAATCAAAAACACATCTTACATTAACCTAATTCAATCAAACACTGAAAATCTATATCATGCATGGATAAAATCAAAACTCATCTAAGAACAATGTTCATAATAATGAAGTTAACACATAAACCAATCACTCAAGAAACCACAACATGATCCCTATGGGATCATGTTTGGCTGCGGCTCAAGCAACCCACCAAGCGTGATCTTGGAAAATTTTCTTGCAATTATATATGCCTAAATACTAATTACCCTATTACAAGCCTAATCCCATGATCAAACATACAAATATCCAAACTCTTGAAATTTATGATTTTCTAATAATCAAGTGCATGTGTAAATAATAATAGGGGTTTGTTAAGGTTTTACCAAGGATGATATTAGTGTGTTTTGATTGTATATTTGCTGAAGAAAATTGATGAATTTAGGGTTTATTAGGGTGTTCGTCAGTTGAGAGAGAAAAAAAAAGGGAAAAAGGTTAATACTAGGTTTTTGTCAAGTATGAAAATTTGTTCGTCTCGATTCAATTCGAATTGATCTCAGGTTAAATGTGTGACTCAGTCGTTTTTGGTTAACAAAAAGAAGGTTTTGGTTATATATTTCTGAGTAAAAAGGTAAAAGCGAAACGTAATAAAAATAAACTAAAAAAATTAACTAATAATAACGAAACAATATAAATAATAAAACGTGAATTAAAGCAAAACAATTAATAACAATAAAACTAAACGAAGAAATTAACTTTCGATTGAAAAATAAAGTTAACCTAATGAGAAAGGAGAGAATAAAACTAAAATGGTACTTTAAAGCTAAACGAGGCAAAACCTAAAGCGGGTACTAAATATAATATAAAACTTGAACTTTACGAAAAAATATTAATTTTAAAATTAGACGAAAAATTCAACAAAAATACGTAACTTTCAAAATTAAAATCGGAACAACTTGCAGATAAAACTAAACGATTACGGAACAATACTAATAATTAAGCAAGCTAGCAGGCTAGCTGCTCAAGCAGCCAAGCACATAGCTTAAATTGGCGGGAAGAAAAAAATAACCTAGCAAGTAGGCATGTCACTTCTTATAACCATCGGAATGTTCATGTGATTCTATTGGAATATAGAGCAAATAAAAAGTATCGGAATATCAAAAGAAAAATCTATCGAAATGTTTTAAAAAAGAAACTATCGGAATACTAAATGTAAGAAAAGTATCGGAATATGAAATCAAAGTCTATCGGAAAGCGGGAAAAGAAAAATCTATCGGAATGTTATAAAAAAAGTATCGGAATGTCTAAAAATAAAAGTTGCCGGAATATTAGATCAAAATTCTATCGGAATATGTAAGTCAAAATTTGGGCAGCATTTCGTCACAATAAGCCTTATACCCGATCGCAAAGTACGATGCCAGGGGCGATCGCAACCTACGATCAGAATAAGTGATCGAAAAAACTATCACAATAAACCGTCACAATGTAGAAACCCTATTGTAATGGAAAAATCACAATATTCGGATGGATGAGCATAAGCTAGTAAACCGATAAGCACTTCTAAAAAGAACAATTAACAAAAACTTAACCAACTCAATAAGCACAAATTTGAAAACTTTTAAAATACGAAATAAGCAAACTTTATGAATCAAACTTTAAAAAAGACTAAACTTTTAAAAACACTAAAAAGTAAATAAGCTAAACACAAAATAAGCCAATAAGCATGATAAGCTCAAAGCTTAAGTTGTATAAAAACTTAAAGATTGATAAAAAGATAAACTTTTTAATCAATTAAACATCAAGATTAAACAAAATCAAAGATTATTTCGAATCAAACATAATTAAAAATAAAGAAAGGTAGAAGAAGATGATTGTAAAAAGCTTGAAATAAGATTAAGATTAAAGATTCAAAAGTACTAGATTAAAGATTAAAGATTAAGAAAACTTGAACGAAAAACTTAAGAACATGAAATAAATCTAGAGAGAGAAAGTAATCTACTCCTACTCATAAACTAATCTAACTAACCACCTTCTAATGACACATTAGGAGGGTATTTAAAGGATGAGTAAAATTTTGGTGCTTTCTTCCTTCTTTCTTCTTGTCTCGACTCGATTTAAATTCTTTGTCTTTCTCGACGTCGTCTCGGGATTTGTCGATATAATTTGAACTCGTCTTATAATTTTCTTCTTTAATTAGACTTGGTTCTTCGACTTCTTTAAACTTCCGTCTTTAGACTTTTTCTTCGATAAATCTTCAGAATAGGCCTTAGACTTCCGTTCTTTTTGCACTCTTGATCTTTTGACTTCGTCTTTTCCCGTTTTCATCGATAAAAGCCCGTGTTTTCTTCCTTTTTCATCTTTTAGTCCAAAAACACAATAAAAACACAAACCACGCATAATTCCGACATTTACGACATAAAATACACGTTTTGGCTTGGTTATTATTATAATTAAGTGGTAAAAGGATTGGTTTTTTCACACCTATCAAATCCCCTACACTTGACCATTGCAATGCCCTCATGCAATGCATTAGTTTCAAAGCACAGTTTACATTTTTCATCATAAATAACCCACCTTGGCCTTTATTAAATATTAAACACTAAGGAAATTAAAAGATAGAAATATATACAAAAGAATTAAAGAAATCAAAGACTTACATTGGGGTTTTGGCTATCATGAATGTTTATCATACTCAAGTTTCACGTTCCCCAAACCAAGCTTAAAAACGAGATCATTGTTATTATAAGTTAGCAAACTATCACAAACTCATGTGGCCCAATTATTCACTTAGACTCCCTTATTCCTAGGTGTATCTCTTATATTTTATTGTTGTCTTAAATGATCACGAGGATGCATTGTTGACTTATTACGATAGTTATTTAGGCTGAAAATAAAGTGGGACGATTTAATCAATAGTTAGCTAAAGGACAAAATCTTTTAAAACTGCTTCTCAGAACCTCTTAAAGTTCATATCTTGGCATAAATCGCTTCACGATTTGAGACCTTTCTCGGACCGGTATTTGGCAGTGACTTCATACTTCAAATCTTGAGAGACGTTCTTGAAATTATTGTCTTCTCTTCATGATAGGAATTTCTTCACTTGAAGTTTTTGAGAGATTCTTCATACTTGGACCACGACTTATTCATTTTTCTCCAATCTTTATTTTGGATTTTGATATATAACGATCCCCCTCCTTTTAGGATTTGGATCTATTTATCCTCATACCTTGCTAGGGTCTTTTTGGATAGACTTCTCCATGATCTTTAGGGGAGTATTTGCTTTTCGTCGTGTGTCTCGATCCTTCATATTGATTTTTGATAAATGATTCTTCACATCACTTGGGATCTTTAGCAACAAAATGTAGCCCTCGTGTCTTGTTAGGACCTTTTTGGACTCGCCAATCTTCGCATCCCGCTTCAATAAGTTATGCCTTGGCTATGAACTCTAATTAATACCGAGCAACTTTTAAACGATCTTGGGCTAGAAGCTAAGTAACTTTTCAAATCGTACAACCTTATTTATTGCAAATATATGTATTAACAAGCGATGGGAGAAAAAGCTTATAATCAACTCACATAAATTCATGAAAAAATACGAAACTTAATAATTGACTCTATCATCTCTCATTCTCCACAATTTAAAATCTCAAGGAATGAGACTCGTGGATGCTTAGCCAATTAAATCAAAGTTTTGTGTTTTCAAGTCATCTATAGGATCTTGCAAATTCTTAGACTTTTTCAAGTTTAGAATTCGCATTTTAAAGTTCCCTTGATAAACGACTTTCTAGGATCATTTATAGGAACTTGCGAAAAGTTCTTGTTCTTAACCCGTAAGAGTTAAGACTTTCGCATTTTAAAGTTCCCTATATAAAAGCCTAGCAAAACTTGACTTAAACACGTTAAGTATACTAGCTAGAGTAAACTTAGATAAGTAAACTCGGGTTGAGTCAAAAGATTCACAACGTTGAAAGATTAAAACCACATTATTAAACTTTATTCTAGCAAAGAAAGAAAATAACTATACAAAGGTAAAAACAACTAGGCCAAAATAGATCAAAATTTTTTAAAGAAATGTCGAAAAATCGATTTTCCGGTTAAAATGAGGACATATACAAGGAAAAGCCCACTTAACTTCGATAGAAGTCCCCCCTACACTTAATATAAACATTGTCCTCAATGTTTAAGCGTGTGGGAGTAAACTCCCCTACACTTAGGACATTGTGCACGTTGTTTAAATCTTGCTAAGGAAAGGACAACTAAAGTGATTCCTATTTTAATATTGGACAATAGAAATAGAGAATCAAAAGGGTTTAGCATAAAACCAGGAAGACGGGTACACGGGATCACGGTTCGTCAAAAGCCATCAAGTATGGATCTTTGAAAGCTCGAATCCCTGCACATGATAAGAAAGAAAATAACAAACACATAATAGGGTCTCCCCCTACACTTATTAGAAAAACGGAATAAAAGGATAGATAATCGGGTTGCCACCCGAGAAGCGCTTGTTTTTGTTAACCGAGTCACGAGCCTGACTCGTCCCCGAATTAAATGGTCCATGGGGAAGCCTCGAATGTAATACCGGGATCAAAGACCTTGTCCTCGTTCTCGGAGGACATTAATAAAGGAGAGGCTGGAGGATAAGTCTTAAAGGGTAGAAAAGTCCTTTCAACATATGAAAAGTATGTGAAGTCATGATCCACGGGAGGTGGGGTGGGTAAAGGAATCAAAATGTCATCCCCAAAAGACATATGATTATCACTGAGCGGCAAGGCCGTAAAGGTGTCAATCATGGAATGGTCAATGTCACCTCCCGGGTCAAAGCACTCATCCTCCGTAATGGTGTCTAAAGGAGTGGAGTAAAGGTGCTTGGGATGGGGACTTGGGACGATATCTTCATGCAACAAATTATCAAAAATAATATCCCCCTCCGTGTCATCATCATCAATACCCGGAGGTATTGAGAGAATGTCAATTTCCTCCATAGCTGTATCATTATTCTCAACTGAATTACTAGACGGAGGTAAAGACTCAAAAATAGGAGCAGAATTCAACGCTTCAATTTTAGCAATAAGAAGATGAACTTTCAGTAATTTGTCGCGAAGAATAACGTCTTCCACCTCATCTACAAGACCAAGTTCAGTGGTGAACTTCTCGTATGTCGGAGAGAATAAATCAACATCGCCTTCATCGCCCGGAGGAGAAGGAGACATTTCAAAAGTGAAATTCTCATAGCATGGATAAAAATCATCATCATTAAGAGCGACCTCTTCCGTAAGCTCCTCAAAAGTCTGCACATCACAAACCTCATCAAAGAATTTGTCGAGACCAAAATCACTAATATCACTCGATGTATCACTATCCTTAGACGCATTAGGGATATCAAGAGTAGGAGTAGTAATCTCAGAAGATGGGTTGAGATTACAGATATCATCCTCATCATCATCATAATATCAGTATGGACGCACAAGAGGAGGAGTATAATCACTAAGATTAGATACTTGTTCTTGTTGCTGTCGCTTTTCCTCCTCCCTTGCTTCGCGTATGCTAGCTAATTCTTGTTGAACGTATTGAAGTGTATTCAAAAAATTGGCTCGTTCTTCTTCACACATTCCAACAGAAGGTTGATGATCGAGGGTGTATTGTGGGGGCTCAAAATTGTGAAAACCAGAATTATAGCACAGATGTGGTCAATCATAAATCATTGGTTGAAAAGAAGTAGAACACGGGTTTGGCTCATAATAATTCATCGGCTGACAATAAGAAGTATCGTGAGGGCCCCCACAATAATTGCAACACGAGTATTGAGAAAAACCCGGTGCATTTGGCAGATAGCTATGACCATTGTCATAATTGGAACCCAGTTCTTGCTCGCCATGAGGCGGGTATCGAATTGGACACGAAATATGCCAATGAGAATCGCTTCCACAATATATGCAAGGGGGGAGAGTAGGTGGATTAGAAGAAAAGAATGAATTAGTCGAATTGCACGATGGACAAAATCCAAATAGTGAATCGGTTGAAATGGGTGGAAGATCTTTTCCGCATTGCTCGCATGAACACCATTGACATGATTCGCACCCATATAATCTTCTCCCACACCCTACGCAATGGTGTTGGAAATACGTTTTGTGTATTAAGAAAGTCTCGGTCACTCCAACTATATAGTTATAGGCTCGTAGTATTGTTTAAGTAATACTTATGTTTAGCCCGACCCATGAGCATGTTCATGGGCCGGAGGCCCAAGTCCACTTAAGGACTTGGGTATATAAACCCCTTTCCACCATGGAAAGGGGTGTTGGTTGTTTTACTTATTTCACACATTTATAAAAGTTTCTTTGTTTCTCTCTCTAGTTTCTCTCTCTAGAATAACAACAACTCTCTTGATTAGTTATAAGATTATCATTGTTCTACAATTGGTATCAAGAGCATGGGATGATTTAAGGTATGTTGATTCGTGTTGTTTAGTGTTTGTTTGGGTTAGTGGGTGTTTTAGGATAATCCATCTCAAATCTTGAAAATTTTTGTGATTTTATGGTTTAAAGTGGTAAACAAAACATACGGTTTGATTATCTTGGTAGAAATCACAAAATTTTTTCGTGTTTTTAGGTACTTTTTGGCTATTATTCAGTTACTGTACATCCAGACGTACCAGAAATTTCTAAAAAGGGTTTGTTATTCCGAAATTTTTCATTTCGGAAAAGGGTTTATAAATCTCTGAAAAGTTCACTTATTCCAAAGAAATATCTGAAAAGATCACTTATCCCGAAGAAATTCTCTGAAAAGTTCAATTATTCCGAAATAGGCTGAAAATTAACTTATTCCGAAGAAATCTCTGAAAATCCACTTATTCCGAAGATTTTTCTGAAAAATCAAGTATTCCGAAAATCCATCATTTTTTTGAAAATCAAGATTATTCCGAAGATTTTTCTGAAAAATCAAGTATTCCGAAAATCCATCATTTCTCTGAAAATCAAGATTATTCCGAAGATTTCACTAAAAAATCAAGTATTCCGTAAATCCATCATTTCTCTGAAAATCAAGGTTATTCCGAAGATTTCTCTGAAAATATCAAGTATTCCGAAAATCCATCATTTTATCTGAAAATTAAGGTTATTCCGAAGATAAAGATATTCCGAAGATAGGGGATTATACCGAAGATTAGTGATTGGTTTATTTTGAATATATTTCTAGGATTCTTAGTGGATTTTAATATTGATACATCAACACACGACCTAAATCGACAACAACATTTTTACATCCTTACTTCATTGAATGATCAAAAGATAATCTTTTTCAATCAAGTGTTCTAACAATGAATCCTCATTCATTCATGCCTACAATGACTTCACTTACCGATATCTCAATCATCTCGGGTACCGACACTCGCCCACCTTTGCTCATCAAAGATTTATTAGAAGCATGGCAAGGTCGCATGAAAACGTACATCATGGGCAAACCCAATAGTCGACTTATGCTTCAATCAATTGAAAAAGGTCCATTAGATTGGGGAGAAATTACCGTCAACAATGTGACGAGGGAAAGGTCGTATCATGAGTTGACCGATGCTAACAAAATCATTGTCGATGCAGATGAAAGGGCCGTTCAGACAATTCTTCAAGCCCTTCCACCCGATATCTTTAGAATGGTAAGTGAACATAAAGTGGCAAAGTATCTTTGGGATCGATTAGTTGTTTTGTTACAAGGGACCTCTCTAACTAAGCAAGAATGAGAGTGTCAATTGTATGACTTGTTTGATAGGTTTACATACATTCCAGGGGAGACTCTTCACGATTACTACTGGTGTTTCACTACTTTGATGAATGACATGAACGTGTAATCTAAGGATTGAACAGTTTCAATTAAACACAAAGTTCTTGAACACGTTACCCCAAGAATGGAGTCAGTATGTCACCGATGTTAAGATGATTTGAGATTTGCACAAGTCAAATTTAGATCAACTCTATGCCTTCTTGCAACAACACGAGAAGCACGTGATCCAAAAACGTATCTCTCAGGGATCTTATCAAGAACCATTGGCATTAATGGCAAACCATCCTACATTGTCATATCACAACTCTCCGTTTGCTTTGGGACACCAATCTTCCTATCAACCAGTGTATCAAACACCAAGCTTCCCACAGTACTCGATCTTGCCACAACTGCCTAAATCTTATCACCAACAATACAAGCAACCAGCAACATCATCACAAGGAGATTCACATCCGTTACATTATGTTTCACACCAGTATTCACCTTATCAACCTCCAACAAACCCTGCTTTTACCTATCAACAACTTGAGGCTCCTCAACCCCATTACTCACAACAAGTTAGTGTTCCATCAAATCAACTTGTAGCTCAATCAGCACCAGCATTCTATTGTGATGATGAGATCCCTGTCACTGAGTTTAGACAAGGGGATAGTCCTACTGATATACTTTCTCAAATGTCTGCTTATCTCACTCAAACATTGAACAAACGAGGTTACAGAGGTCCAGCAACAACTAACAATCAGTTAAGGAACTCTTCTAACTCTCGACAACAGGCTACTATTCAAGATGGCAGAGTCATGGTCCAACCACTTCAGGGGAGACCCAATTCATCTACTGCTGGTGCACGTTCATCTAACACTGCTGCTACAAGACGTAATAGCACTGGCAAAATGAAGGTGATTATATGCTACAACTGCAAAGGGGAAGGGCACATGGCTCGAGAGTGCAAGCAGCCCAAGAGGAAAAGGGATAGCACATGGTTTCAGGAGAAGATCTACTTGATGTATGCTCAAGCCTAAGGACGTGAGCTCGATGAAGAGGAGTTGGCATTTCTCGCAGATTCGGGATTCGCGGACACTGACGTCTCACAGCAACCATCACAAACAATGCCGCATATCAATGTGATGACTTGGATGCATACGACTCTGACTGTGATGATCTCAATACCACCAAAGAAGCACTC
This sequence comes from Glebionis coronaria, assembly GCA_025667525.1. NCBI lineage: Eukaryota > Viridiplantae > Streptophyta > Magnoliopsida > Asterales > Asteraceae > Glebionis > Glebionis coronaria. The sequence continues at coordinate 397,719,798 of CM046878.1, forward strand.
ATGGAAAATCTTTCACTTTATGGAGCTGACATAATTTCTGAGGTACCAAATACTGCTATGGATACTAGTATTGTACCTTATCAAGTTGAGCAACTGTCTAAGTATCCGGAACAGCCTCCGGTGGTTAGTAACTCAATCGAGGAGACAAACAATGATAGCAATATCAATGCAAGTCCCCAGACTTTGAGTGAACCACAACCGGGAGCTATTACGACTACAAATTCGTTTGCTCAACCTGATTTGGTTATGGTCTCGGCATATTTGCTTAGCCAAATGAATAATGCGGTCCTTGAAACCCTCAATGTTAATCAGACTTTATCTGCCGAGCTTGCTTTACAAAAAGGAAAAGGTTAAAACCTTGGAATTAACTCCAATATCCACTACCTTAACCAATCCTGAATTTGATAGGTTTAGGCAAGTCCAAATGGATAATCTGCTAGAAATTGAGAGTTTAAGAGCAAATCTTTCGAAAGAACTTAAAGAAAAAGAGTCAGTTGTTAATAATTTTCAAAAACTACAATCGGATTTCGAAATTCTCGAGTCTAAAAGGGTTGAAACGGAAATTAAGGCGTCTGACAGAGTTAAAAAGACTGAAATTTTTCTTTTAAAACAATACTCTGCTTCACATTTAGTACACTTGTTTCATTCTTCTTTTCAAGAGTTCAATCTATCGCGTCTAATAGACCTACCACCTAACCCGGGGTATGCAAAGCAAGCATTTCACTACAACCCACGCCTTTATGATGCAACCAAGTTAGGATTGGTATTAGATCCGATTGTGTTTTTAAAATGAATCTGAGAGCATGACACCATATGAAGAGAATCGGTTAAAATTACTTACTACATATCCTGAATATGACTATGCTCAAATGAATGCAACAAATGCTAAAATAGATCTTAGAACTTGATTTAATATGCAAAAGAAATCTATCCAAACATCCGCTTTCATGCCTACTAGAGAATGCCTTAGTATAATTCCTACACTCGTTAACTCGGACGAACCGAAGGAAATTCCTAAGAATCTTCCACCGGTAAGTACGATAAAGCTCAGCTTGGAAGAGATTGAGCGATACCTTACCGAGTTTGACAAGGTCATCCTGGAATGTACGACTTCAACGGCTCAAACCACTGGAGAATGGGCTTTCGAACACATGAAAACGGTGTTTGAGAAAGAGATAGTTCCGTTTGTAAACAATATTAAAAATGGAGTCTATGATCTAGCGGGAAATCTAAGTTTTGAAATTTGTGAAGTTCAAAAAGTTTTCTATGAAATGGATGATGCATATGAACAACATTTAATTGAAAAAGAAAAGATTTTATCAGAATATGACCGATTCTTAGAACATATAGTGTCTCTCGAAGTGATGCAAGTTGTTACTCTTAAATATGCTCATGAGATTTCATCTACTGTGAATAAATGTGATGATGTGCATGATATGTCTGTGAATATTGTTGAGCCTGTGATTAATGTAGATAATCATTATTGTCATGAATCAAACGTTGAATTTTTAGAGCTTCAAGATTCTAATAACATACTTTCAAAACGTTTTAATGAGCTTCAACAACATTGTATATCTCTTGAAATTGAAAATCAATCTAAAAATGAAACTCTTTAAAAAACAAATGATTGTGAAAACTCCGTTGAGACAAGTGACAAGATGATTCAGGTAGTTCATGCATTAGAGGAAGAAATTATGAGACTTAAGAGAGAATTAGTAGTAGAGAAATTAGAACTAGAGGCTGCAGAGATTAAAAATCATGCCCTAGAAGATAGAATTACTTCTATGCTAGGGGAGTTTGATAAAGTAAAGCAGGGTTTTTCATAAGTTTAGGGTTCATTAGAAGATCGCTTCACTTTTAATGCGGCAGAGCAAAAGTCACTTGTTGACCAATTGAACCGTAAGTGCGAGGAAATTTCTGACTTAAATATTCAACTCATAGACAAAAACATGGTTTTGGCTGAACTAAAGGAGACACTTCAACTCAAAGGACAAGAAGTTGTTGATAATCCAACCATCATATCTGCCTCGACCTCTAGTGCTCCCAAACCCAACCCACGTGTGCTATATCGGGATCCAAAATTTAAGAATAGTCCAACTAAGTTTGCCACATACATGAAAAATGCCTTACAACATGCTGATCTTGATAGAGAGATCGTTGATGACATGCGTGAACTAGATCCCACAAGTCATCTTCTATATGAGCTTTTATTATATGTGGATCGCGTTTAGGATTGTTTAGCAAACTTAGAGTACATTGGGCAACCGATATCTGTACCCTAGAAACAACTAACCACCACCATTGCCATGACTCCATTCAATAAGAATCCAGGATCTAAGCCTATATTATACACACCCATCAAGGCTAAATCAAAATCTGTAACTAGTGTTCCCTTGGCTTCTACAGGAGTAATTGTATCTACTAAGGCTAAAGGATCTCAAGACAAGAAGAATAGGATCGAGCCTTCCACTAGTAGGACTGTGAAGAAGAAAGTAGAAGTTCACCCTAGGAATGTTATTTCAAATTTGAATAAAAAGAATCATGTAACTAAGACTAAAGGCCCTGCGCTTGTGCAGCAGCCTAAGCAAAATGTGAATTCTAATTTGAGATGTTGGAATTGTAATGAATGCATGTTTTCTAAGCATCATGATTTATGCCTTGTTGATCACGTGAATGAAATGTATGCTATTAGGAACAATCTTGAATGGATTCCAACGGGGAAGAAATTCACCCAAGTTGGTTGGCAATGGAAACCCGCTGGTAGGACCTTCACTGCTAATGGAACTACGTACCCTTTAACTAGGATCACATCCACGGAAATTAGGTCTCAGCGTCCTTTAAATAGGAACACTAGCACTAAGAAATGGAAAAAGCGCCCTTTAACTAGGTCTGCCCCCACTATTGTGTCTACCAGTGAAGAAGTACCTCAGGATCTTAGACAACTAGAATCTAAGCGGCATTTAGGAAACAAATATGGAAGCCTAAGAATTCTTCGGTTAGAAAATCTAAGATAATTATATTTGTACCTGCTAACACAGAGGAACTACTAGATTCCGATATATCGTCCTTGTCTGGTGATATTTTCAGGTGGTCCAAATCATCCTCTGGTACTTGGACTCTGGATGCTCAAAGCATATGACCAGAGATCGCTCGATGCTCGGAAATTTCGTTAGCAAGTTTCTAAGAACGGTTAAATTCGGCAACGACCATATTGCGAAGATCATGGGTTACGGTGAATATCAAATTGGGAATGTTACGATTTCAAGGGTATATTATGTGGAGGGACTTGGTCATAATTTATTTTCAGTGGGACAATTTTGCGATTCAAACCTTGAAGTGGCTTTTCGACAACATACTTGCTTTATTTGTGATCTTGCAGGGAATGATTTGTTAAGGGGTTCTCGAGGGGATAATCTCTACACACTGTCCATTCAAAACATGATGGCCGCCTCTCCTGTATGCCTTCTCTCCAAAGCATCAAAGACCAAGTCATGGTTGTGGCATCGCCGGTTATCTCATCTTAACTTTGATGCTATAAACCATTTGGCTAAAAACGAACTTGTGTGTGGTCTTCTAAAACTTAAGTTCGATAAGGATCATTTATGTTCCGCATGTTCTTTCGGGAAAAGCACTAAGAAATCTTACAAACCTAAAGCTGAAGACACCAACCAAGAACCACTGTATCCTTTGCACATGGATCTTTGCGGGCCAATGCGTACGGCTAGTGTGAGTGGTAGAAAATACATCCTCGTCATGGTGGATGATTTCTCAAGGTTTACATGGGTAAAATTCTTAGCATCCAAGGATCAAGCACGAAAGTATATTATTACTTTCTTAAAGATGATCCAAGTACGTCTTAATGCTACTGTTCGTCGCATTCGCACTGATAATGGTACTGAGTTCGTTAATCAAACTCTACAAGATTATTATGAAGAGGTTGGTATTTCACATGAAACTTCTGTTGCTCGCACTTCACAACAAAACGGTGTCGTGGAAAGACGTAACCATACACTAATGGAAGCTGCTAGAACTATGTTGATTTATGTGAATGCTCCTTTATTCTTATGGGCTGAAGCTGTGGCAACCGCATGTTATACCCAAAACCACTCCATTATTCTTAAACGCCATGGTAAAACTCCATATGAGCCACTTCATGGACAAAAACCCGATATTTCATTTCTTCATGTATTTGGTGCACTGTGTTATCCAAATACTAATAGTGAGAATTTGGGCAAACTTCAACCGAAGGCTGATATTGGAATTTTCATTGGTTACTCACCTGCAAAGAAAGCTTACCGAATTTATAATCGTCGTCTTGGCAAGATAGTAGAAACTTTGAATGCCGATTTTAATGAGCTGACAGCGATGGCTTCTGAGCAACACAGCTCTGAACCCGCATTACATGAGATGGGAACCGGTACAATTAGTTCCGGATTAACTCCCAACAATCCTACTTCTCCATTATTTATACAACCTACAAGGCCCGAGTGGGATGAGTTATTTCAACCAATGTTTGATGAATTCTTTGATCCACCTAGTGATGATTCTCTAGCACCTGTAGCAGTAGCTCCAATTCCTGAAGTTATTGTTCAAGATAATGGAAATCAGTCAGAGGCATCTACTGTCACTCTTGAAAAAGATGTCCCGTCCCCCACCAATTCACAAACCACACCTGAATCTTCACCCCCACTCGTTCCTAATGATGTTGAAGAGGATCACTATGATCACGATTTGGAATTTGCTCACTTACAAGAGCTTCCTTTCCTTGGTTCACAAATACCTGAAAACCCTGACGGTGCATCTACCTCAGAGGAAGCTCCTGCAATCGTTCACTCCCGAACACCACGGATTGAAACTCACAACACAAAATGGACAAAGGATCACCCAATCCGCAATATTATTAGTGACATCAATCGACCAGTCTTAATTCGCCACCAACTCCAAGAACATGCATTATATTGCTACTTTGATGCATTTCTTTTCGATATTGAACCTAAAAACTGGCAACAAGCCATGACTAAATCATCTTGGATTGAAGCCATGCAAGAGGAACTTAATGAATTTCAACGTCTTGAAGTGTGGGAATTAGTTCCTTTACCCAGCAACGTTGAAATCCTTACATTGTTGTGGGTATATAAGGTTAAACTCGATGAGTTAGGTGGAGTGCTAAAGAACAAAGCTAGATTGGTTGCTAGAGGTTACAAACAAGCTTTGGGTATTGACTTTGAAGAATCATTTGCTCCTGTTGCACGATTGGAGGCAATTAGACTATTCCTTGCTTATGCTGCTCACATGAACATGATCGTCTACCAAATGGATGTTAAGACGACATTTCTTAATGGTGAATTAAGGGAAGATGTCTACGTAAGCCAGCCGAATGGATTCGTCAACTCGGAGTATACTAATCACGTGTACAAGCTCAAGAAGGCTCTTTATGGGTTAAAACAAGCTCCACGCGCGTGGTACAATCTCCTATCGTCTTATCTCATTTCGAAAGGCTTCTCAAAAGGCAAAGTGGACCCAACATTATTTATTCTCAAGGAGGACAACGACATGATTCTGGTACAAATTTATGTTGATGATATAATATTTGCTGCTACTAATCAAAGACTGTCTGACCATTTTGAGAAAATTATGTCCACACGTTTTAAGATGTCAATGATGGGAAAAATTTCATTTTTCTTAGGGTTACAAATTTCTCAGAATCCCAGAGGCATCTTCATTCATCAATCCAAATTTGCTCTCGAATCATTAAAGAAATATCATTTTGAAAATTGTGACCCCGTGGATACTCCAATGGTGGAGAGATCTAAGTTAGATGAAGATAAGGAAGGGATAGCTGTCGATCCTAAACTTTACCGTGGAATGATCGGCACCCTTCTCTATCTGACTGCTAGCAGGCCTGATTTGCAATTTGCTATATTCATGTGTGCCCGGTATCAGGCTCGGCCTACCGAAAAGCACTTACATGTTGTGAAAAGGATCTTTCGGTATCTTAAAGGAACACTTCGTCGTGGTCTATGGTATCCGAAGGATTTCTCAATTACACTAATATCATATGCAGATGCGAATTATGCTGGGTGTCAAGATACTAGACGTAGCACTTCTGGTAGTGTGCAACTTCTTGGAGATAGACTGGTTAGTTGGGCATCCAAAAGGCAGAAAAGCGTTGCGATATCAAGTACTGAGGCTGAACATTGTTATGTCCGGTTGTTGTGCTCAAGATCTTTGGATGAGATCACAATTAACTGACTACGGTCTTCGATTCAACAAAATCCCGATGTACTGTGATAACAAAAGTGAAATTGCTCTGTGCTGCAACTACGTTCAACATTCCTGGGCGAAGCACATTGACATACGCTACCACTTCATCAAAGAGCAAGTGGAAAATGGAGTGATCGAACTATACTTCGTCAACACTGAGTATCAGCTGGCAGATATATTCACAAAGGCCTTAGATCGAGGACGTATCGATTTTTTGATCGAAAAGCTAGGCATGAAATCATTCTCACCAACGACACTTAAGGTGTTGGAAGAAGAATCTGAAGAATAGTGATGGTAAACTATTCTCGAGTATCCTTTGATCGTGACCTTGTATATTATAGTATATATTTAAAACCACCAAAAGAAAAATACAAAAATATAAAACATAGAAAAACCAAAAAAAATATAAAACATAGAAAATCCATAAAAATATAAAATCAAGAAAATCCAAAAATATTTTTCATTTTAAAACGGGCATGTCTTTTAGTACGGTAATATTTACAGCCTTAGAAATGTCTACTAAAATTGACACGACGCCATAAATAGAGTCCGTATAAAAGTTGTACATATTTTAAAACATGCCCATATGGCTTGTAGTTATTTCTGACTACAACCCGCTTTTCGCATTAAAGTCATGTATTTCTTACGAAAGTGTTGGCTCACAACGGGAATTAATTTTCTCGGGTATGGTTTACTTTAAAACCATACAAGGGATCGAGTTTACTTCATAACTTGGTCTAACACAAGTTTGTGTACGTTTCAGTGCACTTATTTTGTTAAAATAAGAGAAATCTTATTGCCACCACGAATTGTTTTAATATCATCTTAAACGAAAAAGTCTTTCATCAGTTCTCTTAAATACAAAGACTACAACTCTTTAAATAGAAAACGGGTCTGTATTTAAGGGGGAGAAAATGTCAAATTGTTTTAATCATCAAATCGGTCTTCAAAAGTCTTTCAGAAAAATTAATTGGTTATTTACTTTATGGTGTATCATTCTTCGTGTGTACTCGTTGTGCTTCGTGACCTTTGGTGATTTATGTGACTCGGTCTTAGGATTTTTTTTTCATGACAATATAATTAATAACTGTTAAGACATAGGAGGTCAATTGTGCGGTTTGGTTTGAGTGTGACTAAATAGGATAATCACTAAACACAAATATACGAAAATAGGAGGACTAATTACGTAAAAAGGGAAAAAGCTTATCTTTGACCTAAGTCAAATACATATAAACGCCCCCCCCCCCCCCCCCCCCCCATTCACTGTGTATCATTTATTTTTTTATTCACACACTCAAAACACAACCTTGCCGCCATTGATTTATTTCATTGAGCTTATCACAGCCTTAATCTGCTAAACAACATCAAAGGTAAACTAGTTCTTCTCTAATTTTTGCTTATGATCCACTTGTGTATTAGTCTAATTAGTCAAATCCCCAAATATTTCAATTTAGGGTTTATCAATTTAATTAGATTGTATAATTGGATTATTAAGTGGATTTTAGAAAGGGATAGGTTTAGATCATAAATGTTTTTGTTTAGGATGCCTTAGAATCACTGTTTGCCCCAAGAATCATAACGAGATGGCAGTTTAGGATGTCATAGACTTTTTTCTAAAAAATGAGTTTATCGAAGATTTCTATGAAACATGTGATTTTTTCTGAAAACATGGCCTTTATCCGAAGATTTATCTGAAAACATACTTTTATCTGAAAAAGTCAGTTATTGCGAAAAAGTGGATTTATCTAAAAAGATATGTTTTTTCTGAAAAAGTTGTTTCTCTGAAAATGTCATTTTTCCGAAAAAGTCGATTTCACTGAAAATGTCATTATTCCGAAGAAGTTGATTTCACTGAAAAGTATATTTTTCCGAAAAAGTTGTTTCTCTGAAAATGTCATTTTTCCAAAAAAGTCGATTTCACTGAAAATGTTGTTATTCCGAAGAAGTTGATTATTCCGAAAAAGTTGATTTCACATAAAAAGTCCATTTTTCCGAAGAAGTTGGTTTTCCGAAGAAATTGATTTTCCGAAGAAGTTCGTTTTCCGAAGAAGTTCGTTTTTCCGAAAAAGTTGGTTTTCCAAAAAAGTCGGTTTTCCGAAAAAGTTGGTTTTCCGAAAAAGTTGGTTTTCCGAAAAAGTTGGTTTTCCGAAAAAGTTGGTTTTCCGAAAAGTTGGTTTTCCGAAAAAGATAGTTTTCCGAAGAAGTTGGTTTTCCGAAGAAGTTGGTTTTCCGAAGAAGTTGGTTTTCCGAAGAAGTTGGTTTTCCGAAGAAGTTGGTTTTCTGAAGAAGTTGTTTTTCCGAAGAAGTAGTTTTTCTGAAAAAGTTTTGTTTATCCGAAAAACATGTTTTTATCTGAAAATGTCACCTATTCCGAAAATGTCAAGTGCATTTATCCAAAGAATGTGATTTTATATGTAGATGGTGTATTGCTTGTTGTCCTTGGTATATGCTTGATTTCCTTAGGTATAGATACATCATGATATATATTTCTGGGTATATCAATCTTGTATGTTTGTTCGTCTTAAGCAGAAAACATGTCTCAACTTACCGACAAGCAAATCAAAGCTAATCAGGCACTTGAAGCCGCCAAGGCTCTACAGTTCATACCAAACAACTTTCGACTAAAAGAAGACAAAGAAGATTATGCCTCAACTCACTATGCTTTCAAAGTGGTTACAGATATTCTTAATCGAACTCCAATTAAGAAGGTGTTTTGGGGTACGGCTTCGGTTCCAACCGATTATATGCATGAATTTTGGGCTTCAAAGAAACGGCTAACAGACAGAAAGTTCTCATTCACCATCAACAAAAAGGAATTTATTCTCACAATTTCTATCTTTCGTCAAATATTCGGATTACCAATACCACCTGCAGGTCAAAAGTTTACAGCCGACCCGGACAAGAATGCAATTGTGAAGATGTATCACTCTCTTGGATACGGTGATCCTGATTTACGACTGGTGTCTCAGTTTACTACAGCTAACTTGGGTCAACCTTGGAAAAAAAAATTCAAAATACTCGTTCGGTGTTTTACTACTAAATCAACTAGATATGACTCTTTGCGTTTTTCAACTGCTTGTATCTTTTGGGACATCTATGAGAGGAAGAATGTGAACTATGCAGAGTTACTATGGGACGATTTTACTTATCAACTCTTCCACAATACCAAGAAGAAGACAGGTTACTTTCCTTTCCAAAGTTTCATTAAGCTTATTATTCGTCACTTCATGCAATTAGATGGCTCAATCGATAAGCTTGAAGGAATTCCTCAGCATACTCCCGATGACGATGATATTCTTGCGGATTTAAAACACGACGGACACACCGGTGTTTACTCAGGTATTCCAACCGCTATTCCTAATCATATGTTGACTGATGAACTCAAAGCAAGTGCAGTATACAAGCAATTGTTGGATGAAATGGAACTTCAAAAGGAAAGAGCTGCATTGGGAGAGTTCTCTTCATCAAAACCCAAAGGCAAAGGCAAACGCAAACAAGGTGAACCATCAGATGAAACAGCTTCACCTAAGCCCAAAAAGAAGAAAACTGTTACCAAGTCTAGTGGGAAAGAGCTAATGCTTGAGGATGAAGATGAAGATATCAATGAAGAAGAAATGCTTCGCAAAACTGAAAGACGAAATGTCAATGCAGCTATCATGCAAAGTAAGAAAGACACTAGGGGTAGTGGTTCTGATATGAAAGCAAAGGAAACCATACTATCTTCTGATATTGCTGAATTTGGGAAACCTGATGAGCACACACCTCGTCGTGACAAATCTGCCCAAACTGCTGATGATGTTGATGATGAACAACAACCTCATGACGGATTGAAGGATATGGATGTTACCCGGGTCCACTGATACGACAGCATTTATTGAGACTATCAAAGTCATAAGTTTTAAAGTGTATATACCCGTTACTACAATGCCTCCACCATTATCTACAATGCCTCCACCAGTTTCTAAAGTGTCTTTACCACTTTCTACAGTGCCTCTACAAGTTTCTACAGTGACCCCACCAGTTTCTATAGTGTCTTTAACACTTTCAACAGTGCCTCTACAAGTTTCTACAGTGCCTCCACCAGTTACTACAGTGCCTCCACCAGTTACTACAGTGCCTCCACCAGTCTTAACTCTACCCCCACCGGTTATTACAGAGACTCCACCTGCGTCAACGCAACTCCCGTTAACTCTACCAATTCGACCTCTCTCCACTTAGCACTGCCATGACCATTACTCCTACACTACAAACCACAGATGCACCGATATCGTTGATTCCATCTTTATCAACAATGTTCATGATTCAGATAGAACAACACTTGACAGCTCAACAAGAAGAGATGGTTCGGATTAAAGAAGAGTTAGCTCGTCGACAACAAAGTGAAGAATCCTTAAGAAAAGCTCAAGAAGACGCCATGGCTAAATTCCAAGAAGAGTTAGAATTATCTCACAAACTTCATGAAGAAGAACTAGCTCACGTCAAAGCAAAGGAAGCTGCCAAACACGAAGCAACGTTCATTCGTCTTCGAGACCTCAAAAAGAGGTATCGATCTAAGAAAGAGGTTCTTGAAGAAGCTAATGAAGCAATTGTTCAATCACTTGATGAAAAGGTCAAGGAATCTGTTGACAATCTGTGCGACGAGTTGAAACAAATTGCTGCAAGCAACGTCATGATCAAGTCTTTTGACGCTAAAATGTCATATTTTCTCATGGCTCAAAAGTTCACGGATTATGAGTTAAAGAAAATCTTACATGCTCGGATGATTCAACTCGGGTCCTACAACAAAACCAAAGCTCAAAAGATCCTTCACAAAGCTCTTAAGATGGCTATAGATCAAGATACTAAGATATTCGAGAAATATGGTTCTATAGTTCCCTATGATATCTTCAGTGAAGAAGAAGATGAATCCGACAATGATGACAACGATGCTGATGATAACAATGATGATGATGACAAGGGTGATGATGATAAGGGTGATGAAGACAAAGATAGTGATGACAAAGGCGGGAGTGATGAAGACAAAGGTACTGATGACGAAGAAGGTACCAATGACGAAGAAGGAAGTGCTAAACACAACGATTGTGATGATAATGGTGATGGTGATGGTAATGGCAAAAATGGTGATGATCAAGAAGAAGGGAACGATGATACAGGGAAAAAGGATGGAGACAAGCAAGACAAGTCCAAAGGTGACAAATCTTCCAAAGATGAGGTTACCAAGGCTAAATCAACTCCAAAACCTACACCTCGTCAAGGCAAATGCACCAAGAAGTTTCATGATGTAGATGCTAATACAGCCTCATCACATACTCCAGCCACAACCACTCCTGCAACCACATCTGCCCCAGTTGCTTCTGTCACTACACCTTTAGTGCAACAACAACTGACGGAACCCGATCAACCTGTACCAGACATTCCAGTCTCTGATCCAATCCAAGACATACCAGACACTGAAGCAGTAGCAGAACCTGTTGATGATGTTCATGTCTCTATTGTAGTTCCTGATGTTCCAGAGTCAAGTGAACCAGCATGGGTGGATACACTCGAGGAAGATGAAAATGCACCCGTACAACCTTGGGTGTCCAATGTTGCTGCACTTCGTCCATTGACAAAGGCTGATGAAGCTGATTTCTCTCAATTCCTAAGCAATCCAATAGACTTTTCAAGATACTTGTAGTACAACTATGGGTCTAATGTAACTCAAGCAATGGTTGTGAGAGGACTCAAAAATCCCAACCTTCGTGTTAAATCAAGGCTCAGTAGCACGGAATACGAGTACAACGCAAATGAACTTCTAAAAGCGTTGAGAACTACTCAAATGGATGGTCTTCATGCGCCTGAAAACCCTCCTCCTACTACAACTGCAGATGATGATCAAATTGCACTTGAATTCTGTGTCAGTGAGGATCTCGAATACTTGGTCAAGGGAGCAAATAAGTATGCAACTTCCCTAACATTGGTAAAGGCTGCAACTTGGGATTTGATACCGTGGTTAGAAGAAAAATTTAACCGTCTCTGGGTTCCACAACAATATTCTGCATATGATCGATATGCTGAATTGGGTGCTTCACATTGGGATGAGTGTGTGCGACACGCCTACAACTATGCATGTGTGCACAACTCAGGTTCTCAAGTCTCCTCCCTAATTCGAATCAAAAGCATCCAAGGCGTTAGGATTGAACCCAAAACAGGCTATCAGCATTTGACAGAGATCGGACTCACTAGAGAAGATGAAAAAGTCTACACTATCCAGGAAGGCGAGTTTCCACTTCTTCGTCTCGAGGATATTGAGCACATGCTGCTTTTGCTAACTCACAACGCCCTCAGACACTTGAAGTCGGAAGAACTAATTGCCCTGAATTCAGCTCTTCGAATGTACACACGTCGAGTAGTCATCAAGAAAAGAGTTGAAGATCTGCAACTTGGAGTAGAAAGTTATCAAAGGATGTTCAACCTGTCAAAACCATGTACTAAAGTCTTCTAGAGGCATGCAGACAAATCTCCTTACACCATCACCTTTGACCTGATGCCTGGCATTTTCTACCTGAATGGTCGTGGTCTTATGAAGTTCATGAGAATTCCAGAGATCAACAAATTCAGTGACGGGACTCTCACCCACATTCGGGATAAGTTGGTGCATCTCAACAAGCACAAGACTCTTCCAGAGGTCACTGTAGATTGGGACAAGGTATATCAACAGAGTGATACATACACGATCAAGAAGATTGATGAGAAGCTGAGAGAAAGACGTCTCATAAGAAGTTTAGAACGATTCGTTGGTGGAAGACCGTATGGAGCGCACCACAAGTTTATGGAACGATCCATCTAATGGGTCGTACTACCTCAGGTCATCTCCATATTGTTAAATCTGTGAATATGTAAATATTGTGAATATTCTGCTTTTATGGCTTGTTGTAGTGTGAAAGTATGATAATGTTTCAAGAATTTCTCACGAGATTCTAAATCTTTCAAAATATATCATACTCAAGCACTACAACTAACCCTCATTAACTTGAGGGGAAGCAGTAATATGTTCTATGGCCATAGATTGATTTCATTTTTACCCAAAGACCGGTTAACTCATTTAATATCCAAAATATTGATGGTTAACATTTTGGAAAGGGGAGAAAATGGGATTGAGGAGACTTAATGATACTTGGCTAAACAATGAAAAAGGCTTAAAAGATAAACCAACTTAATATGTGTAAATGCACATGTTAAGGGGGGCGTTTTTTATGAACAAAACACTTCAGGCACAAAAACTTTGATTATAATATCACAAGTGCTTTAAGTGATTTTCAAGGATTTTTCATGGTGACAATACTTACCCAAAACACACTTAATTCACGACGAACGTAGGTGACAAAAGGGTGGTAGGATTAGGTATTAGTCCAATGATTCATCAGAACCGATGGAATCTTCCCAAGGACAATTCCCTAGATAGAATTAGAAGTCCTAGGAAAGATGGAGAAAGATTGTGAACGTAGTTGAATGCCGACCAAGTACTTAAGCTAGCACTGGAACAATCACAACAAGGTGCTAGTGATGACGTATTGGTAAGCATTGAAGGGGTTGAAGAATGAAAAAGAAATGTAAAGATAAAGGGTGTAAAGAAAGAAGCCCTCCTTACAACTTAGGACAGAAACCGGGTAAACACATCTATTATTGGGATCATTTTTAATGATTCTTAATATTGAAGACAAGACATCATGGACCCAGTGATGTCATGCACAACCCCTCCCAGCTAACTCAAATATCTCTCAAAAGATGTTTGTTTTAATCACACGGAGCTTAACACGTTATCTATTGGTCTATTCACTCTGAATAGACTGATATTGAATAGGTGGCAATCCTCTCCAGCCATTGCTCACTAAATCAAAACGCACTATCGAGTCTAGAGCCACGAGATCATCAAAAGTCTCATTAGGACACTTTTCATTTATTCCTTGCTTCTTCACACACTATGAAAAGTAAGAGATCTTTATGAGTCCTACGCAGTATTCTTGTAATATTGCCAGAACATCCGAGTGATACGCAAGTATTACAATGAAGATGGAAATCCTGCTTGAGCCAACATCAAACAAGCTCATGGTAGGTGACACGTGCGGTTCTTAAAGAACCAATCTTGTGAAAAACTGGAAAGAAACAGTAGTTTAATTCTTAATTAAACTTAAACTCGTTCCCGGCCTCTACGCATTATCATATGATCTTGCCAGAATACTCAGAGTGACACTCTTTAGTGTTCACAGTGACGAGTGGAAATCCTTCTAGTGTTAACATCAAACAGCACTTTGTAGGTGACAAGCAAGATTCTATTTGAATCAAGCTCGTGACAACTGGAAAGCAACGATGGTGAAAATCTTAGTTGAAATTCACTTGTTCCAAGTTTCATGAATTGACGGCTTCAATCACAAGGATAATTTATCCAAGTGATTCACTCTTTATGTTCGCAGTCAAGCTTAGTGATCGTCGAATAAAGAGAACGGGTTTACCCGCGAAATCCTGTCAGGAAGTTACTTAATTGAAACTATCCGTCACATGTACGATATATAATATCGTCCAACGGTCTTCGCCGACCGGAGGTAAAATGCTACCGATATAGAATAAAATGTTCTAAGCCATCTCATTCGTGTCTTATTATGTTGCTGCATTCGAAGACGGTGGCGTTACGGTGTACCTGTTGAAGACGGTGGCGTTGTGATGTACCTGTTGAAGTCGTCCTCACATATTTATTCCTTCTGCTTCAAATATTTTAGCAAATTCAAGAAAGCCTGACCTAAAAAAGTCTTCCGCTGTATCGACTCTGAAACTTTTAAAGAATTTAACAAAGGATAAGTGTGTGGGACATGAAGTCACGAGGAGGCAAGAATCACAAGAAGGCAAAGATCGCACGTGAAGGGTCAAAAGAACAATGCTCTAAAGCCAAATCCTAAAAGATCAACATCAACATATTCACAACAAAAAGAAAAGAGAAAAGATAAAAGTGGACTACGAGCTCAAGAACAAGATCTAACATGCTAGATTAGGACTTTGTAAATTTGGAGTGACCTCCCTTTGGGGGAGATTGTTGGAAATACGTTTTGTGTATTAAGAAAGTCTCGGTCACTCCAACTATATTGTTATAGGCTCGTAGTATTGTTTAAGTAATACTTATGTTTAGCCCTACCCATGAGCATGTTCATGGGCCGGAGGCCCAAGTCCACTTAAGGACTTGGGTATATAAACCTCTTTCTACCATGGAAAAGGGTGTTGGTTGTTTTACTTATTTCACACATTTATAAAAGTTTCTTTGTTTCTCTCTCTAGATTCTCTCTCTAGAATAACAACAACCCTCTTGATTAGTTATAAGATTATCATTGTTCTACAAATGGACATAAGAATCCATGAAGAATTAAAAATTAGAGGAGTTGAGAAAAAGAATTAAACACAATAGAGGGTGAAGAGGAATGTTTTTGGTGCAAAACTCTGAAAAAAAAGAGATGCTTTTTATGAATTTTTAAATGTTTTTGGATTTTTTTTGAAATTTTTTTTTTTTTTTTGAAATTTTGAAAATTTTTGGCAAGAAAATAACGTTCAAAAGTGAACGGATCCCAAAATACAGCGCGTCTCTCACAAAAAACCGTTAATCTTTACGAAAAGAGCCGGCAGCGGTGCCATTTTAATACTAGTTTTTTGCCAAGTATGAAAATTTGTTCGTCTCGATTCAATTCGAATTGATCTCCGGTTAAATGTGTGACTCAGTCGTTTTTGGTTAACAAAAAGAAGGTTTTGGTTATCTATTTCTGAGTAAAAAGGTGAAAGCGAAACGTAATAAAAATAAACTAAAAACAATTAACTAATAATAACGAAACAATATAAATAATAAAACGTGAATTAAAGCAAAACAATTAATAACAATAAAACTAAACGAAGAAATTAACTTTCGACTGAAAAATAAAGTTAACCTAATGAAAAAGGAGAGAATAAAACTAAAATGGTACTTTAAAGCTAAACGAGGCAAAACCTAAAGCGGGTACTAAATAAAAGATAAAACTTGAACTTTACGAAAAAATATTAATTTTAAAATTAGACGAAAAATTCAACTAAAAATACGTAACTTTCAAAATTAAAATCGGAACAACTTGCAGATAAAACTAAACGATTACGGAACAATACGAATAATTAAGCAAGCTAGCAGGCTAGCTGCTCAAGAAGCCAAGTAGCTTAAATTGGCGGGAAGAAAAAAATAACCTAGCAAGTAGGCCTATCACTTCTTATAACCATCGGAATGTTCATGTGATTCTATTGGAATATAGAGCAAATAAAAAGTATCGGAATATCAAAAGAAAAATCTATCGGAATGTTTTAAAAAAGAAACTATCGGAATACTAAATGTAAGAAAAGTATCGCAATATGAAATCAAAGTCTATCGGAATGTGGGAAAAGAAAAATCTATCGGAATGTTATAAAAAAATATCAGAATGTCTAAAAATAAAAGTTGTCGGAATATTAGATCAAAATTCTATCAGAATATGTAAGTCAAAATTTGGGATGCATTTCGTCACAATAAGCCTTATACCCGATCGCAAAGTACGATGCCAGGGGCGATCGCAACCTACGATCGGAATAAGTGATCGGAAAAACTACCACAATAAACCGTCACAATGTAGAAACCCTATTGTGATGGAAAAATCACAATATTCGGATGGATGAGCATAAGCTAGTAAACCAATAAGCACTTCTAAAAAGAACAATTAACAAAAACTTAACCAACTCAATAAGCACAAATTTGAAAATTTTTAAAATACGAAATAAGCAAACTTTATGAATCAAACTTTAAAAAGACTAAACTTTTAAAAACACTAAAAATTAAATAAGCTAAACACAAAATAAGCCAATAAGCATGATAAGCTCAAAGCTTAAGTTGTATAAAAACTTAAAGATTGATAAAAAGATAAACTTTTTAATCAATTAAACATCAAGATTAAACAAAATCAAAGATTATTTCGAATCAAACATAATTAAAAATCAAGAAAGGTAGAAGAAGATGATTGTAAAAAGCTTGAAATAAGATTAAGATTAAAGATTCAAAAGTACAAGATTAAAGATTAAAGATTAAGAAAACTTGAACGAAAAACTTAAGAACATGAAATAAATCTAGAGAGAGAAAGTAATCTACTCCTACTCCTAAACTAATCTAACTAACAACCTCCTAATAACACATTAGGAGGGTATTTATAGGAGGAGTAAAATGTTGGTGCTTTCTTCCTTCTTTCTTCTTGTCTCGACTCGATTTAAATTCTTTGTCTTTCTCGACGTCGTCTCGGGATTTGTCGATATAATTTGAACTCGTCTTATAATTTTCTTCTTTAATTAGACTTGGTTCTTCGACTTCATTAAACTTCTGTCTTTAGACTTTTTCGTCGATAAATCTTCAGAATAGGCCTTGGACTTCCGTTCTTTTTGCACTCTTGATCTTTTGACTTCGTCTTTTCCTGTTTTCATCGATAAAAGCCCGCGTTTTCTTCCTATTTCATCTTTTGGTCCTAAAACACAATAAAAACACAAACCACGCATAATTCCGACATTTACGACATAAAATACACGTTTTGGCTTGGTTATTATTATAATTAAGTGGTAAAATGATGGGTGTTTTCACACCTATCAAAGGTCAATTTTGGTATGTTAAAAAATTGTCTGTGTTTGTTGTATGGGTTGAATTCGACGAACATAAAATCAAAGAAGGGAAAGTGGGCTTGACCCATATGAAAATTATTTATTAATAACTTAAGGCCCAAAATAAAATGCAACTAATTCTAGCCCGACTCGATTTCTTAAAAACGCTAATAATGCTTATTCGCTGCAAATTTAATTACGTAAATACAAAACTTATATAAATAAATATTTTTAACTTAATAAAGTCGAAATATATAGCCATTGGTTCTCGTTCCATCGTCGTTAAGATTTTATAAAATTTCCGCGCAAAATCTTTTTAAACAATTTTTATGATTCAAATAAAATCGGAAAAATAAATAAAAATTTCTATAAATCCGAATAAATCATTTTAAATTAGTAAAAAAGTAATTATAATATAATTTAATTAAAATTCTTAAGAAAATAAATATGACCTTATTTTACGGGTTTTACACCTACTGTTACTACATCTGTTGTTGAACAATTTTGGTGGTCTGTCTCTTCTACTATTCGACAAGATGTCCCTTGCATAAAAGAAAGAGTTCACCATAGGACTGTACATGTCACAGAAGGTTCATTAAGAGCCTCATTGCATCTTAATGATGCTGATGGTATTAGTATGTTGTCTGACCTAGAAATTCATAATGGTTTAGCATCCATGGGATATGAAGGGGGCGTGATTCACTCACCTTCTTGAAGGGATTACTTTCACCATAATGGAAGTTACTTTTTCATGCTATTATTCATTGTTTGAGTCCAAAAAGTATTAATTTTGATCAAATTACTTCAAGTACCACAACTGCGGGTATTTGTTTAGAAACTAATAGGGTGTTTAACTTTTCAAAGATGATTTTTGATGGTATGCTTAAACATTTGGAATGTAAGAATAAATTTTTATTGTATCCTAGATTTTTACAACACATCTTGAGTGAACAAGTGCCTGACCTTCGTGTCTCATCAAATCCTTGGACTGTACCTGTCACACCCCCATCATGGCTGAATATGGGGCGCGATGTATGGATATCATCACAACAATAGCGTGTCTATAGAGAGAACTAAATGAAATTGAAATATCATAAATGGTGACACAAATGTCATGAAAATATCTCAACAAATACCGGAGTCTAGGTAAGTAGGTAAAAGTCCCACCTCTTACCAAAGACAACAATTAAAACAAACATTCACACATAGGTGTTCATAGTATCACTTATTAAACAAACAAAAGTAAACTAAGAAGGAACGGGGATCTCCTTCTATATGCATTCCTACGCGTCTCCAATCCTATCCCCTTATGTTCTCATGCTTAACCACATTATTACCTAAAAGAGACACTAAAACACGTCAACAATAATGTTGGTGAGAGTCATAGGTTTAGACTCCAACGCCAAAACATATACATTTCATTAGCTGTGAACAAATAACATTCAAGAACATAAAAAACATTTTTGGACAATTGACTACTAACATGCATAACTATTCAGTACTAAGCGCTTATCCTTTCCGTCCCAAGGCTCCAAGCCTTTCCTATCCTTCCTTCCTTCCATGGCATAATAGGAGCCCATACACCTAACAACCAAACCCGAAGACCCAGTCTTTTCCCCAAGGCCCAACCTTGTCCTCCTTGATATCGAGTATACTTAAATAAATTAAGTATTCCACATAGTAGTTAAATGCATAAGTAAACACATAATGTCCAGACTAACATACCAAAACATTCACAGCAATTTCAATTATAAGAACAAATAAAGTGTGTCTCTTCCATCCCATCTTGAAGTAAAAACATTAAGAAATATGGGACTATGAAACTCACCTGATTAAACTTCTTCAAATATCCGCGTAGTAGCAAAAGGCTAAACAAATAAATACAAAACATCAAGACATGAACCTAATGTTAAAATGGCTCATCAATCTATGATGGACATCTACCCCTCTCCCATATATTAACTTCATTTATATGCTCTAAGAATCCGATTACCCTTCTCTAACAAGTCCTTAAATTAGTTAAGCTCAATACCTATTCCGTTTACATTTTACCCAAAACAGTCCCAATTTTTAGACCACAAACTATGAGCCAAACGCCCACCTAACCAAACCCATACTTTATGTAAAAGAAATCCTATGCCCTTACATGTGTTAGCAAACTCTCTTTTTTGTCCCAACCTTAAAACTACTGTTAAGGCCGCGATATATATATATATATATATATATATATATATATATATATATATATATATATATAGAGTAGCGATCCAGTAAGAAGAGAAATAAAAATAAGAAGAATAAGAAGAATTCTGGACCACACATTTTAAATAAGAGTGAGAATTTTAAGGGGAGATGCAGAAGATTTTGTAGGTGCATCTGAAATGAGTGGTTGTGGTTTCTTCTCATCCTTCTCATTTTTGTTAATCTTCTTATTAGATCCTAACTCTATATATATATATATATATATATATATATATATATATATATATATATATATATATATATATATATATATATATATATATATATATATATATATGGAAATGGCACATAAGCAGTTTTTAATCCATGTCATCAATTTTTTTTTAATAATTTTCGGAATGTTTTTAAGAAATTTTCATTTTTCAAAATTTTGTTATTATACTTTAAAAATCACCATACTATGGGTTCGAACTAAAAACCACATAAGAATGCTTTACAAATTCTAATTAGGGATAACCAATTGGCTACATCCAAATTTTTATTATCATATTACAAATTAAAACATATAACACTTATTTAACATACGATATTACTTTTATCCTTATATTTTAAAAAAATATGTAATTCTTAAATCACAAAACATAAACCCTAATAATATCATAAAAAACGCAGACGACTCTTTTTCTCTCCATACCTGATGAATTTGTATAATGAACTCAGGAATGCGATTTGACCAAAACTCAAGAATAACTTGACGTGAATCTAATGTTTGGTTATATCTCTTTTTCTACCTGTTCATTCTAAAATATTAGGGTTCTTAATGGAGCACCAACGCATCAAAGGTAATGATAACCCCTTAATGGTTGTATACATATGTTCTATTTAGTTAATCAATACGCTGCGTGTGAATAGATAATCGTTGTTTTTTTTATTGAAGTTACTTATTTGTTTTGTTTTACTCTTATGGATTAAAAGGGGTTATAATCATAAAGAAGTAACTTATTAGTCATGTTAGTGTCTGATTTTTTTTCACTTATGTATCAAAATTTAAGTGTCTAGGTACTTGGGCTTTCGCATTCCTATATCTGTTTTTTTTGTTTTCTTGGACCATTTTAATGGTTGTATGCTGACCTTTTCTCATTTATTTGTTACATATGCTGGCGAGGGTGCTCGAGCAAGTGTCATGCGCTCATAGAGAAACAATGATCACATTCGGATGTTGCCCAAGGTAAATGGCGTTGCTGTCATTTTTGTACTTTGGTTGTCCTGTTGTTACTTCTGTCGTTTTTGGTTCCTTAAATCACTATCACACTAATTAATGTGAACCTTGGTGCACCTGTTTTGTATAATATATGTTAGTGCATGTTATTTCCACTTTTTATGATCGAAGTGGAAGACCCCTAAAGTAGTAAGGAGTATATTATTGCACGTAAAAACTGTAACTTTATGCGGTTGCTATGATGACCAAGTGATATTGACCGACTTCTTTAGTACCAGATGGCTATATGTGCTCCCATAGGAGGAATTATTATATTTTTTTACCTAATTTGCAAAAGGGGCGTATAGTAGAATAGTTTCATGCACAAAATGTTGGTTTAATACTTCAACTGTAAGCTTAAATTATCATAATCTTTAAGAGTGTCAAAATATAACGCTCAGGTTGATGGGATAAGTGACGGGTCAGAATGGCCTGGCCGCTTGGTTCAAAGTACGTAATCTTCTTTCGATCATGTCAAAATGGGTATAATCGAGTTGGGTAACGCAAACACTTTTTCCACCGTTAGATAGCAAATAAAACAGGGATATATTTATATCAACCAAATCATTTATATGTATATGTATAAAACTATAAATATAAATTCATTGCTTAAAGAAAGTAAATGCTGACTTTTGAGTTTGCACAGAACATGATATATAATGAAGCTTTTAAGACATAAATCTTATGTTTAAAGGGTGTTTGGCATGCTGTAAAATGCACATTTTGTTCTTTTTTTTTTGCATTTTTACATACTTTTGTAATTTTATGTTGCAAATGCAATGTGAATATTAGATTTTTTGTTTGTTTGCAGCTGGATGTGACATCAGCTTAGCTTCTTGTGACTGATAACGACTTCATGAGTCCAGAATTTGGGAAACAGCTTACTAAAAGAGTGGATTCACTTTTGTCTTATAAGGTTATTACGTTATTTAATGAGAATGATGTTGTCAGTACACGCCGAGCTCCACATAGGTATATTTTCATTCTTAAATATTTCTGTAATTTCCCGCCTTCAGAAGTCTATTTTTTCCATTATACGCATACTTATTCTTTGGTCTAATGATTGTAGGATTCTTCGGGTATTTTCTGGGATAATGGCAGCCTGGTGAGGAAGAATCTTCTTGAGATGAATAAAACCATATTAGCAGCGGCCTCTTTGTTCTTAATCACTGTAAACCAATTGTGTAAACCAATTGTGTTTCCTGCCATAAACTAAAACATTCTATCCAGTATTCATCTAACTGCTTTTGCCTGCTTGAACTGACTATTTTATGACCATTTGCTAACTGATTACTCACGCAAATTAGGAAAATGATGGGTGAATAAAGGTTATACGCTGATTCAGAAAGGCATTAGCGTGCACATTCCTTATGGTGGCAAGCATCTGAGTAGGGTAATGAACATGCTGCACTACCAATTGGAGAAGCATACAATTACAGTCGGGTATGTACTTTTAAGCGGTTTATCTGTAATTTTTTTTAGTCAGGAAAACTATAAAGTCATTAGATGCGACGGGCGTGTCGGGCATGCTGGGTAACAGGTCAAAAGGAATATAAAGAATTTTTTTAGTACCAGATGCTAATGGGTCGGGTCAGGTTGGGAGGACCCAAACTCTTTTTCGTCCATGTCAACGAAATATGGTATAGAAATCTTAGTAATATCAATCAGGAAAACCATAGAGAAGTCACATTTAACCTGTTAACGTTTATATATGGTTTTGACGCTTCACCACTTATTTCTTTGGCTTTATAGATAATTTGGACAACTGAATTACTTTGGCATTTGTTTCTTGAAACGGCTAGATGGTTTTTGTGTGTTATCATTTTCATTAAATTATTTCAATGACTTCATGATGAGGTTGACGTGCTCACTGAAGAAGAACGAAGTATCAGATAGATTGCTCCCTGTATGAAATCCTCACACCAAATGTAAAATTATTTTTTAACTCCCACTAGCTTTTTTTACCTACATTGGTTTACTTTAACTTTGGTTAAATCTTGATCCAAATTCACCTACATGATTAATTTCATGTTGTATAAAAACAATATACTATAAATCTTTTAAAATATCGGTGCTGACTTGGATTGCATGTTACAAGTGCCAAACTCAGGCAAATAAATAATGATATCCGAAGAATTCATAATTTGGAATATGGCTCTTGCTACGCTCTTTGTTCATACACCATCTGGAGAACTACAACATCAAATTACATCATGGCTTGCAATGAACTTTTTCATAAGAAACTGATTTTCTAAAATGGTTACTCCTGAATAGTCTGTTTAGCATTATACCTTTGTTACTAGTAATCAGTTTTCAGCATTTAATCTTTACCATAGTTTTTCTTTGAGGGCCAATGGTACTATAATGAGAATTTAAGTTGTTGCATTGTTTTTTTATGCAGATCGAGAAGCAGAAGTTTGGTCTTAAGCCCATGAATAATCCATGTCATTGCTTAATTTTTCATAACACAGTCCGTAACAAACACCGGGCTACTTAATAAATATATCTTATTTTAAGGTTACTTATATTTTGATGTTAATATGTTTGTAACAAATGATGCATCCTAAATCCTAATTACTATTATATTATTGTTATTATGATGATTATCAATATATTAGCTAATTCTAAAACACCCACAAGTACAAATTATGCTATTGACACTTAAGAATGACATATTTTTCATTTTGTAGAATTTCCGCTTAGTTTAGCTGAATATGGAGTACTTCATTGCAATGAAGCCAGTGGTGCATTACCAGTTTGACACGTGTTCTAAGATTTCAGTAGGTATACCATTCTTTTTATTTAAGTTCTTTACTTTTGTGTGAGAAATAGCATCACACACAACCTCCCAATCTCAATTATGCTCCACAAATGAGGGATAGCAGGGTCATTAACGTTGCACCAGCCACTGCATACATTTTAGAATATGAAGCAGCTCTAGAGGGGCTGACCATCTTTCTTTTGAGCAATTTTAGTCCAAAGATCTTAGAAGGTCGTAAGCATTTGAAGTACACATTTGTTTACTTTTGCCCAGGTTAGTTTTGAACAAAATTTTAATGTTACCCATTGAACCAACTAAAGATAAAGCACATCCCCATTCAATATGACAATGACTGAGGGTCGCAGTTGGATGGTTATAGGTGATCTATCGATTGAGGTGATCTATCGATTGAGGTGATCTATCGATTGAGGTGATCTATCGATGACATTTTACCATCTTGAGCTTATGGAATTAAATAAGCCATAATCCCAAACTGGAGTGTTTGGATTAGCCTTTCTTGTCAGCTTACTAAAGTTTAAAAAAACTGACAAAGGTTACTTTTTTGTGTGGATTATGAGCTTATATCAATTGAGGTTATTGTCCTAAGCAACCTATAAGCTCAATGTCATAAGCTCATTAGCTCAAAAAAAGTAAACTTATTATCTTTTTTTAGAATTTGATAAATTAATACTTAATACAAACACCCCGAATCAAAGAACTGGATATCAACTGATTGCTTAAGATGGTAGCCCAACATCGTTTGGAGTGAATGATGAAACATGGTCACAACTTCATGATAGCCATCTGTAACATGCTCAATTGGTCCCTTATTGAGCAATCATGTGGTGACTGAACGTGTGGGATCAAGCGGCGTTAAAAACCAAGGTGCATAAGATTTTCAACTTTTTTTACTACTGTATTACATTGTGTATTGTTATAATAATTAGATGGCCTCACGACAACTACATACATAAAATGATATTTGAGTTATTTGCCCAAGATCTGAGAACAAAGGTTACAAAAAGTAAAATATATGATTTCCAGTTTCATATGGCAGTGTAGCAGCAACCAAACAACACGTTACAACATCCATCCACACACCACCCGTCAGCAAGCAAACACCCCGTTACATCAGCCTTTCGAACACCCCACGTCAGCCACCAAAGAACCTCTTATAGTTACTATCTCATTAGGTTAGTTTCATCACTCACTCAAATAATCAAACATAAAAGACAATCTCTTAGTAACAACTCTGTTTATAGTTTATGACATCAAGTCATTTTGTTTATTTATTATTGATGCTAATTAGTTCTGGACTGCAACTTCCTTTACATTGTCATTATATGTCATTTTAGTTTCTGAATAGAAACATGCGTCCTTCTGATAAAAGTGGTCCCAACGTTTGTCATTTATTGATAACAAAATGTGTATTCTAACCATTTTGTTTTATTTTTGTGTATAAATTGTTTTATTGTATCACAAAGAATGTATTACTCATGTTAACCTTTTAAAGAAAAATGATTTAAGAGGTTTTGTACATTTAAATTAGAATTTGGGTGACCTTGAATGTGCCTTCCTTTGTTTTACCAATTAGAAATAAACGTAAACAGAATTATGCCATTAATAATTGGGTCGAAATTGCCACATTTATTTTTTACGGTTTTTTTATTGATGCCGAAAGTTCTTTGTAAAATAATCTAGATGGGTGACCTGAAAGAGGTCAGCGAGTATTATCAGAATAGAGGACGTTTCTATGAGCGGTAAAATCGCTTATGGAGACTGGGCTAGGTTGGGATTGGACCGTGCTCACATGGGCATCTTCACTAAGCTAAGAGTTCTTTATGCTAGATACCATCATGAAAAGCTGATGGAGAATATCAAACTCTTTTTATTGATAATGTTGCATCCTGTAAGAAGAGTTTATCGACACTTTCAGTCTTTCACAGATAATGATAGTGATAAGAGACGGCAGCCTATTTTTCTCAGGCTTGCACTGGAGGATGTGGTAATTTCTAAATTTTATAATACCTGTAAAAGAATGTAAATTTGCAGGTAGGATACTTTGTTTATGATGGTTTAAGGAGACAAGACAAGCAGACTAATATGCTCTTGGTATGCTTACACATTGACTTGTCTGGCTGTCAAAATGGACTTCTCTTCTTTGTTCTGGAAGGGTAACAAAATAACTTATTTTATAAATAACAAGAATTATTATTCATACATTAGACATCCGATTGTTTGAGATGGCATACATTGTTTACAACCATGTCATAGTAGTTTGTGGTATGATTTCACCATCAACATTTATTACATATAAGTATGAAGCGTACCAGAGTTTAATTACAATGACCTAGGGAGTTTTTTATATTGACCTAGGGACCCTTTAGTGGTTGCACAGATCTGAATGTGAAAAAGTATGTATTCAGTAAATGACATTTCTGGAATATTAATAAGCATAAATGATTAATCTTGTGGAGCTTCTTGGCACTATTAATTTTTCAGAAAGTTATTTGTTAGCTTTGTCCGAATAGGATTGACATGAGGAGGCGTTGATGCTTCTAGAAACACTAGATAATAAAGAAAGTTCCCTCATAGGAAAGAATTGATAGAATTTTTAAATCAGTGGGAGGCGGTCCTCACTCTTACTGAGAACTTTCCATTAACCTCCTATAGTAGCAGAACACAGGTATTTGTTAATGCTGCCATTAACATGAACTCCATAAGTTCTCTTTACTTTCACACTTTGATTGATGCAGATACCGATATTGGTAAAGAGATTTGACATTGTAAATCACATCAACGAAGATGCTAGCTATGATTGTGATGAAAAATTGTCATCTTACTTTCTGGTTTTTATTCCCTTTAAACCCCTATTTCTGTCCATAATACGAGTAGCATTTGACTTTTGAAAGTCAATCAAATCACTTTATCAAAACTAATTTGAGTAGATTTCATTTTTGAAAAATAACTGATCAAATTTGAAACGCATGATCATAATACTCATAACTGATGATATGTTAGATGATGACCCGATGGTGCTCTATGTAACACAATTTCCTAACAGCCCCTATGATAGGTTAAGCTGCTTTATTGTAAGTTATGACGGTCAAGATAAAAATATAATAGAAGAGATGTTCCCTGAGCGTTGTCCCGTACTATGAGACAACTGCAACTATAAAAACGCTTACGTGATCTGGATCCTAAGGTTTGTTGTAACTCATCTATTGATTTGCTATTTTTCTTTCTATTAAATCTAAAAAGCTGATTTAATTTTGTAGTTGAAGATGCAATTTCAATTTAAGGCAAATAATTATCTAAAGGCTCAATTTTTCATGTGTATTCTACAAGAGCTTCTTCCATTCTTCAAGGAGTATTGTCATCATGTCATGGGAAATTGTTATCATCATTCTCTTTGTAGGTTCATGTGGTAGAATTTCAAAATAAAGTGTTCAATGGAATTTCTTTTTTACACTTGCCGGTGGTAGAAGTCTTGACATGAGTTATCATTTATCGTCTCTCCAAAGTAAACCAGGTTTGTAGCCTTAAAGGTATTAGGAGGTGTGTTATTTGAATCACTTATTTATCATATTTTTATGCCCGTTGAATTCAATTTTGATTCTCACGTCTCCTGTTTTCTGTATACATCTCTAATAAGGGTGGCTAAATGGGTGGACTGGACGGGTATGGGCAATGGGTTAAATGGACATTGGTCCATGGACATGGACTAAATGGACAATTTTTAATATTTGGACTAAATGGACATGGACTAAATGGACATTGGACCAAATGGACATGGGTCAAATGGACAATATTAAAGGAGAAACAAATAGACTCAATATTAATTTAACCAAATGCTTTTATGTTGTCCAAATAGTCCATAATACTCATTTATTTAACCACATGCTTGTCCAAATAGTCCAACTAAAAAAAAATAATACCCATTTAGTCCATTAGTTCAAAAAAAAGGTCCAAATAGCCCAAATTTAAACATATGGACATAATTTGTCACCTCTAATCTCTAACATGATACCAAGTTAGCCTAATGAGCGGTTTTATTTCATATCTTCTTTCTGTGAAAAGGGGTGCAGACATTCAGAAGTCCACTTAAACATGATAATAGTTAAATACTACCACGTCAAATAAGCAATTTTTGAAGTATTACTTTACCTCAAATTACAGTTGTTTATGAAGCCTGCAATATGTGAAGTATTACTTGACCTCAAAGTACGAATGTAAACCCTTCACAACCATTTCTTAGGGAACCCATAATTATCCCACCAGGTAGATGTAAAGACATCACATGTTAGGTAGCAGTTCTTGACGCAATCTCGTAAACATAGAACAAATCCTAATGATAGTGGTTGTTGCTTTAGGAGAAGGATGAGGCAGAGGTCATCAGATGTCATCTTGTCTCTGTTTGTCTTCCTTATGAGAATTATGCCAATGAAACACTTTCGGGCTTTCCGAAACTACTGAGGTTACATACTCTCATCAGTTAGCTCCAAATCATATATCATGGACTTTTTGGAAATTCTTATTAAAATGATTTACAACTGATTTCTGAAATAGATTAACGGTGTTGTGTGTTTTGACAAAACTATGTATCTGCTTCAGAATAACCCACCACTTAAAAAATAAAATGCTTTATTCTTTTTATAAAGTCGGATTATGATGAATACTTTAAATGAAAGCTTTTCATTATCTTGAACAAAAAAAGCAATGTTTACACATGTAAGACGTGCATTGGTTTGTACGTGCATAGCTTCAACATACTTTATCATTCTTTTAGATTACGCGGAAGATGTGCATTGGTTTGTACGTAAGACTTGCAATCAATGTTTTCAGACCCGGGTCGAACCGGTCGGGTCAACTGGTTGAACTGGTTCCGGCCAAAAAAACGGTTCATATTAACCCGAGTTTCATATTTTTGAAACCCGGCTTGACCCGGCGGGTTTGGGGTGACCCGGGTCAACCCGGTTCTCAAGACCCGGCCGGGTTTCGAACTTTTCAGGTTTTTTTTTGTTTTACGTATTTGTGACGAAATTTTATTTTAACATATTATATTGGTTGGTAAACAATTTATAATTAAGTTTTTATGGTTTTTATGCTTTTTATAAATATAATTTTGTTAATTATTAAAAATATAAAAAAGATATTTTTTTAGAAAACCGGGTCGACCCGGACCCGGCGACTTGACCAGGTCGATCTACTACCCGGGTTTTAAAACATTGCTTGCAATGCATGTCCAATGTTTTTTATTGGCTTTTTTTAACGACATTTTTGTTTGGTTTTTATGCACGTACAAACAACTTGACATTATTATACCCATATAATCTTTGGTGGATTAGATTACATCGTAATTTTAAAAAATATACATTTGCCAAAAAATAAAATAGACTAGCATAATAAAGCTTTATAATCGTAAGTTAGTTGGTTGTAAAATACTTCCTTGAAAGACCTTCCAAATGGACACGTATTGAAGTTTTTGAAGCAATATTGTTCATCAAGATGGACATAAATAAAAATAAGGGTTAATTTTTAAAATGCCCTAAGATCACTCACTATTTGTTTTTTGAGTCCGGTTATTTAAGATACCTTGTATCTTTTAGATACAAGGGGACAAATCTGGACCGTCCATCTCATCTTATCCAACAACCCATATTAAAAACAAAAAAAAAAGCGGAGGGGTAGTTTCGTCATTTTACCCCTCCCACCTAACACCACCTACCACTCTCACAGATCTGGGATCGATTCTTCTTCTTCTTCTCTCTAAAACACACATAAACACACACACACACTCACACACACACACACACACATATTTACATCTTAATTTATCAACAAAAACATCAAATCCATCGATCATCACCGTCACAAATCGATCATCCTCTTCATAAATAAGGTAAAGTTCATTCGATCTGTTTTGATTCATCTTTTTTAGCTTATTCGATGTGAATAAGCTTATAACTCATCTTATTTTGTTATAGCTTATTTGATAAGTTACATGAATTTAACATGTCAAATGATAAGGTAACTTGATGCTTAATGTGAATAAGCTTATTGATAATCATCACCTTTATTATGATGAATTATAAGCTAACTTATTAGCTTATTTTCATGAATTATAAGGTTTTTTAGCTTAATCTCGCTGAACATATTTAGTGTAACCTGTTTGTGAAGTATCATATATGATATACTATATCATATATGATATAAGCTAAAATATCATATATGATGAGATATATCATATATGATAATGTGGTTGAAAATTGAATTAACTCTTTTTTTAATAGATTAATGTGGCTGAACATATTTAGTATGACTTGCTAATGAAGTATCATATATGATATGCTATATCATATATGATATAAGCTAAATATCATATATGATCAAATATATCATATATGATTATGTGCTTGAAAATTGAATTAAATCTTCTTTTTTGTGTAGAGAAAGTTGTTTACAAGGCGTGTTGAACATTACAAGCATCCAAAAGGCCAAGAAGCTTAATGAACAAGCTCGTGAATTTTTCTTTTACGTTTATTGTTTGTTTTTTCTTGTAATCTCCTAATGGAGTTTTGAAGTATATGGACGATTTTGTAATCAATTGGTATCTCGTACAACATCTTGTTAATATGATTTAACTTTCTTGGTATTATGTCATGATGCTTTTTATAAATTAAGTCATACGGAGTATATGATCATGCACTATCATATATGACACTCAAGAAAAACTTGGATTTATTAAATAAAGAATCTGATGAATTCATGATTACAACAAAGAGTATGCACAATTAATAATCAAACACTTGTTCATAACATAAAAATGTACTTTTGAACAGAATTATATATGATAATTCAAACCGAACGTAACCTAATGTAAAATCATATATGATATACCTCTGATATCATATATGATAACAATTTATACAAAATCAAAAAAATGCAAAAAAAAAACAGATTATCAAATGATGAATTCATGAACAACGCCTACTCCGTCTTGATCCTTAAAACATATCCATGCACATCCTCTTGTTATAATCAACATCCCTCTCTGCTTTGCTCCAAAGCTGCCAATCGCACCATCTCTGTCTGACTGCATTTATAAAAGATAAAAAGAACATATTATGCAACATTTTAACACCAAAATAAATTACTCATATATATGATAGAAGACAAGTTTCAAGAGTTTATATTGATTTTCTAAAAAATACTCATACAGAATCTGTTTTTTCCTATGGTTTATTTGATATATCATATATGATAGTTATATCATATATGATATATCATCAGTTATCATATATGATATACCTATCATATATGAAAAGAGATGCTATATCATATATGATATATATATATCATACATGATATATCAAGCTTATTGCAGCCTACATCAGCAAACTTAATCCAACTTACATAAAATACCTTACGATTTGTCAACATAAGCTAATAAGCTAGCTTATTCATAACTCTCGTGTAATTTGTAAGCTTATTCACATAACTCCTATCTAATTCTCAAGATTATTTATAACTCTCATCTAATTAAAAATCTTATTCAAACAAATAAGCTTATTCACATAAATCACCTAATTAAAAGCTAATTAGAATAAATTGATCAAAATAAGAACAATCAATCGGAATAATTCGATCAAAATAAGAACTATCAATCGGCATATTTCGTTCAAAAAAGCTAATGAAAATAAATTAATAAGCTTATTCAAAATCAAATAAGCTAAAAAAATAAGCATAGATTATAAGAATACAAACCTGAAATGAATTCGTGTTAAGTAATCGATCTAATTAATCGATTGTGATGGATTCATGATGATGTTGTGATTGTTCGCTTCAAATTTTAGAGAGAGAAAGTAGATCGGGGTAGAGAGAGAAGTGAAAGAACGGGGTGTGTGTTTTTATGAGAAAGAAAGGAGAAAGTTGTGTAAATTAAGGATTTAATCTCAGCCCTTGAATGAGATGGAGATGGATGGTGGGGATGAGTCCCCTTGTATCCTAGAAAACTTTGGTATCCAAAAGAACTTAAATCTTGTTTTTTTATGCATCAAATCAAAATTTCTCTAAATATCTTATGCGACCTATGCAACTTATTCAATTTATTAAAAAAAATATTTGAGAAATTTCAATAAGTTGCATAAGTCGCAAAAGTCGCATGAAATATTTAAGAAAGGATAAAAGTTATAAAATATCATCTTACTTATTAAAATGTTCCGACTTTAAATACTTACTAATTAATCTCGGGTCTTTACCATTGTACTTTTAAATTTGTTCCCACTATACCAATATAAGCCTGAAATGACTATTGGTAGAGTCGGGAGAAATTTGAAAGTAAAAGGGTAAAGAACCAAGATTAATTACTAAGTGTTTAAAGTCGACACATTTTAATAAGTACGATTGTATTTTATTGTTTTTACCTTTAAAGAAATTTTGGTTTAATAGATAAAAAATACAAATGAAGTGTAATCTTGGGCATTTCAAGAATTAGCCCTAAAAATAATTATATCATTTACAAGGAACCGAAGATAGGACTTGCTAGGCTCGGTTCCAAGCTTACAAAAACCAAGCATAGGAACTGTAAATATGTTTTTATAACTTGCCTATCTCTTATATCATTTTTCTTTTAGTAAATTTGATGTTATTCAATGTTTAAAGCTACTTTGAATGGAAATGAAACCATTGATTTGGTACACTGAAGTTATTGTGCTACATAAGGACAAACTTGAAAGAGATTAATATAATGAATGCAAATAAGTTTACAAACATTTCTAATATACTAAATCAAAATATATACAATTTTTAACATCATTATTTACCTAAAAAAAATTTAAACGATAATTACAAGTCATGCCACCAGGATACTAAAATACAAAAATAAATAACTCATATTATGCTTAAAAGAATACAAAAAAAATAAATTAATATATATATATATATATATATATATATATATATATATATATATATATATATATATATATATATATATATATATATATATATATATATATATATATATATATATATATATATATATATGTATGTATATATATATATATATATATATATATATATATATATATATATATATATATATATATATATATATATATATATATATATATATATATATATATATATATATATATATATATATATATATATATAGAGAGAGAGAGAGAGAGAGAGAGAGAGAGAGAGAGAGAGAGGAAGGTTAATGTGAGAGCTTTTTTAAAGTTATAAAAATGAGAACTAATCTAAAACACCAATAAAACATTGATACATAATCATATTACCAATAATACACCAAAATATACATTATTTATACAACATAACATTCTATTGACTAATAAACGACGAATTAGTGTGTAACGTGTTACTGATACACAATTAAAAATGTGATACACATACATCAAAATCTCAACAAGATAATATCTTATACATAAAATGGTACACTTGATACACAACCACCACTAAATAACATGATACACGATACCAAGACATGATACAAATCACACCTTAAATCAAGATGTATCACCTAGAATTCGTCAATTTTCAAAAGAAAGGCCATCAAATTATTAAAAACTTAGTTTTAGTTAATCTCGTTTAAAAATTATTTGAAGTAGAGTGTCATTTGTGAGATTTTAGCTGGTTCTTATTTTTTCAACTTTAAAAAGTTCTCATCTGAACCGAAATCTATATATATATATATATATATATATATATATTGTAGAAACTAGAAGGGGGGTTGAATAGTTTCTTATAATTTACTTGTTAAAATATGGTTTCCAAAAATCCTTTTTCAAAAAACTTAGGCTTGAGGAAATATGTGAAATCTTCTTATGCACAATATGAACAATGATAGTGTAGCTAAACTAATACTAACAAAAATATATCCACAAAGAATAAATAATGATAGTGTAGCTAATCTAATATTAACACATGTATATGCAAAAAGAATAAAGAATGTAAAGAGTTAAGGGTAAAGAAAGATCAAACCGAACACCAAGGATTTATAGTGGTTCGGCAACAAAGCTCACTCCTCGTTCCTACTCCACTCCTCGAGTACTCCTTACTCGAGAGTTCACTACACAACAAGCTCCTTATGGTGGAGAAAACCGTACACGTCGCTTAACCAATTTCCGACTCTAAGCTAAAATTCGAGCCCTAATCGTAGCTAGGACCAATCTACACAACTATACTTAGCACATACACAACTTCCAAATAGACACAACTACTTGGATCTTTACAACTATGACACAACTACAAGTATATAAAAATTGATCTTCAATGGATCTTTGGTGATGGACTCAACACTTCACTAGGATAGTGTTCTTCTATTTGCACTTGGAGAGGAAGGGATGGAAGAACAAGATTCACTTCTTAAACAAGTAATAATCAAACAAATGATCAAAGATTTGAGTGATTAAAGAAGGGGTTTGAATCTGGAAATAAATGTGCTAAAGAGGTGAGGTGAAAAGCTGAGAATGGTCCACTATTTAAAGGATAAAGGAGCCAACGGCTATATCTGCCCGCGGTACCTTATCACAGCCCGCGGTACCTTATCGATAAGGTACCGCCTAGGCGCTAAGGTACCGCCGGACTAGACTCCGCTCTTTTTTGTCCTTTAGTGGTGGAGGTCTTATATGGGTATAAAAAATATACTGAAAGGATATTCTTAACAAGATAAGAATATGCCATTTTCAAATTTCAAATAATTAATTTAATAAAACATTTTCTTAAAAATAAAGTTTAATAAAAACTTGTCACATTTAATAAAAAGTGAGTTTTAAGAAAAGATTAAATCACTTGATCACTTGATTAAGGTTAGTACTTGTTTATCCATACCTTAAGTGAAAATGGGTAAAATGAAAAATACTTGAACTCAAGAATTCGTTTTTCGTTGTTTTCGTAAATGCTCTTTTTACATATTGTCGTAATCAAAACTAAGCGAGACCGAAAAATGCAAGTAACGTTTTTAGTCATTATTGCATTAACAATCTCCCCTTTTTTGATTCCGACAATACATAAACTCAATCACACAAAAACAAGATTTTCGAAGACGAGTTTATTCATTTCTCCCCCTTTGTCGAAGCAAAAAGGTTGCGTAAGTCGGTGTTGAAGAAACGGACTTTGCAAAGACTCCCCCTAGCTTGGGGCACCGGGGAATCGAGATATGGTGACAAGCTACATAGAAGGGTTAGTTGAACAAAAGAAACAACCAACAATATATAGCAATAGGTCACAAAAAAAAATTAAAAGAGAAGAAAACACAAAGACAAAGATCCAAGATAGGTTACCAAAGAAACATCATACAAAGAAGTATGAAAAAAAAAGAAACAAGCCAAAAGCATAAATCTAATCCTAGTTATTCTAGAATTCTAAGATTTGCTTGAATTTGGTGTCTTGAGGATAAGCAATCAATGCTTATATGAAAGACAAGGTAATAGCGGAGGGTGATGGTGGTGGCTTGTTGGAGATCTCATAATCAAAATGAAGAGGAGGCTTGATTAAGAGACTCTTAATGTAGCTCAACTCCTCATAGATGTGTGCCATAGCAAGATGTTGATATTGACAACAATGACAATATGTTCCATGGTGCATGACATTATCATGAGAAGGAGGAAGAACACTAAAGGGTGGTGGTGGAAGAAAGGAAGTTCCACAATCAACATTCTTGGTAGGAGAAATGTGATTAAGAGTGTTCTTGGGTGGGTTTGGATTGAAAGCAATTGGAGAAAATGGAGGAGATTCAAGGCTTTCATTGGGAGAATAAGACATTTTGGATGTGAAGTAATGCAAAATGCTTATGGTTTAAATAGGGAAGGCTTAGGGTATTTTTGGGGTGGTCAAAGGGTTTGAAACAAAGATTCTCAAAAAGGTTGGAGCAAATCTGGAGTTTTAGACAAAAACCCGAAAAGGAAGGCCACTGTAGGCGGTTCCTTATCTATGGTGGCGGTACCTTATCAATAAGGTACCGCGGCTCACTTATGGAACCGCCTGCAGAAGCAGGGTTTGGTGTTTGGAGAAAGATTTTTCAGCAAATCTTATTTTTCTAGTCTAACTTATCATAGGGATGTGCTTAAAAGCAAAGATAGACAAAGAAAATATATGCAAACTTACCAAATAGAGATTTGACCAAAATACATGGATTAAAAAAAATCAATGTAGGAGGTGTGTAAGACAAGACCTTAAGTCATGACACAATGATCCTCCATGATTCAATCTTGTTCTTGCTATGTTTGAGAGAATCATACATATGAATTATGTAAGCTCTATATTAATAGCGAGAATCTATGAAAAATCGTTTTTAGATTGAATTAACAATGTCAAACGAGTTTCTCAACCATTTTCGAAAGAGACTTTGAGAGTTTTGAAAAGGAGATGAGAAGATTTTTCAAAAGAATCTTAAAAGACTCAAGGACTCAAGGTGGTAAGAGAAAACACACAAGAAGAAAAGAATTTAAGGAAGATATTCCATTAATCCTAGACCTAGACGCAAGTAATTAAAAGGTTCCCTCTTAAGTGGCTTAGTGAAGATATCGGCTAAGTTGTCCTCGGAGGCACCTTTTCGATAGTAATGTTCCCCTTTTGAACATTATCCCTAAGGAAATGGTGTCTAATTTCTATGTGTTTGGTTCGCGAATGTTGCACGGGATTCTTGCTTAGGTCTATAGCGCCTTTATTATCGCACATGATGGGAACATCATCAAGAGAAATCCCGTAATCAACAAGCGCTTGCTTCATCCATAGAGCTTGTTGGCATGCTTTACCGGCACTCACATACTCGGCTTCCGTGGTGGATATCGCAAGAGCGGTTTGTTTCTTGGAGAACCAAGAAGTTAAACAACAACCCATGAAGGTACAAACTCCACTAGTGCTTTTCCGGTCCACATAGTCTCCCGCATGATCCGAGTCCGCGTAGACAATGGTTTCTACGCCGGTCCCTTTAGGATACCATAATCCTAAATGTATAGTGCCTTTAATGTATCGGAAGATACGCTTAACCGCTTCAAGGTGAGAGGTTTTGGGATCCTCTTGGAAGCGAGCACAAAGGCAAACACTAAACATGATATCCGGTAGACTTGCCGTTAGGTACAACAAACTACCAATCATACCTCTATATTTGGTGTTGTCTACCGACTCACAATCATCATCTACGGTGAGTTTAGTATCCGAGGCCATAGGGGTCTTCATTGGTCTAGATTCTTCTAATCCAAATTTCTTTAGCATTTCTTTAGCGTACTTAGATTGACTAAAGAAAATACCATCGTCCATTTGTTTAATTTGGAGTCCTAAAAAGAAGTTAAGTTCTCCCATCATACTCATTTCAAACTCATCATGCATGATTTTGGCAAAGTCATCACACAATTCTTGACAAGTTGAGCCAAATATAATGTCATCAACATATATTTGTACGATTATGAGGTGAGGATCTTTCTTCTTTGTAAAGAGTGTATTGTCTACCATACCCATGGTATACTCATGTTTAACAAGAAACGCTTTAAGTCTATCATACCAAGCTTTGGGTGCTTGTTTGAGTCCATAAAGTGCTTTCTTAAGCTTGTAAACATGGTCCGGTTTCTCAAAATCAATGAAGCCGGGAGGTTGAGCCACATATACCTCCTCATTGATCAAACCGTTAAGAAATGCACTCTTTACATCCATTTGTTGAAGCTTAATATCTAAGGCACAAGCGTAGGCTAAAAGGATTCTAATTGATTCTAATCTAGCTACCGGTGCATATGTCTCGTCATAATCAATCCCTTCTTGTTGATTATAGCCTTGAGCTACAAGTCTAGCCTTGTTACGAGACACAACACCATTCTCATCTAGCTTATTCCTAAATACCCATTTGGTTCCTATAATGGTAGAACTTCTAGGTGGAGGAACAAGTTCCCAAACATCATTGGCAACGAATTGATTCAATTCTTCTTGCATCGCAATGACCCAACTCTCATCCGTCAAAGCTTCTTTAACATTCTTAGGTTCAATCAAGGAGACAAAACAAAAGAAGTTGATTTGGTTTTGGACTTGAGATCTTAGGGTCCTTTGATTTAAGTCACCAATGACATTATTGAGAGTATGATCCCTAGACTCCTTAATGTTTACTTCCTTTTCAACACTAAGGTCTTCAACTCCTATTTTTCTAACCTCTTTGGCTTTAACTACTTCTAATTCATCCAAGTCATCATCAACCAATGGTGGTGTCTTGGGTGAAGGAGGGGTTTCATCAAAGGTTACGTTGATCAATCCTTCAATACCCCCCAATTCTTACCTTTAAGAATCTCATAGGGGGTCTTTCCTAGGAAAGGTCGAATAAGAATTCGGTTGAGAATATAAGTCGATGTATCCACGACATTGCACCAAAACTTTTGAGGCAAAGATTGCTCGTTTAACATCGTCCTACTCATCTCTTGGAGAGTCCTATTCTTCCTTTCAACTACCCCATTTGATTGTGGGGTGCGTGGAGCCGAGAAGTTATGGGTAATACCATGAGCTTCACAAAAGGCACCAAATTGCACTTTATTATCAAATTCCCTACCATGATCCGTCCTAATAGAAACAATTGAACATCCTAGTTGATTTTGAATTCTTCGACTAAAGATTTCGAAGTGATCGAAAGCTTCATTCTAAGATGCCAAAAATCTAGTCCAAGTGAATCTAGAATAGTCATCAACTATAACTAGGGTATAAAGGTTACCTCCATAACTCCGTATGGCGGAAGGTCCAAAGAGATCCATATGTAGGAGCTCTAAGCACCGAGAGGTCGAAACCAAATTCTTGGCTTTGTGACTTGAGTGAACTTGCTTTCCAATTTTGCAAGCATCACAAAAGTGACTATCAAACTTAATCTTGGGGAGGTGTCTTACCAACTCCTTAGAGACTAAAGATTGAATTAAACGCATATTAGCGTGACCTAATCTCCTATGCCAAAGAGTAGAACTATCATCTATAGTCGCAAGACATATGTTGTCTTTTGACTTCTTATTAACCTTCATGACATAAAGCCCATGCTTTCTAACACC
Source organism: Glebionis coronaria (assembly GCA_025667525.1). Lineage (NCBI taxonomy): Eukaryota > Viridiplantae > Streptophyta > Magnoliopsida > Asterales > Asteraceae > Glebionis > Glebionis coronaria. The sequence continues at coordinate 397,758,976 of CM046878.1, forward strand.
TTTTCCAATGACTTTTCCATCTTTTACGATTTCACTGTCATGTTCCGAAAAGATGACCGTACACTTATTATCACAAATTTGACCTATACTTAAAAGGTTAAAACCTAAGTTATCTACGTGCTCAACATTTTCAATGGTCATGGAGTCAAGAGAAACCGTACCTTTGCCAATGATATTACCACGTAGACTACTAGCGAATGTGACGTTACCTCCATCATATGCTTTGTAATGCGAGAACAAACTTCGATTACCCGTCATGTATTTAGAACATCCACTATCCTTAATCCACTCATCGGGCTCCAAATCAATTCCCAAGCATATCTAGGTAAGAATACACAAGATCAAATATTTGGTCCCCAATATCTCATGGGTCCAAAATTGTTAGTTCCAAACATCCCTTGCATTTGGTTGGGATGTATGAATGAGGTGGGGATTCCCCATGGAGAACAAAATGGAGGAGGGTAGTAATTCATGTAACCATTTTGTTGTTCATTACTTCTCCTAGGTGTGTTTGATCTAGGTTTAGAGTTATTATTATTCTTTCTAGGTGTTGGAGTTTTACTTCTAGGTCGTGAGTTGTTTTGATTATCTCTTGTAGGCGTTGTCGTTCTACTTCTAGGCTTAGACTCATTCCGTACTCTAGGTGGAGTAGAAGATAGTCTAGATAAACTTCTATTTCCCATGAGAGGTTTACTTAACGGCTTATAGAACTTACTAATAGCATTGTCATCAAGTATGGGTAATTGAACCTTATTAACAGTAAGATGCTTTGGTTTTTCATTTAACTTAGATTTTTCAGAAAGTTCAGAATTTTCATAAAAATCAACTTCTGGCCGCGGTACCTTATCTATGGCTGCGGTTCCATAGTGATAAGGAACTGCGCCATACAATGTGGAACCGCGTCCAGAAGGTGTTTTCTGTGAAAACCTGACTTGTTTTGGTTCACTAGTTGAGGCTTCATTTGAGTTAAAACCTAGACCAAGTTTTTCCTTAGAATGGACTTGTTTGTTTAACATATCATCAAGAGCACTAGTACCTTTCATGAACTTTTCCAATTTAATGGAGGTTCTCTTGAGATCATCATTCTCTAATCTAAGTTTCTCACAACTTAAGCAACCTAAATCAACCTCTTTGTTTTTCTCAAGTTTAGCCAATTTCTCCCTAAGTTCATTGATCTCATTTTCAAGCTTAGTTTTGGTTGATTTTAAGGTTTTATTCTTTTCTATGAATTTAAGACTAAGTTTGTGTAAGCTATCATATTTGCCTTCAAATTCAATATCATCTAAAGTGGAACTATCATTGCTATAATATTCGGTTTCGGAATGTACCTCTTTAGAAGTGTGAGCCATAAGACATTTCTCCTCTTTGGGGTTGTCATCATCATCTTCACCGCTATCACTCCAAGCGCCACTAACGAATGCCGTGTGGTTCTTATCACGAGCGGGCTTTGGACAATCACCAATGAAGTGATTTAGATCACCACATCTAAAGCAACTCCTATCACCTTTTTCGTTCTTGACAAACCGATTCTTTGACAATGGTTTCTTGTCATAGTTTGGTTGCCTAACGTGTTGACCTCGTCTCTTGAAGAACTTCTTGAAATCTCTCACCGCCAATGCATACTCCTCGTCATCACTTTCCGAGGAACTATCATGGTCACTTTGTGCCTTCTTGGCTTTAAGTGCAAGAGATTTCCTTTCACTCTTGGTTTTTACTACTTTCGAGTCCTTCAAAATTATCATCTCATGAACCTTCAAGTTTCCTATGAGTTCATCGAGTGATAAAGTTGAGAGATCTTTCGACTCTTCAATAGCCGTGACTTTTGCTCTCCACTTTGGATGTAAGGCCCTTAGAAACTTCCTAACATTGTTCTTGCTAGAAAAACCTTCATCAAGTGCTTTTAGACTAGTAATAATGGTGTTAGACCTAGCAAATGCACTATCAATAGTTTCATCTTCTAAGATGACAAATTGTTCATATTGTTGGACAAGAAGATCGATTTTACTTTATTTGACTTGGCTATTACCTTGGTGGGTTACTAAAAGAGTGTTCCAAATATCTTTAGCGGTTTCACACATTAAAATTCTTTCATACTCTTTCTTAGGCAAAGCATTATAAATCACCATTTTAGCCTCATTATTTTTTGAAAGTTTCTTTTTAGTATCATCATTAGCTTTGTCAAAAGTGACTAATTATTTTGTTTTAGAAACTTCATTAAATTGAAAGGGTAAAAATCACCATTGGTAATAACATGCCAAAGATCTAAATCTTTTGATTTCACATAAGTTTCAAATCTATTTTTCCAATAAATAAAACTATCGGTTTCAAAAAGTGGTGGTCTTTGCATAGATTGCCCTTCTAGGTACTTGTTGGAATCCATAGATCGATTCAAGTTTTAAAATACAATATACTTTAAAAAATCTTGAGCAACCCGCTCTGATACCAATTATAGAAACTAGAAGGGGGGGGGGGGGGTTGAATAGTTTCTTATAATTTACTTGTTAAAATATGGTTTCCAAAAATCCTTTTTCAAAAAACTTAGGCTTGAGGAAATATGTGAAATCTTCTTATGCACAATATGAACAATGATAGTGTAGCTAAACTAATACTAACAAAAATATATCCACAAAGAATAAAGAATGATAGTGTAGTAATCTAATATTAACACATGTATATGCAAAAAGAATAATGAATGTAAAGAGTTAAGGGTAAAGAAAGATCAAACCGAACACCAAGGATTTATAGTGGTTCGGCAACGAAGCTCACTCCTCGTTCCTACTCCACTCCTCGAGTACTCCTTACTCGAGAGTTCACTACACAACAAGCTCCTTATGGTGGAGAAAACCGTACACGTCGCTTAACCAATTTCCGACTCTAAGCTAAAAGTCGAGCCCTAATCGTAGCTAGGACCAATCTACACAACTATACTTAGTACATACACAACTTCCAAATAGACACAACTACTTGGATCTTCACAACTATGACACAACTACAAGTATATAAAAATTGATCTTCAATGGATCTTTGGTGATGGACTCAACACTTCACTAGGATAGTGTTCTTCTCTTTGCACTTGGAGAGGAAGGGATGGAAGAACAAGATTCACTTCTTAAACAAGTAATAATCAAACAAATGATCAAAGATTTGAGTGATTAAAGAAGGGGTTTGAATCTGGAAATAAATGTGTAAAAGAGGTGAGGTGAAAAGCTGAGAATGGTCCACTATTTAAAGGATAAAGGAGCCAACGGCTATATCTGCCCGCGGTACCTTATCACAGCCCGCGGTACCTTATCGATAAGGTACCGCCTAGGCGCTAAGGTACGGCCGGACTAGACTCCGCTCCTTTTTGTCCTTTAGTGGTGGAGGTCTTATCTGGGTATAAAAAATATCCTGAAAGGATATTCTTAACAGAATAAGAATATGCCATTTTCAAATTTCAAATAATTAATTTAATAAAACATTTTCTTAAAAATAAAGTTTAATAAAAACTTGTCACATTTAATAAAAAGTGAGTTTTAAGAAAAGATTAAATCACTTGATCACTTGATTAAGGTTAGTACTTGTTTATCCATACCTTAAGTGAAAATGGGTAAAATGAAAAATACTTGAACTCAAGAATTCGTTTTTCGTTGTTTTCGTAAATGCTTGTTTTTACATATTGTCGTAATCAAAACTAAGCGAGACCGAAAAATGCAAGTAACGTTTTTAGTCATTATTGCATTAACATATATATATATATATATATATATATATATATATATATATATATATATATATATATATATATATATATATATATATATATATATATATATATATATATATATATATATATACTAGCGTCGTAACCCGCCCAACGGGCGGGGTCGTTTTTCTTGTTGTTCCGGAGGCTTTATGGTTTGGGTGTTTTTAGTTTATTGAATTTTTTAATTTAAACTTTTGTATATTTTAATTATAGTTTACGCTTAAATAATGTTAAATTTGCACACTCTTCAAATTGATTGGCACACTCAAAATTAGTGTGTCTTCACATATGTTCTTAAATCACATCTAATCATGTTTATCATAAGGGTATAAATGTTTAAACACATTATTTTTAATGTATCAATTAATTTGAGGAGTGTACAAATCACCTCCTAAGACAAAAAGGAAAGAAATAATATAATGACAGGTTCTACAAAAAGAAAGAGTTGTCAGAAAAATATATGTGGGTGTTGGATTTTAAAAAACCTTTAAAATTAGGGCTCATTACCAATTATAATTTCAGAAAATTTCACCAAACGATCTTTTTTAATGTAATCCAAAAATAACAATAGCCACGCTCTTAAACCAAACACGCCTTTATAATTACAAAATATCTATTTTTTCAAACTCATTTCATAAAATACCCAATTTTTTTCTCAAAAAACAAAAATACCCATAAAATACGCAAATTTGGACACCCTTTGCGAAATTGGAAAAAGACCAAAAAGTTTCGATCTTTTTTTGAAAACTTTGAAAATTTTAAAAATTTTAGATTTTTTTGAAAAATCTTGAGAATTTTGGAAAAAAATTAAATGAATCACGAGCTGGTATTTTTTTGTAAGATTAGTTGTAAGCTTAAAGAATTAAGATAAATGTAACCTTTAGATGGTATCTTTTTGTAGATTTGGTTGTAAGTTTAAAACATGGTGGTGAATGGTGGTTAGGGGTGGGAATCAGGTCGGGTTGGTCGGGTCGAATTAAGGTTGAGGGTAAATATAATTTATCCGAACTCGACTTGATTTGAACTCGCGTTAGTCGGGTTCGAGTCTATTCGGGCTCGGGTCAACCCGAGTATGGGTAAATATAATTTTTTTTTATTTTTTAAAATAGAAGTTAAATAAAATTTATTTATAAAAAGAAAATTACAGAAAAACTTATTCAGGTCAATCGGGTTGACCCAAACCCGAATTAAGTATAATTTTTTACCCGATGTCTGACCCAATTTTAAATTCGGGTTAGTCGGATTGACTCGATTAACCCAAATTCAAATCTGAACCCGACTAACCTGACCTGAGAGTACGGATTGAGTTCGAGTTGTGTCGGATTTATTGACACACCCCTAGTGGTGATATTTTGCCCCCTATTATTACTTTTGTGAGGATGAGGCATCAAAACTTTCTCACATCTATTTCCGAAATCCAGTTTAGAATTTAAGAGGTATTGAATTTATTTACTTTTTTTTGTCTTAGGGAGGTGATTTGTAAACTTTTTAAATTGATTGATACACTATTTTAGTATAATGTGGTCATGATGTATGATATCTTCTCTGGTTCTTCGATGTTTTGGGTTTTTTCTGAATCAGCTTGTGCTTCTTTTTTTTTCTAAAATTTTAGAATTTTTTTTAAAAGAATCTGAAATTGTAGAAAGAAAATCTTAAAAAAATTCGAAGAAAAAATCTAAACATCTCGAAAAAAAAATCTAAAAGCTTCGAAATTTTCAAAAAAATTCAGACGTTTCCGATTTTTTTTTCAATTACGCAAGGAGTGACAAAAATTGCGAATTTTATGGGGTATTAACAATTTACCCACAATGTGATCAACATATTACCTACCATATAATATGAACTAACCTAGCAAAAATTGCTGAGCATCATATTACCTAGCAAAATTAAGTTAGCACTATTACACCGATAATAAGAAGAGAACATCTTTAAAGTGTAAACATATAAAAGTATCAAACCTAAGATATTAGTCCAAGAAGTATCCAATATGGATTTGCAAAGAGAGATTATATTCAAGTATCCAATATGGATTTGGACGAGAGATTAGATTCAAGTCCTGTTTTTCAGACCTTCAATAACTATGTGATATGCCAACAGTTCTGACTTCTGATATCATTTGCGTCAAGTTTATAGCAATTCAGCCCAAACATTAATTCACTAATTCCTTTTATAAAAAGTCTCATCATATCAATATCAAACATGAATCTCACAACAATGAACAAAATAATATTCTAAAAATGGAAAACAAAACAAAATTGAATATATTGTCAAGTGCCGAACAAACTTATAAAAAATTTAAATCTAGCTTATTTTTAGTTGATTAGCATTTTATATGACTTCCGAAATTGCTTGATACCTGAGTGAGCTTACGATTCTGGTTGGGAATCGAGCCGCCGGGTCTCTAAACTTTGCCACGAACCTACTACTGCTGTTGGACTTACGTTTGCTAGCTAACCCAAACATCCCACTTAAAGCACACCCAACCAATTTTGACCCATCTGAATCTTAAACCTCATGAATAGTCCAAAGATCCTTCACCATTTTATAACGCCACACACAGGAAAGTGCAAAGAGTTATCGATAAATATCTACATGTAAAGAATAATGGAGACATGTCTATTACATAATTAATCAGCTAAACAATGAATCAAAGTCTCAATGTGCATATTTGTTTTACATATTATAAAAATCAGGCACACTTCAATGCAGCAGCTTAGTCTTCCAGTTACTACATACAGGAATGTGATATTCTTATATGCCCCATTTGCTATCCTACGATAACAACATTTGCAGTAGAAATTTCATACCTCCTTTGGGCCAACTACTATAGCAGTATCTATAACTTGAAAATTATATTTTTGGAAAAACTAATGTCACTACTATGCATATGGCCAAGTCGTATTGTTGAAAAGTGTTGGGTGGGGAACAGAATCTAATAGTGTAATCAGTAAGCCTGCAAGAATAGGTGGTATAATCTGACTCATATAAAACTGCTTTTGGGCATGCCCATTTGAACAACCACGATTACTTATACTGGTCGCTTGAGCCTTAGCAACTCATACACCCAACTCCGACTTCCAACTTCAGCTCTGATGGGCATCGTTGATTCAAGTCGTTAACGCACTCCGTCATTTCACACCTACCATTATAACTCACTAAACAGTAAATACTTACTAAACTCAGGAAACATGGAGACTTTACAATCTTAGTTGTTCATATAATTATTTGTTCAAATAACTGGACAAACGAAAAAACATACCAATTCTTGGCACCAGGTAGGATCCTTTTTTTAGGAGACTTAGAGCAAACTCCAGGTTGTTAATCTGCATCAATACACCAACTTATAAATAAATATAAAATTATAGAATAGTATGTTGTTCACGTGGAAAAGTGACTCTAAAAACGTACCTGTCCATTTGAAAAAAGACATAGTGTAAGGACTTTAACTTTTCAGGCCACAACAATACAACTATGAGCCTTTCGATTAACTCTGATAGAAAGAAGCAGGAAAGTACACCAGCCATGGCATTAAAGACAACCATCAAGATGCCTTTTCATTATGCTCAGTGAACTCGGTCTGTGTTGACTCATTTTCTGCTGCATTCGGGTCAGAACTTATATTAGTAGAGTCAGGAAATACCGTGTGCTTCTTTGCTGCTATTGATAGACAACTATTTAAACGAATAATGTCAGACCTGAATTTCTAATACTGATGTTGGCAATGTTAGCCCATTATTTGGACATGGGTCTTTCGGGTTGAAAGCTGAAGGTGATGCAGAATCTCTAAGTAATTAGTTAAAGTGAAACTTGTCAAATGGGCATCTAATTCTTATATCAGTAACATATGGAAATGTCGCCATCCTATCTAATCCTTTCCCGTGAGCTTTTCTGGCAAGAATGGCCAACCAACTCGACCCATGCAAACCTGAAAGAGGAATAATAAAGATAAGTATCCATGTTAAGTTATAAAACAGATTTACATTCACCTGACCATGATCAAATGGAGCAAGGTTCTGCCAAAACTGATGCTATAGTCGCCGTAAAAAACGCAGACACATCTTTAAATTTATTTTTATACGGGTTAAATGAGAATTTATAGATAGGTAGATCATGATATAAGACCTTAGAAACTTTTATTTTTCACTTGATCCTCATATATATTTAAGTAAACGTGAAGGGTTTGTGGCAATATAAAACCTTAGGTAACTTTCAACATGTTTGGCCTCTTTACATGTTAGCCAAAAAATATTTATTTCTACCACATTTTATCTTCAGGTTTTGATAAACTACGTGGTTCATATTGCCCTCTTTTTTGCGGTGGTATTTAATTAATTTAAATAATTTAATTAATATCATGGGAAACAAATGTACTACTACATCACATAATTTACAAGGGCCAAATAGGTGGCACTAAAAGTTAGGCGTAGTTAAAAAAAGGAAAAGTTTGACAAGGAGAAAAGGTCGCTTGAATGGGATGCTCGATTGAAGATTGCTCTTGGCGCAGCAATAGGATTGGCTTATCTTCATGAAGATTCTAATTCATGTGTAATTCATCGTGCTTTCAAGGCCAGCAATGTTTTGCTAGAAGATGAATTTACTCCTAAGGTGTCAGATTTTGGGTTAGAAAGAGAAGCTACAGAAGGGAGTAGTCATATTTCTGTTTGTGTCATGGGAACTTTCGAAGATAAGTCAACCACTCATACCAACACAAAACTTTTACCCCTTATAAGACTTTCGACTAAAAATATATATTGAAAAGTACATGTTTTAACCATGAACCATATACGTGGTTACTGCTCCATAAGATGCAACCCAATCAGAAATTTATACGGAGTATATTGTTTTAAAGAGAACACTACAAATATATATGCTAAAGTTATATCAAGGCAAGATCGTTTAAGTCTTAACGTTAATGGATTTAACATACATAACGGGTAGTTCCTATTGCTGCACCTGCACGATAGAATGGTATATCGTCTCTGTACTTGATGAAATGTCACATTTAAAAATGTTTTTTTCACACATTGGACTTTCTCATCCGAATATGTACATGCTTTTGAGAAACAGGCTTCTTATAGCAAGTAAGCAAAGCACCTGCATTGCCAATAAGTTTATTGCTGATGCATAGTGTATGGGGACATAATACTAAATTCTAAATAACGCATATGCCCAATATCCCATCTCTGTTGCCAGTAATAGATGATTCCGAATGATGTAATCAACGTTGGTAAAGGGTCATCAGAAGCAAAATGGCAAGTTTTAAGTTCTTTGATCTTCCCAAGTTATACTAATATATTCACTCGTAATTAACGTCTCTACAACTACATCATCTTCTTCGCAGTTAGCAAATTGCACTTAATTATCATTCTCTCACGATGTCATCAATTTCTTAGGCACTACTCGAATTGTGTTATTTTTTAATACAAATACCCGTCATGGTTCACTACTTAAACAAATAAATAAGCAATTAAGCATCATCACCATCCTTTTCATCTTAATCTCTATTATGTTAATGTTGAATATATTCATGTAAAAAAGTTAGCATACCTTGTTGTGTTGCTACTAACCTTAAGGAGCACGCCATCAAGCCTGTCATCCCAGATCAGTACCTCGATGATAACACTATCTTCCACTTGAACCCCTCAGGTCGTTTCCTGATCGATGGTCCTTATGGAGTTGCAGGTCTTGCCAGAAGGAAGGTTATGGAGGATGGGGAGCTTATAGTGGTGGTGCTTTCTCTAGCAAAGCCAATTGTCGGAAACGAAACCATGTGAAAATCACGATTCAATTGAATTACAATTAAAAATCACGATTCAGTAGAATTAGGATCGAATTGAATTAGGATCGAATTGAATTAAGATTAGAGTATGTGTTGAGGAATCTGGGTTAAATTATACGATGATTTTCTTTTGAAAAAACAAATCATACCCGTAGCAAATAAAGAATGGGCGGAAGAGGCTACTGAACTTTCTATAAACAAACTTTTAAGTTTAGTAATATTTTAATCGGATATCTATTCCAAATATAAAACTTCGAGAAACTTAAAAGTTTCTAATAAAAGTGTCGACAAATATAGATTAGGAATTAAAGTGCCAAGTCATCGTTTGTGTATTATCCCAGTCAGCATTATCCCAATCATAGTTAGTCCCATATATAAGTAAAGATATATATATATATATATATATATATATATATATATATATCTCTCTATATTATATATAGGTATATTTATGACTTGAAACCACAGTTTTAGATCCCAGTCATATCCCAGTCACATCTTTTAACCAATAGGATTTGAGTATTTGCTAAAAAATCTCACTTTTTTCCTTTTTTAACTCATTTTACACGATTTTGGGCGGGCCGCATTTTTTAAAATCGCGTTTTGAATCAAAATTGCGTTTTCATACCGCTGGTATATATACTAATATAAATTCTTTTTTTTTCATTTTTTCTCACATTCCACGGGTAAAACACACACAACCCTCCATGGATCCTCTCCATCTCAAAACTCTGCCTCTCTTTCTTTTTCCTTCCATTGGTAGCCACCATACGAACTAATCTCATCCCAATCTCGAATCAAATTTCAATCTCATTCTCATTCTAAACCACAATCTCATTCTCAATCTCAATCTCATATGAACACGGATCAAGACATATCTTTACCAACCTTTTTCTTTAATCAAAAATCAAAAGAGACGCAGATCTGATTATAAATATGTATGTTTGGTGATTGGGTACTGAATTGATATATCCTAATCTCAAACCCTGTGTTTTAATAATCAATATTTTTTATTTTGATTATGTTATTTAACGATTATGTGTTTTAATAATCTATATGAACCAATAATAATACGTTCCTTTTTTTTCAGATCTCACACCGAAACCTTAAACTATCAAACTATTTTTTCAAGGATCCATGTAGGTTACCTTTCTTGATCAAAAGATACTGGTGTCTGGATTCGAGCTCTCATCATGTGATGGGTTTATGTTTAGCAAATCAATGGTTAAGCATTAGATATGATCCTACAAGTAAGTAAACATATTTATTGAATTTAATTGGCAATTTATGAATTAGGGTTTACGTACCCAAATTGGGGGTTTTGGGTAAAGGATGTTTTAATGTAAATTTATGAGGTTATAGTAATTGTGGAAACCCTATACTGATTTAGGATCTATATTATGGCACATATGGCCTTTAAAATGCGGGTTTCAGATAATGATCAGCACCACGAAGTGATTGTGGAAGGAGAAACTATTGAACAATTAAGAGTCCACAAGGATGATTTTGCTTCTGTTCTTGGATTATATTTAGTAACTTTTCTTCTTTGATAAGTTTATTTATTAACCGGTTTCAGTAAGTTTTCTTCTTTGAATTTATTTAATATTTAGTAGTATCTTGCCGTAGATGGTGAATTGGCGACGGCGTTGACGTTCAAATATGATGGTGATCGGTGACGTTAAAGGTTCTGATAGTGTTTAAGAAGGTTCTCGTGTAACGTTTATAAAGATCTAAATATTTTTTATAGTCTTTGCTGTAACTTATAAAGACCTCAGCATAGCTCCTTAGTTTGCTCCTTATCTAGGTTTTAGATTTTAGTACTACACCACTATGATATAATGTTAACTGTGAGCATCTGCTGTTCACAGTATGATGAATGCAAAAAGGATTGTGACAAAGCTATGGATAGAGGAAGGGAGCTTTGTTCAGATTATAAGATGGTTGAAAGGGCTTTGACAAAAAGAGGAACCGCTTTGGTTATAATGGCAAAAGTCTCTAAAGATTTCAACCTGCGATCGGATACTTTCCAGAAAGCTCTTATAGAGCATCGTAACCCTTAACACTTTGAAGAAGCTCACTAATCGAGAGAGAGCTAAGAAACAATTATAGAAATAAGAATGTTCACATCTGATTCATCTGATTTATTGTAACTAAATAAATTACAATTGATTTTTCATATAACAAGTTTGAAGTGGTAGTTCTTCTTTGCAGATTTTAATGTAAAATGGCAGTAAGAAGAAGTTTGCAGAACCAAAATCAGCAAGAACAAAACAGGTAATTCAAGACGTTTCCTCCCAGAACCTTACTCAGATATTAATCCGAAAGGAGGTCCCAACTGCAAGTAATCCAAGAGAAGCAAACCCTGCTTGAAATATGGAAAATATGCAGGACTTTACAAAGTAAGAATTATTTACCATGACTCTTAACGGCTTACCTTGCTTTCAGGTTTGTAATGTTTGAATTTGCAGTGTGTAACTAAATATAATGTACTAATCTGCTGCTAACATTTTACTATTATGTAGTTTATGATTTTAGTATTTAAAATTTTATTAACTGATTGTGCGTGTCCTCATTTCAAGAAATGTGGTTTTGATATGGAAGTTGATGAAACATGATCCCCAATATCAGAGCAACTTCAATAGCATCCCAAACTGGCACTACGGTGACTATATGCGAGAATTCGCAAAACGGGGAAACCAACATGTAAAGAGTGGTGTTTACGCGGACTAATGGTGTAATTTACCCTTTAATTTTTCTACAAGCTGTAATACGAAGTACAGTATTTTACCTATTTCGTAGGCTGATGTTGCAGCTTCAGGATTGAATATCCTTGCGGCATGGTTGCCCGCGGAAATATGAACTTCAATATTCTTTTTGCAAATCCAGTGAGAGCTACATGGGCATCTCTCTCAGTTATTACTAATATTAAGTATAATATTAATTAATCTGGTAACAAAAGAGCCAAGTAGTAGTAAAAGAGTGATGGTAATATTAGTATTATTTTTAGTGTACTACTCCTTGGAAAAACTTAAAGAAAACTCCAGCCATGGATGTTGGTCAAGTTGGTTTCCACAACAATAAAGCAGTGAGTAACACCTCTATTTTGCTTTCTGAACTGTCCTTCAGTAGTCATGTCAACTCACAACAGCAATTGTTACTTGTGTTCAGGTGCACACTGTGAGAGTGGAGAAGCAAGTTAACGAGATTGTTAATAGACTCAACCGTACAAAAGTCGAGAGGAAAGCTGATGCAACATAAATGCAGAGAGGAAGCAGTAGATAAGAGACAAAGTAAGTATATATGTTTAGTTCTATCTTTGGAACCTTTAGAGAATGCCAACGGTTATATTAAAGATGAACAATACCATATTGAATGACAAAAACTTGAGGAATATATGAATCTTTGTATTGTCTATTTTAGTTTGCCAAACACACCTTCAACTGCATTTTTTTATAGCCTGTGGTAGTTTTGGTGGTCTATGTTACATCTGCATAAAAAATTTGGTTATGTAAAAAACCGTTTGTTTTGGACAGTTTACAATCTGAGGATGAGTTGTTTGCTGATATATGTCAAGGAAAAACGGGCAAGCTTAGCGGGAAGCCGAAATTCACCAATGGGGAACGAGGTTTAAGTAGCCCAACTCTGATCTCAGAGAGGTTCGTAATCCTAAAGTTTTAAAAATCGTTTCAAATATTTACGTATATTCAAGTTATATTTCTGCGCCTTTAGATAAGAAACCAAATTTAAGACAATACGTAATTTTTAGCATTTTTACAATGCATTAACAGCGAGATAAATGGATCCACAACATTACAATTTAAGCCCGTGTGAGATAGATTTTCAGCCCTGGACCAGTATCAATGTGTAGAACAGCTCCCTTGAGCGACACCGTATGTCTTGAGGACCCCGTTATGGCCCTATGGCTGTACTTCATCGGGACCGACCCCCCCCCCCCCCCCCAATACACACAAACACACCCAAAGGTCTGTCACAACTTTTTATGCTGATGTTATTTTGCTGAGTTACCTCCTTCTTTATTCAAACTGGTGAAATAATCTTGACACTTTCGGTTCCCAGCACTTTCCGGACCCCATCAGCAACATATGGCCACTTGGTCAGTATGGACGATGCAACTATCAGACACATTATTCACGTGGTCTGATTTGCAAGCTTTGAGAAAAGTGAATTGCCAGGAAACCTCATCAACCGTGTCTTGAGATCTATTAGATCATTATGGAATTTCCCTTAATTTTAAACAATGTGCAGATAAGTCACGAGTATCCATTAGGCCTATTTCTAGGAGCTTTTCCATTTTAATTTTCAGTCTCTATTTATCTGAAATTTAGTTTTTAAAATCTCATTTTCATTCTCTAATTTCCAGGTTGCAAGTAGATGTTATGGTGATCATGAATAATCCTAGAGCTATTGATAAGAGAATTCCATGGTTTTCAAATCTATCTAAGTCTAAACGTTGATTTCACAAGAAGCCTTTTGATTGCCTTACAATTCAGAAGGTATATAGTCTGCAATTTCGAGTTTATGATTATTTATTAGGCTTTTGGATGGGACAATGTGATTATGATATAATGTGATTTATAATTTGATACCAATGACTTGTCACTTATTGGTTTTGACTGGCCTACTCATTATATTTACTTCTGCTCACGAGTTACAATATAAAATACAACGATTATTGCCATCATTGCAATAATGTTACCAAAAATGGGTAAGAATGGGTATAATGGGTCTAATACTCGATTTTTAGATCGATGTCTGAATATTTACAATAGAATTTATGTATTAGCTTCATGATTTAATTAAGCAATTCACAGATCATTTAAGCTCTTCAAAAATGACCTCGATCAAGAAACATCATGTCGTATATTCTGTAAGTCTTTCACTTTGATATTTCCCTTTTTATTTGTTATGTTAAAATAGATGTCTTTAATCTAATCATCAACATGTTGTCTAACAGGAGGGAGCGATTTCTAAGGACGCAGTCATAAGAAGTCTAAGGGCAAATGCCATAGATGATGTTCTTCTACGAGTTGTCAGGACTAAAGTCATAACGTATGCTTTTCAGTGATTTGATTAGGCAACTCACAAATCATTTTAGCTCTTCAATTTCCTCGATCAAGAAACATCATCTTGCATACTCAGTAAGTTTTTCACATTGGTATTTCCCTTTTCTTTCTTATGTTAAGATAGATGTATGTAATATAATGATCAAATAGAGGAGAGAGATTTCTAGGGACCGGGATAAGTTTTTCTTTATTAAGCAATCCCAAACACCCCCTTATCTACAAATAAAATGTTTAGTTCACATCTGATATGTGTATATGGAAAGGCAAACCCATAAGCAGATTTAATTGGACACTAAAGAACACTTCGAGGAGCTCAAATCTAAACACACTAAAGACCGGTTTAACTATAACAAACTCCCTGTGTAACCTGCGAGAATACCACCAATATTATCAACTATTCTCGAGTGTCACCGATGCTAAAGAAAGTGACTACCAGAATAAATATCTACAAACAGACCCTTGAAGATGGGGCCCTCATTCTGGCTGACAAAGGGACATGTCATATTGACGGTCTCGATCAAGTAAATGATGAAAATAGGTAATTTCTTTTTATAGGTTTTATGTATTTGCATTCTGTAATTAAATATGAATGTTTAAAATGTTTTTCTGTCTCATTCATCAGCCAAGCTATATATTCCTAAAAGTTAACAAGCTGGCATATCTGAAGATAATCTGAGGTGTCGATGCTCCATCATCGCCGGAGCTACATCGATAGGGGGAGGTATAATAAGACGACTAAATCATTAGAAAGGCCACATTATGCTTAGATAGCATCAATTATTCTTTCATGTAACCCTTCTTTGTAATTTCCACAGATATGAGTCCAGCACCTTTAAGGAAAATTTATCACTAAAAGATGATATTGTGTCTGAGTTCGATGTTATGTGTGTTGCAAAGGTCGTATCTCTTGAGCTTACTTATATTTTCATGAACTTGTGTGTGGTGTAAATTTGCAATTAACAAGAATGGAAAATGTTTTTGTCGAAGGAAATGGTGGATGCAACCATGTCCAAGGTGTGTTATATGGTTGAGGTGGATAGTTCTGCTTATTGTGACGAAGAAGACGCTACATCTTGTAAAAAAAAAGATATCAATTTGGATGTATGATACCACAGTATTGACCATAAACCTTTTGCATTGAAGTGTTAATGTTATGGATTTTGTTCCTTAATTTCTTTCTTCATATGGCAGCCTATTCCTCAGGATATGCTCATTGCTCAAGAAGTACATCACATATGCCAGGTTAAATCTATTCCCAACATTCACCATCCCAGAACAATAAAAAACTTAAGAGGTAAATTTGTCATCGAATAATAAACTCAACATTCTTTTTTCTGATGTATTTATGGTCACTTGCAATATTTAATTGTCTTCACAGCGAGGAAATATTCCTGTAAAGCAGTTGAAATCATTGGAATGCCAAAGGCTCATGCCAGGATGCACCGAGACAACAAGTGAATCATGAGGATATTGTAGAATGATCGATCTCCACATACCTAGGAGGATGGGAATATGATGATCTCTGTGGTCTAAGAAGAGAGTACAAGGAACAACAACGGCACTTGAAGGTTAGTGCATTTTCAAGAGAATTATATTGTAATTTGATGTTTATTTGTATAAATGAAATGTCTGCTCACATGTATCTTGACAAACTGGAGCATCCTACAAACTAACTACAACTTTAGAAACTTCTTCTATTACCATTGCATCATTGCTTCAGCTGACAAGTAGGTTTGGCCGTTTGACTGACTACATTACAGATAACACCTTTCAAATAATATTGTTAAGCTTGGTGGTCCAATTGTTAATTGCTTAATTTGTTATTAATGTTATAATATTTATTAGTGTAAAGTTTGAAACAACGTCACTTATTTGCAGTAACTATTACGAACAATCAGATTATAAACTGTTAAAGCATATAAGAAGTTTAGAATGCTCCCTGTGCCAACAAAAGGGTCATAGACAATTACGACTTATCAACTAATAAATACAAACGTGTTGTGACTTGTGACTTGTGACTAAAGGTGTCAAATCTTGTCTATTTTGATAAATATGAGCATTTTTTGTCCATTTTTAAAAAAAGATGGGGTCACTTTTTGCTCATTCTTTACTATTAGTGGGCTAAACAGACGCATATGTAAGAAACTTATGGGCTTAATGGGCGCACATATAAAACATTAAATAGGCTACTCGGCGGATATTTTATATTTAGTTTTTATCCCCGGCTTTTAAACAAGTATTTTTATTTTTTAATTCTACGTTTTTATATGTCTTTTTTTTTATTTTAGCTTGCGCCCGTTTAACCCGTCCGTTTTGCGCGTGCCCGTTTAACCCGCGCCCGTTTAGCCTGCCGCCCGTTTAACCCGTTACCCGTTTAGCCCGCCGCCCGCCCATTTTGCCACCTCTGCTTGTGACCTCTTTCCATGTTTTCAAACATGTTTTCTTGAACTAACTTTTTTGCAGTTATTCTAAATAATTCTTTCAAAAGTAAAAAATATGTAATGAATAAACATAAAAACAAGAATATGTCCACGTTAATGGGACTCTCAAGACTTTCTATATATATTATATTCACAATTTGTTTTATCTCATATAGACCATCTATTTTTTTAAAGAGTAAATTACATCGTTCGTCCTTGTGGTTTGCGTTGACCGACAAGCTTCGTCCCTTGACCAAAAAAAATTCATCACTCGTCCTTAAGTGGGAAACGTTATGTATCAATGGTCCCTCTCTTGTAATGGCCCCACCAACTGGTGTTATGCTCCAATCCACCGAGGGTATTTCAGTCTTTTCCAAACTCTTTTTTTTCCTTCTACATTTTCATCTTTACCACTAACATATTAATTAATATACCATTTAGTCTCACAGTCCACCAACTGAACCACCAACACCTCAATCTAACACCTTATTTATCACTTTTCTTTCCTTTATCTTTCTTTTATTAACCATCTTCACACCACGAACGTTGTCTCTCTCCGGTCAAAGATATTCGTCCGACCAATGCTTTTTGAAAATCCGACTCATACACACATACAAAACCCACATATTCTAATAATTTAAACTCATACCCTCGTACCCACATCACCACTTCAAATAAAACCAAATTACATCTTAAACAAAAAGAAACCACAAAGGCTTAGAAGGATCGATTTCTCATTGTTGCATACCAGCAACGGATTCTTGTACGGCACCGCAACCACAGGCTTTCTCAAGCATCACGACCATGGGCTACCGTGGCAAACATAATACATCTCAGTTTGTTCGTAGATACGGGTTTAACAAGAACGAGAATAATCTGGGTTTTATAAGTTGTAAATGGAGCGAGTAGCTACTGATGATACAACGATCGATATGTACTCCCTGGACACCATCGGAGCCTATGGTATTGACGCGTCTCAGTGATTAGAAGTGTTACATTCATCGGCAAGAAGGTAGTGATTTGAGATTGTAAATCATGAGACATGAATTAGCCAAATATAGATGTGCACCATGATGAATTGTGGGACTTGAAACATTTAGCAGATAAAAGGTTTAATGTAAAAGGGTATGGAGGGCAAGTGAGTTTGATGGATTTATAAGTTTTATAATTCTATTGGGTTTGAGTGATTTCTGATATTGGGAAAGAGTTTTTTAGTTAAAGTGGTTGGTATATGTTACCTGTTGATATTTTGAATAAATTTTTTCCATGTGTGATGTTTTTTTAATTGGCAGTAAAAGATAAATTATTGAGTATTATTATCTGGTTTAATAAAAGTGGTCGGAGGTGATGAAAATGGTGTGGTGGTGGTGATGGGTGAAGATAAAGATGGTGGGTTTTAATTGTTTGTAAAAGATGATAAGAAGAAAAATATGATTGGTGGTGGTGAGACCTATGTTTTTTATGTGTTAATTTAAATAGAAAAGAGAGTATATTGCAAAATTACCAGTATACCCTCATTTGAGTAGCAAGTGGAGTGACTTAACACCAGTTGGTGGGGCCATTACAAGAGAGGGACCATTGATACATAACGTTTCCCACTTAAGGACGAGTGATGAATTTTTTTTGGTCAAGGGACGAAGCTTGTCGGTCAACGCAAACCACAAGGACGAACGATGTAATTTACTCTTTTTTAAACAATTCGGTTCAAAATCGAGTCAAACCGAAAACCGATATTAAAAAAACACGAAGAATTGAATTAAACCGATCAAAACCAAAAACAAACCAAACCGATAGAAATCGAACCTGAACCGAACTGATAATTATTTTTTTCAAAAAGATTGGATTTTAACCGAACTCATGATAAAGAAAGAAATAAAGTGATTGTAAAAGAAAAAGGATATTAACCCGATTAAGAATAGTCGGTTCGGGTTACTTAGATCCAATCTAACACGGATCAACTGGGTCGACCAGGCTATCTGGAATACGAATTAGGGTCGGATATCCGGTTAAAAAAAATGCCCAAGATATAAAACTATTAGAAATTAGTTTCTTTTAAGTTTTCTTATGAGAAAAACGAGTCCCACTGCGCATAAATATAATTAATACACAAACATACTGTTAGAAAAGATTTACGAAACTAACCCGCCCAGCAAAAAAACCAAATAATGAAAAAAACCACAAAAACAAAGAACAAAACGACAACACGATCAGTGGGTATATAAAAGAAACAAAACACGATCACTGAGCTGGGTGGTCAGGGCTAAAAAAAACCGGAAAACCAAACCATAAATGTAACACATAAAACTAACACACAGACGTACACTTAGATAAGATTTACGAAACGACCCCGCCCGTTGGGCGGGTTACGACGCTAGTATATATATATATATATATATATATATATATATATATATATATATATATATATATATATATATATATATATATATATATATATATATATATATATATATATATATATATATATATATATATATATATAGGGGCGTTATTGTAAGTACTAAGCTTAAAGTAAAAACAATAAGAACCAATATGGAGCGTTGGATGTACAATCTTAGATGAAAGTTAATTTTTAACTATAGAATTAATAAGGATGGCACACTTGTAATTTTACCAAACATGAGTGACATTTTCATAAATAATATATTTACGATTGACAACAACGTTTTTTTCTCGTCTTACACCCATCTTATTTACTCCGTAATACGTAGCTTTGATTGTTTTAAAAACAACGTTTAATTTAATTTAAAACTTTACATTGTAAATTCTGTTGTCAATTTGTAGAAGTAAACATTTTATCTTAAAACATTAATGATACACGTTTATCCAACCAAACAAAAAACCAAAAATGATATATATCTAAAATAGACGCGGCAAACTTAAAAAAAAAAAAACCTACATGACACATATTCGAAAAATAAAAATCGTAAATAAAAAGACATAAGTGACACGTATAAAAAATACGCAACCAACTAAAAAAGACACAAGTGACACGTATCCGAAAAAATACAAAACCAACTAAAAAAACCCAAATGATACCTATATGAAAAATATAAAACTAACTAAAAGAGACCTACGTGATACATATACAAAAAAAATCCAACTGAATAGACACAACTAACTTGTATCTAAAAAAATACAAAACCAAAACCTAATATATTTGAAAAAAAATCCACAACCAACTAATAGAGGCCCAAGTGATACGTATTCGAAAAAATACAAAACGAATTAAAAGGAGCCACATGATACGTATCCGAAAAAATACACTCCCGAATGATACGTAACCGAAAAACAAAACTGCCAAAAAACAAAAAAATATATATAATTATACTACGAATCTCATTGTTTTTCATAACCAATTTTATGTATTTTTATTGCTGTCACATCCTTTTTCTAATAATATATAATTTTACTTTCACTATAAGTATACAGTGGCACGTTGACTTTTAATAAATATATAGTGTCACATAAAATTATTTTGACACATTTGAACTGCCAATTTGATGAAAACGCATGACATAATTTTTCTTATACATTTATTATATAGTGACACTTTATACTGTAACCCATTTTTTGTGACAAATTACAAAATTATTTCTAGTTACAGTGACACATAATGTTTACTACACTAATTTTCTTAATAGTTATCTAGTGACACATTATATTTATTGATACACTTATACACTCACGTATATTTTGTGACACATTTTTAGTAAAAACTCACATCTTTTGACGCATTTTGTTTTATAATATATTTTAGTGGCACATTAAATTTTGTGACACGTATATTTGTAAGACACTTATTTTTCTAAATACATTTACGGTGACACGTTTAATTCTTAACACACTTTTATTAAAACTATGTTGTTACTTGACGTTAATTAACAATTTTTGCTTACAAAATTTTGATATATAATATATTACATCAGCATAATTTATAGCATAAACATATCTTCATTGACAAATAGGTAGAAAAGTTGATACATAGATTATAACATCGACTTGATAAAAAAATAGCTTAATACTTCGATTAACGTGTTACGGTACAAACTTAACATAAATTTATCAATGTATAGACAGAGTTTAATAGTCATGTGACCAATTATAATGTTACATACAAGAATGTCAAACGGAGAGTAATTAAATGATTAAGCAACTAAAACTTAAATGAAATGTTAGTCTTTTGAATGAGCACAAAATTTAAATTTCCTAAATTACCCTTTTATTAATTACATAATTAAACATGTAATTAAGTTTAGATGTAACACTTGTTAATTTTTCGTTGGTTCTTATTTTTATTTTAAGGTTAGTCACCATAAGAACGCAAATATATATATATATATATATATATATATATATATATATATATATATATATATATATATATATACTAGTTGCAAAACCCGCCCGATGGGCGGGTATTACTTCTGATTTTCGATTATCTTTTTTTTTGTTAAAAAAATCATGGTTAATATTTGTTTGTATACATATTTTACACAATTTTTAAGCATAATAATAATATTTGTCAAATTGTTTGTTTGTTCGATTACGTTTCATTTCAAAAGAGAATACGCCTAGATTATATATTCGGTTTGATTTTTGTTGGCTCGATTATAATATTAATATAAAGTGATTAAATAATTAACAAAACATAATTTTTCGTAAAATAACGTTAGAGGGGAGTTATTTTGGATATTATACTTTTTCTTGGATATGAGGGGATTCATCCCTACTATCCATCTCATTTCTATCTAATGGATAAGATTAAATATATTTTTTTTCACCTATTTTTTATAATATAAATATCTCATAAAACGTTAAGTGTTAAACGAAAATAATTATACTATCGTGACGAGCGTTTAATTATCTTTCTATCAATATTTACTATGATATAATTTAGAACAAAATTGTTTACTTTTTTTCATCTTGTTAAAATTTACGTGAAATATCATATTTGATAATAGTGTTTCATCATATATGATATCAGTGGTAAATCATATATGATATTGGTTTATATCATATATGATAGGTTATATCATATATGATACTCGTGATACCTATCATATATGATATTAGTATTATCTATGATAACTTTCGAAAACGTAAAAAAATGAAGAAAAAAATTGTCCAAATTGTATCATATAGCATATATATAGAAAGATAATTAAATGCTTTTCGTAACGGTTTGTTTTCTTTCGCATAATGATTAACGAAAGAGATATTAATGTTTAAAAAAAAAGCGAAAATATATTTTATGTTTAGTCTTATTCGTTGAATTAAAATAGATATAAAAAGTAGAAATTAATCCTTTATTATCTAAATAAAATTTAATATTCAAATAAACTTAAATATAATGTTAGATCGTAAAAGATAAGTTCATGACGTAATGAGAAGTTTCCTGTGAATTTTTTTTTTCTTATAGTGTATACGAAATTTGGCGTATACACTCGAAGTGGTCATGGATTGTTCGTATGTACTTGTGGGGTCAGTTACTCAAAAATTATAGGTAGTATATTTTTTTTAGAACGGTAAATGTTAGTGGATAATTAGTCGAGTCGTGTAATGACATCCAAGCGAAAGTATGTCTTCTTTGAACTCTCGTTTAGTTATATTAGACTTCTTATCCGTTTCGTCTGAAAGACCCTTGACAGGTTTTGAACCCAAGACCTCCAGGAATCCCTCCCTTAAGGAACCATTTAGTGAAACCTTGATGGCCAACTGAGCTAAGCCAGTTGGTTAGTTAGTAAAAAATTATATGTTTTGTAATTTTTTAAACACTATACATAGAGTATTTATTTATAAAAAAGCAAATACGAGAGTGTTTGGGATTGCTTATTAAAAACATATTATTCATTTTGAAAATAAATAATATAATCATCATTTAGAAAACGTTATTTTAGAAAATAGTGTTTGAATTTGATTATTCTGTTTGAAATCACAATAATTAGATAATCTGTTTTTTTTAGTGTTTGGCGAATTTGATTATTTGATAAATAAAATAAATAAAATAAAATTCATTTTTTCAAAACTCCATTTTGTAAACTTCAAAACGCAAATAATAATTTTTTTTCATTTATTATCCAAACACTCATTTTAATTTATCTCCATTTTTAAAATAAAATAAACAAATAATTTACTTGCAAACGCAATCCCAAACCCTTTATATAACTTACAAAAAGTCACATGGACTCAGTACAGAGCTATATATATTAGCAACATCATAATGTGTTACCCAATTTTTTGAAAATCTGTTCTTAAATTATCTGTTTTATCAGGTCACCAAATCAAGTCGGATCAAAGTGAGTCAACCTGTTTTTCTAAATAAAGTATTAAAAAAATAATATTTGTAATAATTAGAAGAAACTTATATATCGTATGTACTGAACATATAAACTATTTATTAAAACATATAATTTGTGAAAATAAAATTACGACGCAAATATATAAGTTACATACTTTATTTGTAAAAAACACGAAAAAATAGAAACTCGGTCTCGTAAACCGGATTGACCTGCTTCATCCCAAAACCGAGGGTCTAGCCAACTATCGAAAATTTGAAACCCAGTCTTATATGACCCGTTTTTTCGATCAAAACTGGATCAACCGGTTTACCCGATTCGATCGAACCAGGTTGCAAAATATTGGTCTTAACCTTGTGGACTAACGGCTACATGACAAAACATTTAGTATCATAACTTTGTTAATTATCATATACGTCAATGGTAGTTTTCTACATCAGCTCAAGGTAACACCGATAAAATGCTCATGTACACATTATTAATATAGATTATTATATAATGTTGCTAATTTGTTAAACTCTTGTAACTCTGTTGTTTCTCACACGTTTTTCGTACCTTACACGTAAAGCCTTTGATGAAGTAAGAAACACACATTACATATGGTCACACGTGGTTAAGCCTTATGCCTACATTTATGGTTGTTCCATAGACTCTTATCATAAAAATCAAAAATTTGCTAATTTACATATAACCAAACATGATTAAAAACACGAATATTTCATATAAACAAAACCCGTTGCATTGTGTATTGTTGCTTCTACATAAGATGACTTGATTAAGCACAAAAAGAACAAAGCAGGTTATGGGATACATATATTGGCAAGGGAAAAACTTTGCTTTGCATTCAGTGGATGGGTCTAAGAATACTTGAGATCAACCATGTCACTGAGATGTAATTGAATTTCATTCTCCTATTCAACTTCACGGATTGTACCACACTACCACAGCATGGACATTGTCATCCAACATCTCAGATTACCAACATCACCTTTAACATGTACGGAACATCTTAAAGCAATGTTTGCCATCAGCCTTCGATCATCACAAAGTAACTTTGCCATTTAATCATTAGAAATGTGAGGGTGATTACTAAGTATTAACTACTTGCGCAGCAAGCACAGAATATACAAGTTGCAATTAATGAATGAAATGGGTCCAAGTTTAACCAAATTTATCCACGATGAGTCAGATACTTGTAAGTTGTAACGTAAAGCAACTTATAAAGATAAAGAATAGATAAGGTTTTCCATTTAGAATGTGGTAGATGTACAATCAAATGAACATATTAGTATGGAAGTATTACCATGTGTGCGCTAGGCCTTCCAGATGAGTTCCCTGATCTGTTTCCGACTATTCGAGGACAATCTTCTGTTGTCATACGAGAACCCCGCAGTAGGTGTATTGTAGGAAGTATCCATTGTCCCTAGTAATGGCATTGAGGTTGTTCCTGATGGAAATGATAACAGAATGCATAGGTTGTTAGATGTTCTAACATGCACAGTCCAAACTATATATATGTACAAACTGTAACCCTTGGTAGGAGTTGACAGTCCTAAAAACCACCTAAAGACATAAACCATATACTCAAAGTACAATCATGTTTTTTCTTGTTAGCTGAGTAGTCACTTACGAAGCTTTTGAAAATATAATGGCATAAAAGGAAGATTAAAGCACTTAGAGGATGAGCATTTATGTTAAACTCGAATTCTGTGTGTTTACTTAAAACGGGTTGATGCCCAAAAGTATATTCTTAATGCATAAAACCATTTACATTTTAATTTACGCTTCAAACTACTGTTGTTATAAATAGTAAATGGTCTAAAACGGAAGTATTTTAGGGTCAATCGAATTCCAAAGTGATACATCAGCTCTTTGCCACAAAAGATAAGACAGTAAAAAATAGAGAAGTGTAATAATAATTTATTTTAAAACATAAAAAAGAAACATACATATTGGTTAGTACATAAAATTAACAACATTTCCATGATACAAATAGGTATTATGCTGAAGGAGAGCAAAAACATAATATGCCATTCCAACATTTGTGCAGTTCCTCAATATCCAAAAGACATGAAAATAAGAATCATTAGGGACTAACATTATAAGCAACGGAATATAGAACTTCGTAAAAGTAATTCAGCTTGCATAATACATCCTTCCAGAAGAGACTTGTCTAAAATTTCTGGGCGTAAACCTTTTGTGACCCTTTAGTCATATAAAAATAAGTTACATACTGAGACATCCATTTACAGGAATAGCAATAGAGTTGTTTGAGTAAACAAAAAAAAGAACATTGCATACCAAACGTCGACGTCATGTATTCACATGAGAAACTTTGTTTGCAGCTACCGAGCTGATTGGAGAGCGATCCATTGCCTATTAAGCATATGAAAAAAATATAATAAGTGAGCCAGAAAAAATGTGGATTTAATTTCATATATTCACGATAGCGGTGTTTGATCATACGTCAAAATAAATACATGCTACTGTTCTTGATATGTGCCCGCCTCGGAATAAATGTTAGAAGCTATGGTTACTTGTTGAATTAACTAAATAAAAAAATCGAAAACATACCTTACGATGGTTGAAGTTAACTCTAAATAATCAATCCCACCAAATCCAACTTACAAAAACCAAGCCGTACCTTACGATTTGGAAGAATGATTATCTGGATCTTTGGTTAGTATCATTGATAACTTGAGGAAAAATTAGTTAAGTAGGAATAAATACACATATAAGATGTCCTAGAATGTACAATTTTGAGAATTTAATTGTTGATCCACCAACCGGAAACAACCGGAAACAGCCATTAAGTGAGTATAAGTGAGATCCAAATGCAGGTATACTCTAATTTCAAGTTGGTCCAAAATAAACTAAATGAGTGAATATAATCAGCTTACTGAAAAGCACAAAATGAAAAAAAACTTCACTCTAACAGTACCAACTAAATTATAACCTGAATGTCACATTAATGAACCTCTTAATGTTAATCAAGATAGACCACAATCTGTGATGCTTTAAAGCGCTTGAAACAAGCTTTAGGTTGAAATCTGCATCCAATAGTTTATTTGATGTTTTAAGATCTCGGAATATGTAGGAACCTTAACTAAGACCAAAGAATTTTAATTTAAAATATGTACTTTGTACGTTTGCTGATTTTTGTTAATACGGTAAACTATTTATGATCTCATACTTAATAGATAAATACCTGAGCTTCTAATCCTTCATGTAAATATGCAAGGCCTTGTGCTGCTCGAAGCATAATTTGTACTGTAGTATTTTTATCCATGGAAGAGCTTCACGAGACTTACTAAATAGATGATCTTCTAAGCTTTTATTGGGCATGAACGCCTACACTAACAGTCGTTGGATCCATCTTTCGCCATCCATCAAGCAATATCATAATAGCGTGACTAAATTCTTGTGGTCAACTACACCGAGAAATGGTACTTCAGCTACCCATTGTTTGTGACCCTAAATTTCATATTAAGATCAACAATGAGAGAAGAAAAGAACCATAAATAATTGTTGTAATGGCTTACATTTTAGCGTAATGTACAACTTTCAATTCACAATTTGATTCAATATACTTTTTGTAAGCTTCTTGAAAAGAGCTTATTGTGTTTAGAAACACAACTTCTGAGGTGTGTTATATATAAACACTTTTTTACCCTTTGAAAAGCAAAAAAGCACTTTTTTGAAAGCGTGTTTGGGTTTCATTTATGTTTATATAACAAATTGTTGAAAGGAAGCGGACATGCTTAAACTTATCATGAAACCCGCCCCTTTCCATGGTTTAGAAAAGCTCTAATTTCATATTTTAATATAACCCCATATCTTCATCAAGTGTATATAAATAAAAACCTTAACATAGATCAAAGAGCATGCAGCGGAAGCAGATTAACAAGATCTTTATATAACACAATTATAATTAATCAAGGCTAGGGTTACATACCTTTATCCTAGCAAAACGATCACCGGTAAAAATAGATCAAGAACACCACCAGGATGTAATCTAAAATAAGATCACACCACGATCTTGTACACACGTGATACGATGAGCTAATCGTGAGTCTAGCACGAACATAACCGAGCCTTCCAAGCCTATGGAAGATCTACCCAACAACCCTAGAGAGGGGCTAGGACTAGATCTAAAATAGCTTTTAGAAAATCAAAGATGAACCCTAAAAGAGTGTGTTTGGCTGGCGGTTAGAAGCAAAGAGAAGAGAGAATGGAGTGAAAAATTATGAAGCCTTAGGTTTGTTTATATAGCCCTTGGAAAACCTATCTTCCAAGTTTAAACAAAAGATAAAGCCAAAAAAAATTTTCTTCCTTATCCCTTTCTTTGATAAAAACCGGATATACACATGTGCTAAAAGGGGTTTCCGGAACTTTCCGACACCTTCTTTTAGCTTCTTTAATATTCTATAACGATCGTTTAATACTTAACTTTTAATTACTTAACGATCGTTAGCCACAGTTTGATTTAATAAATATAATAAATATATTTAATAAATAAATTAACTCTTCACGTAATGTGTGCAATCCCGTGATCTCGAGTTCGATCCTATCACACGACTATCGATTTTAAAGTCCATAAACTTTCAGCTCCCACTTGGACAAAATTCGAATGTCGTGATCACATTGATTAGCGTCTAGTTACACTAACAATGTCACTAGTACAACTCGAGTAAGGCTTCCTGGACAAAACCTTTTAATGATATATAATCATTATTATTATCCTCTCATTTCAAATACATTGTTAATAAGGATATGGATCTTAGTCATTCCTTCATTAACTATTCTGTTTCTCGTTTACGGATATAGCAAGATTACCAAAACACATTTGGGTGTGGCCACACAAACATCTTACTACTCCCCCGAGGGGCCCAGTTGTATTTATACTTCAAATAATAATTTGAAGGAAACGAATCCCATTTCGACTACAAGCAAAACACATGAACTTCGCAACACTTCTGAAAATAACCCTTATGACTACCGGTTACGTTTAGCGTTAGGTTACCTTACAGAAATGCACTATATTCAATGCAGTTTTCTGGCATCTCAGGTCTAAGGATAACTATTTATGATTTACTTAATGACAAAGATCCATAAAGTAAAATCACATAGTTGGGATAAGTCCAATATTTGATCCATCAAATATCATCCAAAATTGACCAATATACTTTCAAGTATACTCTGTCACTATTTTGAATTGTCTTAATTTAATAATACTCCCATATTATTAATCGACAACGGACATTCAGAAACATCATAATGCTCACGGATTAAAACATGTAAAATAGGATACAAAATCAAATAACAGAAAAATAAACGAAATCCAAACTTTATTTCATCAATTCAATAATGTCTTACATCCTTTATCCAAATACTAATCAACAGATTTATTGCATGAATTCGCTAGCTAGTTGCAGCCCAATTGCCTTGGCATGCTTAACTACCTTTGGCCTAGACAAAGCCTTAGTAAAAGGATCAGCTACGTTATCATCTGTGTGAACTTTTATCAATTTTATTTCTCGAGCTTCCACTTGTTCTCGAACGTAGTGATATCTACGTTTAAAGTGTCTGGCGCCCTTCATGACTCCAGGGTCATTGGCGAATATTATTGCCGCAGAGTTGTCGCAATATATATCAATAGGTTCTTTAATTGAAGGCATCACTCCAAGATCTCCAATAAACTTCCTAATCCAAACAGCTTCCATTGCAGCTTCTGAAGCGGCCATGTACTCAGATTGAGTCGCATGCATAGCAATGGTTTTCTTCTTACTGCTCTTCCAGTCAACTGCTCCTCCATTGATGACAAACACGTAACCCGTCTGAGACTTCGTATCGTCTTTATCACATTGCCAGGACGCATCACAGAATCCTGTTACATTCAATTCTGTGTCTGGTTTACCCCCGAATACCAAAAACATATCTTTCGTACTTCTCAAATACTTCAGAATATGCTTAACAACAGTCCAGTGGGACTTCCCTGGATTCTGTTGGTATCTACTGACCAAGTTCTGAGCAAACGCCACATCGGGCCTTGTGCATCTTACAACATACATAATAGATCCTACATCCGAAGCATAAGGCACCTTCTTCATGTAAGCCACCTCTTCAGGTGATGATGCATCTTTCTCATGACTTAACTCATGCTTAACCTCCATCGGTAAGAAACCTTTCTTAGAGTTATGCATGTTGTATTTCTTCAATATCTTATCAATATAAGCATCTTGGCTAAGACCAATTAACCGTCTACTCCTATCTCGATAGATCTTAATTCCCAGAATATATGCAGCATCTCCCAAATCTTTCATAGAGAAACATTTACCAAGATAATCCTTAACTTCCTTAAGTCTTGGAATGTTACTTCCCATGATCAATATGTCATCAACATATAGAATTAGGAACACTACATTACTCCCACTAGCTTTGCGGTATACACATGGCTCATCACAATTTTGAATAAATCCAAACTTTTTGATTTCTTCATCAAATCGCTTATTCCATTGACGTGATGCTTGCTTCAAACCATAAATAGACCTTTGAAGTTTGCACACGCGTTTTGGATATTTAGGATCAACATACCCTTCCGGTTGTTGCATATAGATGTCTTCATCTAAGCGACCGTTCAAGAAGGCAGTTTTAACATCCATTTGCCATATCTCATAGTCATAGTATGCTGCTATAGCTATGAGAATCCTAATAGCTCGTAAGTCTGCTACAGGAGAGAATGTCTCCTCGTAGTCTATGCCAAAAGTTTGAGTAAAACCTTTAGCCACTAAACGTGCTTTATAGGATTGTACATCACCATCCATGTCAGTTTTCTTCTTATAGATCCACCTATTTTTCACTACTTTAGCATTTTTAGGCGCGTCCACAAGAATCCAAACATCATTGATTTCTATGGATTTCATTTCCTCATTCATCGCAACTATCCATTTTGACTTTTCTGGATCAGACATTGCGGATCGATAGTTAGCAGGTTCACCAAGATCCCCTACTTCCTCCTCATCATCCTCTATGTATAGACATAGTTTGTCTGGCGCACGTATAGCCCTTTGAGACCTACGTGGAGGAATTAATTCCGGTGGAACACTCAGAATTTCTGGTTCTACAGGAATTTCATCGCTAGTATTTTCAGAAGGCAATGTATCTTCTTGAATTTCTTCAAGATCATAATTTCTCCCACTGAATTCTTGATTTACAAGATCATTTTCAAGGAAGTCTCCATACCGAGCCACAACTATTTTGTTCTCAGCCGGATAATAAAAGTAGTAACCCATAGTTTCCTTAGGGTAACCTACAAAGATACATTTTACTGAGCGTTGTTGGAGTTTATCTCCAGAGTCACGTTTCACATACGCCTCACAACCCCAGACTTTCAAATAAGACAAATATGGCTTCTTGCCATGCCATAGTTCATATGGTGTCTTATCAACCTTCTTTGTGGGAACCATATTCAGAATACGAACAGCAGTTTCAAGAGCATAATCCCAAAAAGATAATGGTAAAGTTGTAAGATTAAACATAGATCGTACCATATCCAATAATGTACGATTTCTCCTTTCAGATACACCATTTTGTTGTGGAGTATATGTAGAAGTAAGTTTCTGAACAATTCCATTCTTACTTAAATAATCTTTAAACTCTTGACTTAAATATTCACCACCACGGTCAGAACGAAGAGCTTTAATCTTCTTTCCCAGTTGTAACTCTACTTCGGCTTTAAACGTTTTGAATGTTTCAAATACCTCATGTTTATGCTTAAGTAAATAAACATAACCATAACGGCTATAATCATCCGTAAACGTCAAGAAGTAGCTAGCACCTTTCCTTGACATATGTCTAAGTGGTCCACACACATCAGTATGTATCAAACCAAGTAGTTCAGTAGCCCTTTCAATATTGCTATTAAAAGGTTTCTTGGTCATCTTCCCAGAGATACAAGATTCACATTTATCAAATGATTCATCATTGATACTTTCCAAAAGCCCATCACGTTGAAGCTTTTGTATGCGAGTCTTCCCAATGTGGGCAAGTATACAATGCCAAAGATAAGAAGAGTTCTTGTCTAACTTACTCTTCTTATTCATGCTAAAAACAGAATTATTTTTCCTCTTGGGATTTTTATCATGCATGTTAATTTCAAAAACACCATTCACAGAAATTGCATCAAAATAGAATAAACCATCTTTGAAAACAGAAATTCTATTATTATCAATCGTGTGAGTAAATCCAAGATCCAACATACTAGAAAAGGAAATAACGCCCCTAACAATTGTAGGTGCATAATGACAATTATTTAAAGACAGTACTAAACTCGAAGGTAAAACTAATTTAAATATTCCTATAGCTTCAACTGCTGCTTGTGCGCCATTGCCCACTTGCAGAAATTATTCCCCATAGGTAAGTCTCCTCTTCAACTCAAATCCCTGCAGGGTATTACAAATATTAATACCACATCCCGTATCATATACCCAGGAGTTTGATTTGTATGAAAGATTAAATAACTCTATCATAAATAAGTTACCTGAAGATGGTGCTGCAGCAACTTGCTCAGCCTTCTTCTTATGTTCTGCCATTTCATGGAGATAGAGAGAGCAATTCCTCTTCCAGTGTCCAGTCATCTTGCAGTGGTGACAAGTCTCATCTTTCAGAGATTTCTTAGCAAAGTTATGCTTCGGTTTTGATGTAGTCGCAACTTGCTTGCTCTTATCAACCTTGCCTTTGCCTTTCTGCTTCTTATTCCCTTGCGGTTTTGGTTTCGACACTCTACCCTTTTGTACATAAAGTACTTGAGGAGTAGCAGTGGGTGCCTTATCTTTCAAACCCTTTTCAAAGTCAATGAGCATTGCATGCAAATCATTAACTGTCTTCCCCGTGCAATGCATATTATAGTTACGAACGAAATCACCGAAGTCCTTATTAAGGGACCTATTGATCAAGTTAATAGCCATATTATGATCGAAGGGTTGTCCTAGTGCGATGAGTTGTTCCATATAACCCCTCATCTCCATGTAATGTGCACTTACGGACTTTCCAGGAGCTTGCTTGCAACTATGTAGAGCATCAACCAGATCATAGATCTCTACAGCTTGTGGCGTTTCATACACTGCCTTGAGTTCATCAAGCATCTGCTTAGGATGAAATAGCTCATACTTCCTTTGAAGTGATGGAGCCATTCTCCCTAACATTACAGCAGCCACCTCATGGTGCTTCTTAACGTTAGCAGCGTGTTGAAGCCTTTCCGCATCAGTTACTCCTTCAGCAAGATCCTCCGGAAAAGGAGTTTCCAAGATATTGATGGTACCCGCTGCTCTCAGAACAATTCTTAGTGAGCGGTACCAATCATTGAAATTAGGGCCAGTAAGTTCAGGCCGTTCAAAAAATGCTTTGAACGCCGAGCTTATTGTCAGATTGTTTTCGGGTTGAGCCATTTCTACAGAAATAAGTTCAAACATTAGTATTTTCGATAATAAAATTCAAGAAAATAAAATTACCCCGGTAATAAAACCATAGTATTTTCCTTGAAAAACTAGAATCCACATTGACATAGATTTATCACATCAGTTGATCTGCTAGTGACAAATGTATTCAATACAGTAACTTGTCGAACAATAATTGCCAAATCATATTGCAATTTCTAGATATGTCAGGGATTTACATTGCTAAAAACTTTTGCATTGTAAACATGTTTTATCCCTTCTTTATGCCTTAAGTTTCCAGTTCTCACTGAGTAACTCAATTAAGTCGACTAATCTAAAGAACATAAAACCTTCATGTGCAATCTTATTCAGTCATGAAGTTTTCTCTCCATTACAACATCGTCCGATATCTTATATGACGACAATTGTAACTTCAAGTGTTCGTCAATTGGAGGGCATATGACTTAAATTTTAGGGTATAGATTTTGGTGTCAAAATCATGTATGGAGAAGCATGCATACATCTCCATAGCATAAGTTTAATAAAACGTTTAGTAAACTTTTTGGTGAGACTAAAAGTTCATCATATATTTGCAAGTTGAGGTATTGGTTAAACCAAACAACCTTAAAGAATTATACCAATAACAACCGTAGGTAATTCCAATTTTGACGCACAGGCGAGCCGGGAATTTGGTCAACGTAAAAGCATAGCACCTCCTTCCTTAACCGGGTACTTGACCAGCGGTGCGTTATACCCACTTTATAGTTTGTCAAAATTGAGTAGGCCGTTAAGTTGCTATTGCAATTCTAATCAACACAAATCATATGTAATTTAGGTCTCAAAACAATTCATTAATTTTGATAAGATTTAGTCCATATTATTTTTCTTAAAAAAATTACCCTTGTTTACAACATACAATTAAAAAAAACGCATGAAAACAAGTAGTACAAAAAAAAAACTAAATCACATAGCCACATGCAAACAATTTATTCAAAGAACATCAAATCTAGGGTTTTTATGAACATAAAAAGTCTTCCCTAATTTTAAAACTTTGAATCAAATAAAGCAAATAGCAATCAAAATTATATGATCCTTAAAAAAACATGCATGTTTATTACGGATCTTCCATATTCTCTTAACAATTAAAAAACTACTACGGATCGTAACCACACATGACATAACAATTAATTCATGCATACATCTAAAGTTAATTACCATGTAATTTTAGGGTTTACAAATTTTTTTTTTTTTTTTTTAATAAAAAAAACGGCAAAGCCATTTTTAAACAAAAAAACAAAACCCCTAATTTTTATAAAACCTAAAAACAACATGTAATTTTAACACAAATCAATATTAGTTAAAAAAAACTTTAGATCTTGATAATTATAATCATGTTAAAACGGCTCTCGATGCCACTGATGGTTTATGATTAACATAACAATTATAAAATAAAAACCTTAACATAGATCAAAGAGCATGCAGCGGAAGCAGATTAACAAGATCTTTATATAACACAATTATAATTAATCAAGGCTAGGGTTACATACCTTTATCCTAGCAAAACGATCACCGGTAAAAATAGATCAAGAACACCACCAGGATGTAATCTAAAATAAGATCACACCACGATCTTGTACACACGTGATACGATGAGCTAATCGTGAGTCTAGCACGAACAGAACCGAGCCTTCCAAGCCTATGGAAGATCTACCCAACAACCCTAGATAGGGGCTAGGACTAGATCTAAAATAGCTTTTAGAAAATCAAAGATGAACCCTAAAAGGGTGTGTTTGGCCGGCGGTTAGAAGCAAAGAGAAGAGAGAATGGAGTGAAAAATTATGAAGCCTTAGGTTTGTTTATATAGCCCTTGGAAAACCTATCTTCCAAGTTTAAACAAAAGATAAAGCCAAAAAAAATTTTCTTCCTTATCCCTTTCTTTGATAAAAACCGGATATACACATGTGCTAAAAGGGGTTTCCGGAACTTTCCGACACCTTCTTTTAGCTTCTTTAATATTCTATAACGATCGTTTAATACTTAACTTTTAATTACTTAACGATCGTTAGCCACAGTTTGATTTAATAAATATAATAAATATATTTAATAAATAAATTAACTCTTCACGTAATGTGTGCAATCCCGTGATCTCGAGTTCGATCCTATCACACGACTATCGATTTTAAAGTCCATAAACTTTCATACACAACGAATCACTGTCATCCCATTTCTATTATTCACAAACATTTAAACCAAACACAGTCTAGAATAAATCAGAGAATAGAAAATGTAGCAGAAAAAACATCCACCTTTGAACGTTGAAATAGAGTATGTGAATCAGGGCGAAGTACAGGTGTTGCGGTGGTTTTGTTTGTTTTCACCCAGCATATACCTTCACACCTATGAAACCCCCACTACAAAAGTACAATGAACAAAAAATGAGTAAAAGATTCAACCAATAATCAAACCAAAAGGATCACCAAAAGAGTTTCAAAAAAGGTAGTACAAATAACATATACATTATTTAGACATTGACGACCTTGCTCAAGGCCAACTCCATCGCCAACCCAAAGGAAAACAAAAGATGGTGTCTCTTCTATGGCCTGGAGAAATAACAAAGGTTCAGAAACTATGCCATAAAGAAGAAAATCGGAAATGGTTATACTGCCTTTGTGCCTTTATCACATACATTAGCATAGAACATCTGTTAATACTTAGAAGTTCATTTTACAACAAAAATATATCATTAAGGCCTTAATTGATATTTTCCAAAATCATAAAATTAGATGCTACAATTAGAGAAAAAGTATAAACATATACCTTTTGAATCAATATCCCATTAGTCATTACCTTAGGCTAGGCGCAACGCACCGCTTTTTTTCGGTCGGGTACTCGGTCGCGACCGAATCGTCGCGTTGCGGCGATTCGGTCGCCGGAGCATTTGTAGCACAACCAGACTCTAGTCACGACCTAATTGTGAATGTGTGTTGATTTTGAAAAAAAAAACGGTAACATTTGATACTTTTAAAAAAATTCAAACGGATATATTTTTAAAAGTAGTTACCCCGTCCTTTCGTTGTCAACCGTAACATTAAGAAAATTTTTACCTACACAAACCTTGTAACATTGAAACAATGGCAGTATATGAACTATTTTTTACATTAAACAAAAACTTATAATGAGAACCTCTAATTTAGTAAAGTAAACTAAAATTCATGTACCTGTCTCTTTCTCCAATACTTTAATGTAACCTTCCCTTGCTCTTCTCATCCCATTGTCACCATCGTCTCTTTTTCCTATTCATATCTGCAAATATAAACTTCAACCTAAAAACCTATGAAGATAAAATTTATCTTTGATACTCGACTTTCAGGAAAGCCCATTTGGCCTTAATTTCTCAGACCTATTATTGCTATCCTTTACAGTGCGCTTTCTTTTATCCTTGTGAAGTTTCACCACTGTTTTATCATGCATGTCAGGACAATCAACACTCAGGTCTCATTCAGCATGTGATTTAATAATGCTATCTCTCTGTTGGAAAATGTTTTGCAAAATATGGTTTTTGCAATACTTTGGACATAATTTTATATATGTATATGTTATATATATTCGTAGTACTTAGTAGCTTTGCGTTCTCCTCGAAGAGAGCTTCGCAACGAGCTAAAGTATGTCCAATATGGAGTTAATATGAATGAGATATCGTGTCTCAAAGTGAGTCACGTGAAACACAATATTTGGAAAATATTTTGTCCCACATCGCTTGAAACATGAAATGAAAACATGTTTATAAGGGAATCCTAGTTTCTACCCTACAATATTCATTTGTAGGTTTTTACTCCCACGCCTACGCGCGCGCAGGGGGGGGGGGGGGTGCAGAAAGTGGGATTTCTAGGCCAAAAACGGGTTCGAAGCTACTGAACTTGTGCACGAGCGCGCGACCTGCGGACACGAATGCAGCTCCGAAAACTGGCTTGGGTGCGGGCAGATTTCGGTATCTTTTTTGCTGCGAATTCGATTTATTTTTCCAGAGAATTCTGTACATCTATTTTAGGAATAGATACAGAAGTTATTTACAGAATATTTTGTGTGTTAAAAAGATACAGAAAATATTCACAGAATATTTTGTGTGTTAAAAAGACAGGAAATCTGTTTTAGTTATAACAGATTTTCCTGACTTTGGTATATATTTTTCTTTGAGAACAAGTCAAGTTTTCAGTATAAATATAACCTCTTCTCATTCAGTTAAAGATCATCAGAAAAACGCAGCTTTTTATACTCCATTACCAGACGATTTTTCCAGCAGTTCTCGATCATAAACGAAGAAGGCTTCCGTGATCTTTCAGGCAAGTTTGTATAGTCCGGCTGTACAACAGCTTTGGACGTTGTACCCTAGGAAACAGACGGCGAATCTGTTTTAAGGGAAGCGTGTTAAACACGTGCCTCGTCTTAGTTTTACTGCTTTCAATTTTATTTGTTATTTAATTCTGTTCTTTGTTTTCTGTTAATTTTATTATTGTTTAATAAAAGTATACACCCTTTACCACAATCATAAAACAGATTCTGTTTAACAGAATTAAAACTTTTATTAAATCGGATTAATAATTTTATCAGATTTATTATAAACTGTTTCTGCCGAAACCAGGATTGAGTTTCACTAGAATCAGTTTTAATTTTACAGATTTTAATTAACAGATCTCTAACGGTTTTCTTTAAGTAGTTGTTCTTATCAGTTTATATTGAAACCAAGATTGTGTTTCTGTTAAACTGATATATTAGATAATTGCATCTGATTCATTGAAACCAAGATTGAGTTTCTTTGAAGCAGATCCACTATAAGTATATAGAGATCACGATTGAATTTCTTATATACAGATTTATAACAGTTGTCTAACTGTTTGTGTTTTGATCTTGTTTGATCTTTCAGGATGTCTACCAGCACTCCTGTAACTCCTGTAACTCCTGTAACTCCTGTAACTACTACTGTGAATGTAACTGGTGCGCCAGTTCCCTACACAGTTGCTAATCATGCTGAAAAACCAGAAAAATTCAATGGACAGAATTTTAAGAGGTGGCAGCAGAAGATGTTCTTCTATCTCACTACTTTGAACCTTGCGAAGTTCTTAAAGGAGACTGTACCTCAGGTGGAACCTCCTAGAGAAGGTGTACCCGAAAATCAACAAGCCGTGCAAGCTGTTGAAGCATGGAAACATTCAGACTTCTTGTGTCACAACTATATTCTGAATGGTTTGGTGGACTCTTTGTACAATGTGTACTACAAGACTAAGACTGCCAAAGAATTATGGGAGTCGTTGGAACACAAGTACAAAACTGAGGATGCTGGTACAAAGAAGTTCGTGGTAGCTCGCTTTTTGGATTACAAGATGGTTGATTCAAAGAGTGTGATAACTCAGGTTCAAGATCTGCAGGTTTTGCTACACGACATTCATGCTGAGGGTATGACTTTGAGTGAAACTTTTCAAGTTGCTGCTATCATTGAAAAGTTACCTCCAAGCTGGGTAGAATTTAAAAACTACTTGAAGCATAAGCGAAAGGAGATGACTGTTGAAGACTTGGTTGTTCGTCTTCGTATTGAAGAGGACAACAAGCTGGCTCAGAAAAACACTTATACACCTGATTCTGCCAAGGCAAATATGGTTGAGCATGGTTCGTCTTCTTCAAAGTCTAAAGGCAAGAGCTTTGGAAAAGGGAAGAATGACAAGAAGAGCAAAGGGAAGTCTGAGTACCTTGCTCCTAAGGCTGGAATTGCGAAGCAGAAGTTCCAAGGAAATTGCTTCAACTGTGACAAGCCAGGTCATCGTGTTGCTAATTGCAAAGCGCCAAAGCGGGTGACTCCACGCGAGGCTAATATGGTGAATGATAATGTGGACATGATTGCTATGGTGTCTGATGTCGTTACCATGATCTCTGAAGTTAACCTGGTAGGTTCTAATAATAATGATTGGTGGGTTGATACTGGGGCAACCCGTCATGTGTGTGCTGACAAGAGTATGTTTCACTCTTTCAGAGCGGTTGACAATGGAGAGAAGCTGTACATGGGCAACTCTGCAACTGCTGATATCAAGGGCGAAGGAGATGTTATTTTAAAGATGACATCCGAGAAAGAGCTCAAGTTGACTAAAGTCTTGTATGTTCCGGAGATTCGCAAGAATCTTGTGTCCGGATGGCTTTTGAATAAGTTTGGTTTTCGTCTTGTTTTTGAGTCTGATAAAGTTGTACTTTCTAAGAATCAAATGTATGTTGGTAAGGGGTATGCCCTGAATGGTATGTTTAAGCTCAATGTAATAGTTGTTAAGAATGATATCAATAAAATGAATTCTTCTGCTTACTTGATTGAGTCTTCTAATGTGTGGCATGGCCGTCTTGGACATGTTAAATTTAATTCAGTGCGTCGTTTGATTAAATTTAATGGCATACCAAATTTTCATATTGATTCAAATTATAAGTGTGAAACTTGTGTCGAAGCCAAACTTACAAGATCATCTTTCAAATCGGTTGAACGAAAAACCGAACCACTTGATATGATACACACAGACATATGTGATTTGAAATCACTACCCACAAAAGGTGGCAATAAGTACTTCATCACGTTTATTGATGATTGCACAAAGTACTGCTACGTTTACTTGTTGAAAAGTAAAGATGAAGCTATAGACAAGTTTGTTCTATACAAAACCGAAGTTGAGAATCAACTTGGTAGGAAAATCAAGGTTGTACGAAGTGATAGAGGAGGTGAATATGTGTCTCCTTTTGCTGATCTATGTGCGAAACATGGAATTAGACATGAGTTTACTGCTCCTTATTCACCTCAGCAAAACGGTATTGCCGAAAGGAGAACCGTACCTTGAAAGAGATGGTTAATGCCATGTTGTTAAGTTCTGGTTTGAGCCGGGACATGTGGGGGGAAGCCATTCTAACGGCTACTTATCTTTTAAACAAGATACCTCGTAAGGATAAAGAGGAAACCCCATATGAACTGTGGATGGGAAGAAAACCATCATACCAGTACTTACGAGTGTGGGGGTGTCTAGCCAAGGTAGCTGTGCCGACACCTAAGGCCCAAACGATTGGACCTAAATCTGTGGATTGTATATTCATTGGATATGCTAAGAATAGTAGTGCGTATCGTTTCATTGTACATGATTCGAAAAATCCTGATATACACAAGAACACAGTTATGGAATCAAGGAATGCGTCCTTCTTTGAAAACATATTTCCTTGTTTAAAGAAGGAAAATGGAAGCACATCTAGAATAGATGATGTAGTTGTCCAAGATAAGAGACAACGAGATGATGATGATCTCCAAGATGAGAGACAAGATCAACCCGAGAAAGAAGAGGTTGAACCTAGAAGAAGCAAACGGGCAAGAACCGAGAAATCCTTTGGACCCGATTTTGTCTCTTTTATGGTAGAAAATGAACCTACTTCTTATCAAGAAGCTGTAAATTCCTCGGAAGGACCTCGATGGAAAGAAGCGATTAATAGTGAAATAGAGTCTATTTTACAAAATCATACTTGGGAGCTCGTGGATTTACCTCCTGGTTGTAAACCACTAGCCTATAAATGGATCTTCAAGAAGAAGATGAAAGCTGATGGCACCATTGATAAGTACAAAGCAAGATTGGTGATCAAAGGTTTTAGACAACGTGAAGGTCTAGATTACTTTGATACTTATTCGCCTGTTACGCGAATAACTTCTATTAGGATGATTCTTGCTATTGCCGCATTAAGAAATTTAGAAGTTCACCAAATGGATGTGAAAACGGCTTTTCTAAATGGAGATTTAGAAGAAGAAATATACATGAACCAACCTGAGGGTTTCATGGCTCCTGGACAAGAGAGCAAAGTTTGTAGGCTTGTTAAGTCATTGTATGGCTTAAAGCAAGCTCCAAAACAATGGCATCAAAAGTTTGATCACGCCATGCTAGAGGGTGGATTCAAAATTAATGAATGCGACAAGTGTGTTTATGTCAAAGACACGAATAGTGGATATGTAATCTTGTGTCTTTATGTTGATGATATGCTTATCGTTGGCAGTAACGACAAGATGGTCAAGTCTACTAAAGACATGTTGAAATCAAAGTTTGACATGAAAGATATGGGTTTGGCTGATGTGATCCTTGGAATAAAGATCATACGAACTCATAGTGGAATTGCATTAAGTCAAGCACATTACGTGGACAAAATTCTCAATACTCATAATGCGGGGGATTCTGGCCTAGCTAGAACTCCAATTGACACCAGTTTGCATCTATCTAAAAATAGAGGCGCAGGTGTTGCCCAATTAGAGTATTCAAGAATTATTGGCATGTTGATGTATTTGATGACATGTACCCGACCTGACTTAGCATATGCTATTAGCAGGCTAAGTAGATATACTAGTAATCCAAGTGATGCACATTGGAAAGCTATGACTAGGGTACTTCATTATTTGAGATACAATCATGATTATGGACTGAATTATGCTAGATATCCATCTGTTATTGAAGGATACAGTGATGCAAATTGGATATCTGACATAAAGGATTCTAGATCGACCAGTGGATATGTGTTTACACTGGGAGGGGCCGCTATATCTTGGAAGTCTTCCAAGCAAACTGTAATAGCTAAGTCCACGATGGAATCAGAATTTATCGCGTTAGATAAATGCGGAGAAGAGGCGGAATGGCTACGTCAATTCGTAGAGGACATACCCAGGTGGCCTAAACCGGTAACGGCCATTAGTATACATTGTGATAGTCAATCGGCAATTGGCAGAGCTCATAGCACAATGTATAATCGAAAGTCTAGACATATCCGTCGTCGACATAATTCGGTACGATAACTACTCTCAACAGGAGTTATCTCAATTGACTATGTGAAGTCAAAGGATAACATTGCGGATCCGCTTACGAAAGGCTTAAGCAGAGAGTTAGTTAGTAAGTCGTCTAAAGGAATGGGACTAAAGCCCTTGAAGGAATGAGTTTCTATGAAGGAAAACCTAACCTAGTTGACTGGAGATCCCAAGATCTGGGTTCAATAGGACAACCTAATCATAGAAATGTGGGGGAAGTCACGTCAATGTGGGGGAGTTACTTAATAAAATAACTTTCCTAGTCCATTCCTAGAACAATGTGACTTGTTGAGAGGTTAAACATATGGCTTAATGATTCAGGATGAAATCATAAAGCATAATGATTCAAGATGAAATCATAAAACATATGTTTTTAATGATTCAAGATGAAATCACCTATGTGAGAGAGAAGTGGGGTCGCTTCGAAGGAAATTGTGGGGGCGCAATTTCTAAGAGCTCTTGCAGAACCAGGCGAGTGTTCATGACCATAACGAACACGACTATGAGGACTTGACAAGGTCAGGGAGAGTCTTGTGTGAGTGTGTATTGTTGTCTACGTAAACAGAGGCTGAGTTCAAGGACATCGCGTCTACTCAGATCTAGGAGACTAAGTGCATCTCATAAGGGAAGGTTCAAAGGGTTACACCTACCTATCCTATGCAGGACTTAACCGCAGAAATTTTGCCGAAACTTTCGTGTGTTTTCGACCGATTCCCATTCATGTGGGGGATTGTTGGAAAATGTTTTGCAAAATATGGTTTTTGCAATACTTTGGACATAATTTTATATATGTATATGTTATATATATTCGTAGTACTTAGTAGCTTTGCGTTCTCCTCGAAGAGAGCTTCGCAACGAGCTAAAGTATGTCCAATATGGAGTTAATATGAATGAGATATCGTGTCTCAAAGTGAGTCACGTGAAACACAATATTTGGAAAATATTTTGTCCCACATCGCTTGAAAAATGAAATGAAAACATGTTTATAAGGGAATCCTAGTTTCTACCCTACAATATTCATTTGTAGGTTTTTACTCCCACGCCTACGCGCGCGCAGGGGGGGTGGGGTGCAGAAAGTGAGATTTCTAGGCCAAAAACGGGTTCGAAGCTACTGAACTTGTGCACGAGCGCGCGACCTGCGGACACGAATGCAGCTCCGAAAACTGGCTTGGGTGCGGGCAGATTTCGGTATCTTTTTTGCTGCGAATTCGATTTATTTTTCCAGAGAATTCTGTACATCTATTTTAGGAATAGATACAGAAGTTATTTACAGAATATTTTGTGTGTTAAAAAGATACAGAAAATATTCACAGAATATTTTGTGTGTTAAAAAGACAGGAAATCTGTTTTAGTTATAACAGATTTTCCTGACTTTGGTATATATTTTTCTTTGAGAACAAGTCAAGTTTTCAGTATAAATATAACCTCTTCTCATTCAGTTAAAGATCATCAGAAAAACGCAGCTTTTTATACTCCAGTACCAGACGATTTTTCCAGCAGTTCTCGATCAGAAACGAAGAAGGCTTCCGTGATCTTTCAGGCAAGTTTGTCTAGTCCGGCTGTACAACAGCTTTGGACGTTATACCCTGGGAAACAGACGGCGATTCTGTTTTAAGGGAAGCGTGTTAAACACGTGCCTCGTCTTAGTTTTACTGCTTTCAATTTTATTTGTTATTTAATTATGTTCTTTATTTTCTGTTAATTTTATTATTGTTTAATAAAAGTATACACCGATTCCCACACTCTCCATACCCGTTACTTATCCATATGTCTTGGTCCGAGTGGAACTGCAGCTAAGATCATGGCATTCATAAATAAAGAATTTATATCATAAAATATGTAAAATCAATTTGACATTCTTAAAAGTAAAATTATAACGATAATGCATTCAAATTAATATGCATAAAATATGAAGACGTTCCATAACATTCAAATCAATATCATATCCGAGATGAATGAGGTGAACACACCTTCTCGATCTCACACAATATATCTCGCTGTAATAGAACATTCGGATAACGACATACTATAAAATGTAGCCGAGTATACAATTATATGCACCAACGTTATATGTTAGTTGAAAATTTAAATGAAAGTTTGGTAAATTGTTATGAAAAGAGTTACCGCATGACCATATGCACATCCTTGAATTCTGAGTACTATAACACCACTTTAATCATTGACAATG
The DNA here is from genome assembly GCA_025667525.1 of Glebionis coronaria. NCBI lineage: Eukaryota > Viridiplantae > Streptophyta > Magnoliopsida > Asterales > Asteraceae > Glebionis > Glebionis coronaria. The sequence goes on from CM046878.1 coordinate 397,802,794, forward strand.
ATTTTAGGGATTGTAGCAACTTTTTCCTTGCAATCAGAAGATGATGCAGGTGCCAAATAACTATTTCGACAGTTGCTACATTAATAAATAACTTACTTAAGCCAAAATCTTTAAATAAAATGATTTAAGAGGTTGTATGACATTAAAAATAGACTTAGAACACTTATAATCCGTTTGATCCTTTCCCTTGTAGCTAAATTTATCTATTTGACATACATACATAATTTATGACCACGTTTCCAGTCCCATAACCATAAACTACTTTTAGCATATACATGCAAGAGTAGACAGCTTTTGTTCAAGGGATTAAAAGGCACATGCCGGGTTAAACGATTGTGTGAGATTGCTGGAAACTATGACTGCTTTTTCAGTCATTATGATAACAAATACAAGCTAAAGTAATAGGAATGAATGAATGATGGTCCAGTTAAAATAGTACGCAACTTCCAGACATTGGAGAGGTGACAATTTTGATAGATTAATTCATAAAAGGGGCTATTCGAGTTTTGTTTCATCTCAGTGGGTCCAATCAAGATTTAACTAATAGGGGAACAAAGTCCAGGAGAATAAAGTATTTTTGGATTAGCACAATTCGCCCCATTCGACTTGTACTAAAATGACTTTATTGAATATATAACCCCCCACCTCACACCATGTTGCCCCCTTTTAGCTCTTTGTTTCTCGAAAGTTGCAAGTTATTCAAATATAGCAAATTTCGACCTTTACTTAAGTGAACCAAATGATATTATCAATGCAAGTTATTTGGTATATGAATTTCTTAATAAATAAAATCACTTCTTCATCAGGGGCGCTCGATTTGATATTGATGTGATCGTGATCGTATAGTGATAATTAGATACGTTATAGGATAAATTAGAAAATTACCTTTAGGATAAAGTAATAGTCTAAAATTACCAAAGACGAATTCAATTAAACACGTAATGAACCAAGTTCGTTGTACACGAAGATTTTATGAATTTGAGACGTTTTTGTTTTGAATTGGACAATCCATTTGAATTGGTTTTCGGTTTTTAAACTAAAATTTAAAACTACCAATTTTAAACTATTTAATATTAACCTAAAGTGCATGAATCGTAAACCCCGGAATTATTTAAATCTAACACAATCACTTTAAAAATAAAGGCTATTAAAAATTAAACTATTTAAAAAATTAATCTATTTAAAAAAATCACTAATTAAACTCTATTTAAACTTTTAAAAAAAAATAATCAACTAAATGTACTTAAAAACTAATCATTTTAAAATTTACTAATTTAATTCCTAAAAATAAAACGCTTTTTTTATTTTTATTTTATTTTATTTTGAAACTAATTATTATTTTAAAAACTTAAAATTTATTTTAATAAAAATATTAATAAAACTTAATTAAAAACTGAAACTTAATTAAACAATACTTGAATTAAAATCTGCCAGAAATAGTAATACTATATTTATCAACTAACTGATAATAAAATCAAACAAGCATGTAGCTCAGTTGGCTAACACGCTTGGTGGTGAACCGCGAGGTCGCAGGTTCGAATCCTGCAAAGGACTCATTTTTGTGATTTATTTTTGGACACGAAAATAAAAAGGATCACAGGAGTGATCGAATAATATGTTAACCCTTATTTAATTTTTACTTATAAGAATCAGTAAAACTTTAACAGATTAAATGAATCTGTTAAAGTTTAAAACCAGCAATTCAAATATTTTAACAGATAATATCAGTAAAAACACAAATCAAACCATATCAAATTAAACATATCAGCAGCCTTTTATTTAACTCATACCCATATCTTAATAAATAGTTAAAACAAAATCAAGACGAGCAGTATTACAGCAAAACGTTAGCACATCCGAATCAGTAAAATGATCACATAAGAGACTATGACAGCAATCAAATATCAGTAAATGAAACCAAAACAGTAACTAGCAACTCACAAATACTATATCAACTCAAATAAAAAAAACACAAATCATTCTATATAAAAACTAATCTCATATCTTAGTAAATAAAAACATAATTTCTATATCCTTAAATAAAAACTAATCTCAGCAACACAATGAGTTAAGTAAATCAGATTCATCATATCAAAGTTCATACTCAAGACAGTAAATAATAAACTCTTCCGAATCTAAACATTATTTCTATAAAATCAATAAAAGCGTACTCACAATAAGAAGTAACAATTTAACTAAGCAGTTAAACCAGGAATCTAAAACGAATCACATTCTTAACATTTTGACAATAAAACTCAGTTAAATTTACCAAATGAAACTTCAGATAATCAAACAATTCATATCAGTCGAACAACATCATAACAAAAATTACACTTACAAACATAAATCAGTTAAAATCACCCAAACAGTTAAATCAAATCAACATAACTTTAAAATAACATGAAAATTAAATGGAAGAGCACCTTATGTAGAAAACCATTGGGCAGAAGGATAGCGATGTGCTACCTTAATGAACCGGAACAAAAACGCCACCATTCGAACCACCATTCACCATAAATCGAATCACGAATAGTGCCCTTTTTGAGATCAAACCAGTGGGGTTTTGACTTTTCCCAATCTAACTTTTGTTTATTTAGTTAAGCTATAGAATGAGATTATTTAAACAAACTCTCATATAATATTAATTTAGTAAAGAAAATAACTGTATAAACTCAGAATAATTTTGCAAGTCGAAAATAAGATGAAACTAAAATTCACTTTCATTAATATCAAAAAATCATTACAATACTTTTTAAATGAAAATACAAATTCCTAAAACTAAATTAACATTATAACAATAAAAGAAAGAAAAGGATGATTACATAATTATTTTCGGGGGTATTTATAGCTGAGGAGAGAGGTGTAGGGTGGAGGTTGTTAGTGATGTTATGATGATCATAGCCCTTCATTCCGCATCTCTTCTTTCTCTCTCATGTTGGTTTTGATCGTAGGGCTGATAATACACAACTAGCACACGGATTGCCAACGTGGCATCGGTTTGTGCTAGTTGTGTTAGTTTGATGCTGAGGTGTCCACAAGTGATTGGAGGAAATTGATGGATGAGCTGTCTTAGCCAATAGATCTTGGCCACGTACCACATCTTCTACCACTTCTGCCTTCTGAAATCTTGGGGGATTTAATTCCCCCATGATTGAATCACACGTGTGATGAAAAGCCTCAAATTTACTTGAGGTAATTATTTATTAGGGTTGGGTGAACAGTGGCTAGGGTTAAATAAGTTTCTGGTTAATTTTTGTAGAAGAAGGAAGATGAAGTGTGTGTTACATAGAAAGTATCGAATGAATAATTGGGAGTGGGGTAAAATAAAATGTTTATTTATTTAATACGTGTGTAACGTGAATGGAATGAGTTGCTATCTGTTGACCAAACGAATATAAATCGTTTTCCAATTGTCTTTTAACCCTAATGGGTTTGTAAAGCCCATTAAACGTTTTTTTTAAACATTGCTGATGAAAAGTTATGGGTTTTTGGCCCATCAATCCGTCCATAGGGTATCTTGGGCCTTTTGTTGAAACATGATCTACCATCCATCCCATGGTTACTATAATATTGGGCTTTTCAGGCCCAATTAGCTCATGTGGGACCCACTTGGTAAATAATCTTCAATAAATTCAAATCGGCTTAAATCGAGCTCGTTTTTGGCTTCATCGATCTTTTTCTTCAAACTCGTGTCGGTTTTGCCGATTTTTGCGAACTTGGTACCTACACACATGAAACAACAAAACAACACATATACAAGGCATTTTGATACTTTTTATGCATTAATTGGTTGCTTATAGATACAAATGATATGATTAAAATCACCCATATCAAACTCCCCCTTGCTAAGCAATTGCCGTGTCCTCACGTAATGATAAAATAAAACTATAAACTACACTTTTATTCAACTTTTGACTCTTTATTTTGCAAAGACATAATGTATTTCTTTCATTATTTGAAAAATAACTTTTAGGATCATAAAACTCAAATAGATTCATCGTCCCCGACTTTTCACTTTTCCATGCCAAGTGCAAAAACAAGATCATTGTCAATCATAAGCCCCAAATTTAAACCAACTCATACAAGTAATTTGTGTTAAACTCAATCTCCTATTATTCCTAATTGTATCTCTAGATTTTATTTGTCATTCACCCAAAGGCTCATTTGACTTTATTTGATATTTATTAGTCTAAAAACGAAGGCAAAAACGGTGTAAACTCAACTCTCAAAACCTAACCTCGACTTCAAAAACCGTTGTCACTAAAGAAAGCCCACATCAAGGATAACTTAACACGATTTGAGGGATAAATCTCGGACCCGAAATTTGGCTAATATGACTACTTAAAAGCAAAAATAAAAACCTCCAAAGTCAATTATGACCTTATAGTGGAGTTAGCAACAATCACATCATAACACCTTGTGGCTCTTTAAGATGCAATTGTGCTCCTTATTTAAAATCCACACCCGAAGGCTCCTTGGACAAAAACAAGGGAATTGACAACACCATCCCACCTTATGGCTCATGATGATTAAGCAATTTTTATTCAACACGTCCCCTCGCCATACACCCTAAGGCTCTAATGACAAGGTTAGTGCTACATGACTCCCACCCGAAGGCTCCTAGAGAACATGTTTTTATTTATTCTTCTTTATTAATATGATATGTATAGTAAGCCAAATTTCCGTAATCCCATGATCAAAAGTCCATGACGCTGACACCCTTAATGTGTTCTCACTTTAATTACAAGGGAAGAAAAAGAAGGAGTTACGAGTTAAGATATCAAGCCTAAACCGCTAAAAACTTCATTTATTAAGAAATTATTATTCAAGTGTGGAAAGTAAATACGAGGAGATTAAATCAAACACAAAAATACTTGCACAAAGAAGAGTTAATTTTAGAAACTTATGATTGAACTCTATCATCTCTTGTTCTCCATATCGAAAAATTTCAAAAATGTGAAATCAATGGATACTTAGCCTATTAAATCAAAGTTTTGGGTTTTCAAGTCATCTATAGGATCTTGCATCTTCTTAGACTCTTTCAAGTTTTAGAATTTGCGTTTTAAAGTTCCCTTGATAAGATACTTTCCAGGATCAGTTATAGGAACTTGCGAAAAGTTCTTGTTCTTAACTCGTATGAATTAAGACTTTCGCGTTTTAAAGCTCCCTATATAAAAGCCTAGCAAAACTTAATTTAAACACGTTAAGGAAAAGCTAAGGTTAAAAACCGAGTCGAGTCAAAAACTATTTTTATTTTCACCAACGGAAAGCCTACATTCGTGTCAAAAGCACTTATTTTATTTATTAAAACTTAAAAATAACACTAAAAATTTAAAATTTTATTGAAAAATGAGAAAAAATTACGTTTGGACACGACAAAAGCAATAGCAAGCGATTATATCGATTGACTCCGCCATGCTAAAACCAAACATTGTCCTCAATGTTTCTTAGCTCAAGAGTAACACCCCTTGCTAAAACACGAAGAGTCTAATGCACAATCCTAACATGGAAAGAGCATGCAAATCTATAAGTTGTTTATTAATTATTCCTCAAGATAAAACGTTAGTCGATAAAAATCAAAGGATAGAAAGTGTGCCCCTTTTTGGCAATCAAAGAATGGAAGATCAAGTGGACCGACAAAAACCAAACACGAGAGTCTTCAAATAATAGGGTCATACCTAAGATTCACAACACAACAAAACACGAGCACGAGCTTGAAAGATCAAGCCTATTAGTTGTTAGAAAATAGAAAGAAGATAGAATGTATGGGACTCCCCCACAAGGCACCTCGTTTTTGTTAACCGAGTCATGAGCTCGACTCGATCCCCGCATTCATTTGTCCTTAGGGAAAATGGTGAAAACCGGCATAATGGAATAAAATCCAACATAAAGCACGATGCTGGGGTCAAAGATCTCATCCTCATTGTCAGATGACAAACGAAAGGAAAAAACTCCAACACAAATCTCTAACAAGAGATGGTAGTCACAAATCACGAAATGGATATAGCATGCTCCCCGAGATAAACTCGCACCAAGATGATCGAAAAATCTTTCAATTATTGCATCGGTGAAAGGCCGAGATTTCCCTAAATCAACGATTCCGGGATCGAATACCTCGTCCTCGGTGGAGAAAGGAATGGACAACAAGGTTTCGTCCCCCCATGCTAATCCTAAATCATATGAAGCACATGGTAATGGTGGTATAAAAGTCTCAACCATAGTGGTATCAACTTGCATGACTTTGTTGACCTTATCACTCTTAAGAATGTGAACAAAGGGGTCATGGTACTCAAAACGAGTCGCATGAAAAACCCGCACATTAAGATCTAAGCGAGTGGGAAGGATAATTGGAGCAAAAGTAATTTCTCCCTCTGGGTCAACATTATCATCATCATAAATCGGGTGATCAAGCCAAGAATCTTCATCACCGTCATTAGACTCTTCCTCAAATTCCGAAGGAATGTCTATATAAAGAAACTCATCAACCTCCTTCATGAGAAGATCATCATCACAAAGGTTGTGAGATGTAGGAGGTATGATGCTCTCAAAATCCTCTTGAAACAATGGATTATTGTTCATTGAAGCTTCAAAGAGAGGATTTGAGTAGGTCACAAAAGTGTCATCAATCTTGTCATCACAAGAGATAGCCGACAAAGTATCAAGTGTGTCACACTCGGATACAAGATCATCATTCTCATTAGAAGGTAATTCATCGGCGAATTCCTCGAGAATGGTAGGTAAAACATGAGAATCACGCTCGATCTCGAGATCGATAACGTCTTCCCTTCCCCGTCGAAGTGGATCAATAATAGCAAAAAGTTCATCGATGAACTTATCACATGAATAGTCACTAACCTCACTCGGTGTGAATTTAGGAATCAAAGGCTCTTCAGTTGAAGATTGTGCCTTAGGAACATCAATTTGATCCTTAGAAGAGAGTGAAAATGAGTCCATTTTCAAAGATTGTTCAATTAAAGCAATATCACTCTCTGGATCAAAATTCTCACTATTAAACTCACTAGCATCAAATGGCTCACTTAAGTAATCATCAATTTGTTTTTCAATCTTATCATCCTCGTGTGGAATGAGTGGAGATGAGGAAAGGTTACAACATGATTCAACAAAGCAAGATTCTTCATTTGAATTTAACTTTTCATTTTCATAAAATGGAGTTTCCAAAATTGGAAAAACACCTTTATCAAAAAGATATTTCTTATTACTTTCCAAAGTCTCAACAAGTTTTACACTTTCAACTTTCTTAGAAGCAAACATTGGAATCTTTTCCGGTTTAAAAATAATGCTTTTATCACCATAAAACAATTTAATTTCCTCTTTCTTCATATCAACTTGAACATGAGCCATGCACAAATATGGTCGTCCTAAAATAATAGGCACACGAGGATTGGTCTCATAATCAACGATAGCAAAATCGGCTAAATACAAGAAATTTCCCACTTTAACAATGACATTTTCTGCTATACCAACCTGTCGAGTGGTGGTACCATTAGCAAGCTCAATGATCATTCGAGTGGTACTAAGTGGTGCATAGTCAATGGTTTTCCAAAGGGCTAGAGGCATTAAGTTAATGCTAGCTCCTAGATCGGCTAGAGCTTTGCAAACCCCAAGCTCATTGAAAACACAAGGTATCAAGAATTGACTCGGATCTTTATATTTCTCGGGAAAGAAATCAAAGAAAACCGAGGTACTAATCACATTCAAAGTATCCTTGGTGACATATAGAAAGGTTTCCTTAGGTGGAGGATTAAACTCAATCACTTCAACTTCTTCTAAATTATCACAATCATCATAAACGGTTATGGCCTTAAGCTCTCCCTTCGGGTTTGGAATGGTATTACTAGGTAAGCAACCCGAAGAAGATGACGGTTTAGACATAAATCCCTCAAACATCGAAAGCAATTTATTTTGACTTTGTTCCAAACTTTGGTGCATACATTTTGACTTTGTTCTAACCTTTGTTGATTAAGCTCAATCTTATTGTTTTGCCCTTTAATCGTATTTTGAAAATCGAGTCTCAAAGTATTAATTTGCCCTTGAATGTTGTTTTGAAGAGCTTTCATATTTGCCTCATTTGACTTAATGTAGCTTGACAAATCATTTTGATTATTGTGAAAACCTTGATTGTTTTGATTAGCATTAAACCCATTTCCTTGATTGAAATTCCCTTGGTTACCACGATTAAAATTATTCCCATTGTTTACATTGTTGTACCTATTTTGAACCGGTGGAGCAACATAATTTTGACGAGGAACGTGACCGTTGGAGCCATAAGTTCCCGTCGCGGCAAAAGCACTAGCTTGATCAAACCCCGTGGTTAAACAAGCATGATTAGGATGTGCTCCACCACATGATACACAAAAACTCTAAACCATATTAATCGATCCATGAGGATTCTTCCTAATCTCATTCAACAAAGTCGCGAATCCACTATCAATCTTAGAGTCCAATCTAGCAATCTCGATATTAGACGAATTCGCATTGGAAGCATTCGGTGTGTTTCGTGAATATTGTGCTCTAGACTTATCCTCAATTATTCTCCACGCGTCTCTCGGAGTTTTTCTTAAAAGATTACCACCCGCGGCGGCATTTAAAGAATCTTGTTCAATCATATTAAGCCCATTATAAAAAGTATTTATTTGATGCAATTCCGAGAAACCGTGGTGTGGACATTGTCTTAACAAACCTTTAAATCTTTCCCAAGCAACCCCAAACGATTCATGCACTTTTTGTTCAAATTTAGTGATCTCGTTCTTAAAGTGTGTTGTCTTAGATGGTGGAAAGAAGTAATCCATAAACTTAGACACTAAATCATCCCATGTTAAGATCGAACCCGGTGGTTCTTTCTCATACCAAAGTTTAACATTACCCTCGAGCGAGTACGGAAAAAGCATGAGCTTAATCGCGTCATTCGGCACATCTCTAAACTTGAGAGTCGAGGTAATTCGAAGAAAATTCCGAATGTGAGAATGCGGGCTATCGGTCTCATTGCCATGAAATTGGTCGGCACGAATAAGCGATAAAAGACCCGTCTTAATCTCAAAATGATCTGCCAAAATAGCCGGCACAACGATTGCTTCCCCATACCCTTCGGTTGGTGCACGGAGCAACTCCTCCATTGTTCGGTAATCAGCCATCTCTACAACAATAGGTGGAAGCTCGGGTTCCACTATTCGTTGTTGACGATTTCTATTTCTACGAGGAATATTTTCAAGCCTATTAAAATCATTCACAAGAGGAGAAGAACGTAATTGCATACACTACAAAGACGAGAATTTAGAGGGTTGAAGAAAAGAAATTAGACAAGAAGAAGATTATTTTTGGTATTTTATTTGGTATTGCTGAATCAAAATGATCGATAAAAAACAAGGAATAAGGATAACTACTATTGAAGTAAATTACCCTCGGTCGACTTTGAAACGATAGGTGAAAACCTAAACGTCTTGAGGTACAATAAGTAAACTACAAAAAATAAGATTTATTACTACTTGAGTCGGCAAACCAATAATAGGTTGTCCCTCTCAATATACGCACAAGCAAGCGGGGAAACGAGGTGGCACAAAGCACTTAAAAACCTTTTTCCTTAGACGGCCTTTTATAGCACGTCGCCTTATACCCACCTTATAGTTTGTATAAATCGAGTTCAAACTTCTTATTAGTATTTATCTATTTTGCCTTTTATTTTTGTTTTCGATTCAACTACAATAGCTAGTTGATGAAATCCCAACTAAGGCCTTATTTGAAAAGTATGTAAATTTATTGTTCTACGTAATACAATATATTAATCACAAAAAAACGAGAAAAACGATACATACTATATAATAGAAAAATAACAAGCTTTCCGAGGACAGAAAGGGTCTTCAAATCAACGATCAACAAATCTCAACGAAAACGAATTGTACACAAGATCCCCGGCAGCGGTGCCAAATTTTTTGATGTGATCGTGATAGTATAGTGATAATTAGATACGTTATAGGGTAAATTAGAAAATTACCTTTAGGAAAAAGTAATAGTCTAAAATTACCAAAGACGAATTCAATTAAACACGTAATGAACCAAGTTCGTTGTACACGAAGATCTTATGAATTTGAGACGTTTTTGTTTTGAATTAGACAATCGATTTGAATTGGTTTTCGGTTTTTAAACTAAAATTTAAATCTACCAATTTTAAACTATTTAATATTAACCTAAAGTGCATGAATCGTAAACCCCGGAATTATTTAAATCTAACACAATTACTTTAAAAATAAAGGCTATTAAAAATTAAACTATTTAAAAAATTAATCTATTTAAAAAATTAATCTATTTAAAAAAATCACTAATTAAACTCTATTTAAACTTTTAAAAAAATTAATCAACTAAATTTACTTAAAAACTAATCATTTTAAAATTTACTAATTTAATTCCTAAAAATAAAACGTTTTTTTAATTTTATTTTATTTTATTTTGAAACTAATTATTATTTTAAAAACTCAAAATTTACTTTAATAAAAATATTAATAAAACTTAATTAAAAACTGAAACTTAATTAAACAATACTTGAATTAAAATCTACCAGAAATAGTAATACTACATTTATCAACTAACTGATAATAAAATCAAACAAGCATGTAACTCAGTTGGCTAACACGCTTGGTGGTGAACCGCGAGGTCGCAGGTTCGAATCCTGCAAAGGACTCATTTTTGTGATTTATTTTTGGACACGAAAATAAAAAGGATCACAGGAGTGATCGAATGCTATGTTAACCCTTATTTAATTTTTACTGATAGGAATCAGTAAAACTTTAACAGATTAAATGAATCTGTTAAAGATTAAAACCAGCAATTCAAATATTTTAACAGATTATATCAGTAAAAACACAAATCAAACCATATCAAATTAAACATATCAACAGCCTTTTATTTAACTCATACCCATATCTTAATAAACAATTAAAACAAAATCAAGACGAGCAGTATTACAGCAAAACGTTAGCACATCCGAATCAGTAAAATGATCACATAAGAGACTATGACAGCAATCAAATATCAGTAAATGAAACCAAATCAGTAACTAGCAACTCACAAATACTATATCAGCTCAAATAAAAAAAACACAAATCATTCTATATAAAAACTAATCTCATATCTTAGTAAATAAAAACACAATTTCTATATCCTTAAATAAAAACTAATCTCAGCAACACAATGAGTTAAGTAAATCAGATTCATCATATCAAAGTTCATACTCAAGACAGTAAATAATAAACTCTTCCAAATCTAAACATTATTTCTATAAAATCAGTAAAAGCGTACTCACAATAAGAAGTAACAATTTAACTAAGCAGTTAAACCAGGAATCTAAAACGAATCACATTCTTAACATTTTGACAATAAAACTCAGTTAAATTTACCAAATGAAACTTCAGATAATCAAACAATTCATATCAGTCGAACAGTAGCATACCAAAAATTACACTTACAAACATAAGTCAGTTAAAATCACCCAAACAGTTAAATCAAATCAACATAACTTTAAAATAACATAAAAATTAAATGGAAGAGCACCTTATGTAGAAAACCATTGGGCTGGAGGATAGCGCTGTGCTACCTTAATGAACCGGAACAAAAACGCCACCATTCGAACCACCATTCACCATAAATGAAATCACGAATAGTGCCCTTTTTGAGATCAAACCAGTGGGGTTTTGACTTTTCCCAATCTAACTTTTGTTTATTTAATTAAGCTATAGAATGAGCTTATTTAAACAAACTCTCATATAATATTAATTTAGTAAAGAAAATAACTGTATAAACTCAGAATAATTTTGCAAGTCGAAAATAAGATGAAACTAAAATTCACTTTCATTAATATCAGAAAATCATTACAATACTTTTTAAATGCAAATACAAATTCCTAAAACTAAATTAACATTATAACAATAAAAGAAAGAAAGGGATGATTACATGATTATTTCGGGGGTATTTATAGATGAGGAGAGAGGTGTAGGGTGGAGGTTGTTGGTGATGACATGATGATCACAGCCCTTCATTCTGCATCTCTTCTTTCTCTCTCATGTTGGTTTTGATCGTAGGGATGATAATACACAACTAGCATACGGATTGCCAATGTGGCATCCGTTTGTGCTAGTTGTGTTAGTTTGATGCTGAGGTGTCCACAAGTGATTGGAGGAAATTGATGGATGAGCTGTCTTAGCCAATAGATCTTGGCCACGTACCACATCTTCTACCACTTCTGCCTTCCAAAATCTTGGGGGATTTAATTCCCCCATGCTTGAATCACACGTGTGATGAAAAACCCCAAATTTACTTGAGGTAATTATTTATTAGGGTTGGGTGAACAGTGGCTAGGGTTAAATAAGTTTCTGGTTAATTTTTGTGGAAGAAGGAAGATAAAGTGTGTGTTACATAGAAAGTATCGAATGAATAAGTGGGACTGGGGTAAAATAAAATGTTTATTTATTTAATGTGTGTGTAACGTGAATGGAATGAGTTGCTATCTGTTGACCAAACGAATATAAATCGTTTTCCAATTGTCTTTTAACCCTAATGGGTTTGTAAAGCCCATTAAACTTTTTTTTTTAACATTGCTGATGAAAAGTTATGGGTTTGTGGCCCATCAATCCGTCCATAGGGTATCTTGGGCCTTTTATTGAAACATGATCTACCATCCATCCCATGGTTACTATAATATTGGGCTTTTCAGGCCCAATTAGCTCATGTGGGACCCACTTGGTAAATAATCTTCAATAAATTCAAATCCGCTTAAATCGAGCTCGTTTTTGGCTTCATCGATCTTTTTCTTCAAACTCGTGTCGGTTTTGCCGATTTTTGCGAACTTGGTACCTACACACATGAAACAACAAAACAACACATATACAAGGCATTTTTTATACTCTTTATGCATTAATTGGTTGCTTACAGATACAAATGATATGTGTAAAATCACTCATATCAGATATCAAGCTGCTCCTCGTCAATACAGACCACTCGAAAATAAACTCATTGCAGAAAATGATGAATAAATAACACAAAATAGCTTAATACCTTATGGTGTTAAACCTGTTGCATAAGTAACCGAATATTGGTCGGGAAAAACATCATTAAAACAACGATCCAGGAACTTGTTCCCGTAATAGTTGAGTCATATCTCACCTCCCAAAACTGATGTATCGCCATTATTATCTAGCGCTAAAACTATTTTCCTCAACTCAATTCGCTTTCAAAGTAGTCTCATCTTTTAACACTTTACCTTGATGAATACACATCTA